>BMAC01000398.1:529226-571763 GCA_014905375.1 Phtheirospermum japonicum | reverse complement strand
TCCCAAAAGGGATCGTTCCAACAACCGAAGCTGTGGATGAGTTCGACTGGGCCATGCGCTTAGTCAGCATCTCGAGTAAGAAATCGAGTGTTCCTGGGTTGAGAATGATCTCATCCTGAGTGGTGTTCAAGATTGGCGTAGACATGCCAATCGTCATGGTGTTCGTGACTGCGGGGGCAGAGATCGTCGTCGAAGTGGTGGAGGTGATGGCCGGAATAGTGTCGCTCGTCGGAGTGCTGGACGTTGAGATCTCTCTTTTTCCAGTCAGGGATTACAAATTACAGAAAAATAAAATTACAATATTTCGTCTTGCGATTGTTAGAAATCTATTACAATAGAATTATCGAGCACAAACAGGTATGTAATGAAATATCTCGAAACTGGAAAATAAAAATAGAAGACAGAAACTGTAAGAAAAATTCAAGTCGAGTCGAGATTTAATCTCTGTCCGCAAGACGAAATAACCCCGGTAGTGCCTTTCGGTTTTGGCTATTCGTCTCCAAAGATGAAACGACTTCGTCTCTGGTATTACAGCACCGTAAATACCAGAGCTCCGGCGAACTAGTTGAAAATGGACTGAGCTACGTACAAAGAATAATGCATAAAAACTATGTATGCTGTATGGTTCAAGTGTTCGTATGTTTTTCAGGTGCTATTCGTGTATGGAAAGTGAAATGAATTGGAGCTACTCACCCATTTATAGGGTTGCTACCTGGGAGGTTACAACCTACTTAATGACGTCCTTAAAGGAGTCATTAAGTCATTCAACAAACAGTCATCTGGCAGCATGAACCTGGACGGGTTCATCGCGTAGATACATTGCATATTTGAATTCAAATATTTGGAAACGTTTTAAACGTCTGACTTTTGACCTGATTGGTCAGGAGTTACAAAAATTGATTCAGGTGTTAAATCCGCACGTGACTAAAAGGTTATCCAGGGTTGAACCAGGACCAGGACCCCACACGGACCATCTCAATCGGACCAGCCAATTCGGACCAATTGCCCAAGACCCAAGTCCCAGGCCCAGAGCCCAGAACCGAGGATCGAGGTCCGGGTCCGGGTCCGGTCTCGGGCTCGGGCTCGGATCCGCTCGGCTCCGCCGAAGGCGGACTGGCGAACCCAAGTCCAAGAGCCCGCGTGAGTTTCGTTTACACAAAGCCCACAATACCCGTTGGCCCACTTGATGTCCACTCATTAAAAGTTAAACACTTTTAAACTCTCTTCCACATTGAATAACTATCAATGTGGGATAAACGAAAAGGCATATAAGCACCTATTCAACTTCCAAACACCATTTCTCACTCACCAATAAATAGATTTGAGAAATTCAAAAAGCTATAATTATCTACACGACACGTAAAATAAGCTTATACAATTCGTTAACATGATTTTATGTTGTACCATTAAATTAGAATTAATCCAATTTACAACAATATTGAGCCTCAGCTAAAGATTGGCAATAAACAGCCTGTGCTGATAGCCAGGAAAGAGAAAAAGATTGTAGCTGAGCATCAGTTGAAGGTTGCCGATAAATAACCTATATTGGTAGCTAATAAATATCTTGTATCGAAAGACGCATTACCACTTCGGATGGTTTCACATGATGTGTTTATTATTGAAAACAAAAAAAAAAAGATAACTAATAAAGAGGTGGTAGAATTTGATTGAGCTATAAAAAAGGCTACCAAACACACAGTGGTTGAGCATGTTAAACACGTCAAGAATGAAGACATTCATCAAGAGAAGCCTACAAAGAGAGGAGGTTATAAATCTTGAAGATAACTAAACCTCTTCCAGAGACACATTATGAATGTAAAAGAGAATGGATAATGTGTATCAAAATCAAAGAAATCAGATACTCCTCAAAAATCAAGAGAAAATAAAATAAGCTGGAACCTGATCAGAAGTCAGACCCGATGCATACGCTAGAATTGATAAAGGAGCCATAACTGAAGAAGAAGTGAAAACCCAAGAACAAGTCGGAACTAGAGAAGAAGATAATACCAAGGAAGAAGCCAACAACAAAGGCGATAGCAGAACAAAGAGGAATAAAGTAGTGCAAGGAGATGAGTCTGACGTTAACTTCATGAAGAAGAATGCATGGAAGTCTCTTAGTGGTGATATCAAAAGGCACTATGTGGATTATTTGGAAACAGATAGGTAATTTTCTTAAGAACATTGTGAAACTCATATATAAAGAAATTAATGTGGAAACTGATTTGTACCTTTTTGTGTCGCGTTTGCATGTGTTTTGCTTGCATTTATGGGAATTAGGAGTCGTTTCGGCCTATTTTGCTAGCTTTAGGTTTTTGTATCATTTGTGCGGTTTGTTTTATGTTTTCGTAGTTTTCCACTCTTTTTCGTATTTTTGGCCGTAGGATGACCAAGTAAGGCCGGCGCACATTTTGAGGCATCCCACTCGACTCGGATTAGAATGGACAATAAAGGGAATATAGCGCATGCAAGGAATGACAATCGGCGGATGGCTAGAGCGAAAACGAGAAGAAACGAGCCAGGAGCAGTCACGTCAATCGATCGACTGAACCATGACAAATCGATTGTGAAACAGTGAGTTTGGCGTTTAAAGATGAAGCATTCGATCGAAAGCTTTCAGTCGATCGACTGAAACACAGAGATTTTTTGTGGTTTTTGACCCGTTTTGTCTATTTCGCCCCTGCGTTTTTGTATAAATAGCCCAGCCCTTTTCTCCACCAACCTTATCCTCCCTTGGAAGTTTTTGAACTTGTTCACTCTCCTCCAAGCCAACTTTTACTATTCCATTGCCTGTCAAGCTTTAAACCCTAGATTAATCCTTTGTTAGCTTAAGCTTAGTTAGTTTTAGTAGTTAGATTTCCATTAACAAGTAGTTGAGAAGTTTTTATTCCATCTTTTGTGAAGCTATTGTTGAAGTGGTCCTTAACATTTTGAAGATTGTAAGCCATAGACCTTGAAGTTTCTTTGGAGTAAAATTGGTAGTAATATTTTTTCTCTTATATTGTGTTGTTCTTGTTGGTTTATTTGTTCTTGTGTTGTTGTTTCTTTTTAGATTTTATGGTGTGTTGTTGTTCTTGCTTTTCAAATCACATTTCAATTCTTAGCTTGGTTCTCTTCTTTAGCAAAAACTCCATTGAAGTTCATTTTCAAGCTTTTTACACTTTTTAGTTAGACAAGTTATTGGCTTAGAAAGTTATAAGTAGCTTTTCTCTTTGGTAAACTTGAACTTTTCCCATTAAATACCATTTTACTTCTTTAAATGTTCAATCTTTGTTTTTCCCTCCACTTTATGTGTCAAACTTTACAAGCTTCTTAGGTTTAATAGTTTTCAATTTATTTAAGGTTGTTAATTAGGTTTAATTAATGTCATCAAAATTAGTCATTTTCAAGCAAGCTTTTAATTCTCTTTAACATTCGCATTATTTAGTGTTTTTAAGTTTTCATTTCAATTCATACTTTAGTATTAAAAACTCAAACCCAAATCAACGACTTATTGCTTTCTTAGGAATAGATTAAAAAACCAAATCAACGAGAAGTTATAAAAACAACGACCGCCAACAATATCTATCCTCGAGAGACACGACTCGGGAAAACTTTCCGCTCTACAATCGATTCCGTACTATTGCGGAGACGATTTCTTAGAGTGCTAAGAAATCTTCGATCAAATTTTGGCGCCATTGTCGGGGATAGATTAAGGATAATGGTGTTCTTAATTACTCTTCTTGTTATCTTAGTAGTAGATTAGATTAGATTATTGTTTCACACTCGATACCGTAATCCCTTGTTTAGTGTTTTGTATGCAAGGTAGGCGATCGATCGGACGAGAGTTGACTCCACTTTTGACCAACCCCAAGAGGGTGAGACGAGACGTATGAGCCGCGAGGAATCGAGACACGTTCAACCAACCCTTACCCACGATGCTAGAAGAGCGAAGATGACAAATTCGTTCGAAAATCCGACACCGCCCGCCCGCGCCCACGACACTCAAGGGATGCCCCCGCCTCAAATGTCAACTGGGCCCACGTCATCACTGCATGTCCCGTCTCTACAAGGTCCACAATCCGCTCAATCAAGGGGGAAATGGTTTCCCGAATCAAGATCCTCAAAGTTTGAACGGCCAATTCCATGGCCCATACTCTCCGCCCCACGCTCGCGTACCGACACCTGAGCCCCAACATCAAGCTTCGCCACATTCAGACCCTTCAACACATGGAACTCAATTCCACGGCCCGCCTTACCAAAGCCCAGTCGTCGATGGTCCGCCGTATCCATTTCAACCAAAATTTCAAGCTCCAAGGACTCATTACCAAGGACCTCACTTCGCCGCTCCCCATATGCACGAACCTCTCATCCCACATCTGAACGGGCCCGCGCCACGATTTCGAAATCCACATCTGCAAGACATTCCGAGGATGCCCGCCGTCAATGAAAATCCTTACGCCGTACAAAATCCGGGCGTCCATCCATTTGCCACCTCCGATGGAGGCCCGACAAATAGTATCAAGGAGGTGTCGAGGCCGTATATGGGCAATCTCTCCTCATGTATTCGATTGAGCCCCGAAGCCCTCGAGTATGACTTACGGTCGATTGATCTCAACCGACTTCTGAATTTCCACAGCCTACCACAAGAGGATGCTCTTCAATTCCTAAGCATCTTTTCCTACACGGTGTCAAGCTTTCCGCGCCAAGGGATTCACATTGATCAAATTAAAATGAGGTGTTTCCCTTATACAATGAAGGATAAAGCCTTTGATTGGCTCATGACGTTGCCGGCCGATTCCCTTACTAATTGGGACATGGTGAACGAGAGGTTTATGGAGGAGTACTACTCTCAAGATAAAACAACTGATTTTTGAGCAAATATTGCCCCATTCCGTCAAGCGAGCGACGAGACCTTATACGAGGCGTGGGAGCGATTCAAGGGCTATCTCACTAAACTCCATCATCATCGGTTCACCGGGGATTTCTTTAATCAATTCTTTCATAATGGGTTGACATTTGCACCAAAGCGTATGGTGAACAATGTCGCTGGTAGAAACCTATCCGGCCGCTCGACGAGGGGGTTGTACGACATATTTGTGAACATGGCCTCCAACGACCATCGCATGAGTATCTTGGAGCGGAAGGAGCAAGTGAAGGAGGTTTCGACAAAAGAGGATCCCGAGTGGGCCCGTAAGATTGCCGAACTCGAGAGACAAATGGCCTCCCTCATCCAACCGTTCTCAGGTTCGATGGAGACGTGCCGCACATGTTGTACCTCTGGTCATGGAGCTAGTGCGTGCCCGATGGTTTATGGGCAACCGAGTGGGTTCGACGAGCAAGCGTTTGCGGTTCAAGGATATCAAGCCCAACAGAGTGGGACCCGATGGCCTAACGAACCATATTGGTGGAGGAACCACCCTAGCTTTAGGTGGGGGGACATGTCCAATGCTCAAAACCCACCTGGGCCTCCGATGCAACAACCACGGCCTCAAGCCCTGTTCAATGCACGACCACCACCATTCCCGCTTTCTCAAGCGTCATTTCCGCCTCCACAAGATAAGGCGACATTACATCAACCAAACATAGAGTCAATGTTAACTGAATTGACAAAATAGCTCGTGAGTTTGGAAACACAAGTTGGGCAAGTGGCGACGGACGTCAACGAACTTAAACGAGCCCGAGACAAGGACAAGCTAATAAGTCAACCGGCCCAAGCTCAAGCCGTGACTCTTCTCCGAAGTGGCAAGGTGGTGGACAACAAAGTCGCCCAACCCTACAATGAACCCTTGCCCTCGCCCCAAGTTCCAGAAGATCTTGCTATACAAGATCTGAATGAGCCCGTAGCCGCTCCTAACTCGCCCATATCTCTCTCTAGTGGTAAGGCGAAGGGGTCCCAGGCTTCCGGGGGACCCCACAAATCCGCGACACCGTACCGACCTCCAATTCTGTATCCGAGTCGTATCTGACCAATGAAGCAAGACGACCAATTCCTCGAGTTGTACAAGATTTTATTGAAGGTTAACATTAACCTCCTTTTGCTCGATATTATCCGGAATGTGCCCGCGTACACCAAGTTTTTCAAGGAGTTGACATCCAAGAAGTGACGGTTCGAGGATAATGAGAAAGTGTGTATATCGAATGTGGCAAGTATCGTCTATAGCAACCTTCTCCCGCCTAAAGAGAGCAATCTGGGAAGTTTTTGCATCAATATTACCCTTGGAAACGACAAGGAAACACGAGGGATGCCAGACCTCGACGCGGGAATCAACTTGATGCCCCACTCCATCTTTAAACAGTTAGAGTTGAGCGAGATCAAGGAAATGAGAATGTGCTTGCAATTGGCCGACCAATCGATCCGATACCCGAAGGGCGTAGTCGAAGAGGTGAGCAACGAAGGACAAGAATGTGCTTGCAAGTGGGACTCCTCATAGTTCCCGTAGATTTTGTCATCTTGGATGTCGAAGAGGTGAGCTACGAAGGACGAGAGCACACAATCTTACTTGGGAGACCTTTCATGGCGACTAAAAACACCTTGATTGATGTAAAAAATGGAAAGTTGTCCTTCTCGATTTTGGGAGACACGGTGAATTTTTCAATCCATGATTTGGGTGTTGTTCTTTCCTCTTCCTTTCATGCCGTTTGTTCCATGATCGATCCGATAGAAGAAGTAATGGAGGAGTCATATGAGGAGTTTTTGGATGAGAGTGTCGAGGACGACGAGTGGCTAGCGCTTCAATCGGAGGGGGTGATGGAGATATTTGAGATCTCAAGTGCGGAACCAGCCATTAAGCTCAAGACCCTCCCGAACCATCTTAAGTACGTGTATTTAGAAGATGGAGAATCAAAGCCCGTGATTATTTTTGTCGAGCTTTACGCTTGCGATGAGGCACAATTGATTGAGGTGTTAAAAAAGCACAAGAAAGTGATAGGATGGAGCCTTGGTGACATTAAGGGGATAAGCCCCTCCACGTGTATGCATCGAATTGTCCTTGAAGACGGGGTAAAGCCATCGAGAGAGTGCCAACATCGGTTGAAACCGAATTTGAAAGAGGCCGTGAAAGACGAGATCTTAAAGTTAGTAGCCGAAGGCTTAATTTTCTCGGTTGGAGATAGTGAGCGGGCGAGCCCGGTCCACATGGTGCCGAAAAAGAGTAGAATTACCGTCATTGAGAACGACCGTGGTGAGCTCATGCCGACTCGTGCAATCACCGGATGGCGATGTGTATAGATTTCCGGAAGCTAAATGCTGCCACCAAGAAGGACCATTTCCCACTTTCGTTCATCGATCAAATGTTGGGCAATCTCGCGGGGCACCACTCCTATTGTTTTCTCGACGGGTTATCCGGATATTATCAAATTGCCATCTCGCCGGAAGACAAATCCAAAACGACGTTCACGTGTTTTTTTGGCACATACGCGTTCCGACGCATGCCCTTCGGGTTGTGCAATGCGCCCACCACCTTTCAAAGGTGTAAGCTTTCAATATTCTCCGACATGATCGACAAATACATTGAGGTTTTCATGGATGATTTCTCTATCTACGGCTCCACGTTCGATGAATGCCTAGGTCACTTGATGAATGTTTTGGAGAGATGTGTCGAGAGCAACCTCACTTTGACTTGGGAGAAAAGCCACTTCATGGTGAGAAGTGGGATAGTTTTGGGGCATGTGGTGTCGTCCAAGGGGATCGAGGTTGAGAAGGCGAAGATTAATTTGATTGAAAAACTTCCGCCACCGATCAACGTGAAGGGAGTTCAAATTTTTATCGGTCATGCGGGATTCTATAGGCGGTTCATCAAGGACTTTACGAAGCTTAGCCGTCCCTTGTGCCATTTGCTTAGCGCTGATGTTCCATTTGTGTTTGACGATGCTTGTCTCTCGGTGTTCAATTCATTGAAGGAATGTTTGACCTCAGCTCCCGTAGTGATGGCCCCGGATTGGTCTCTCCCGTTTGAAATAATGTGCGATGCTTTCAACGAAGCGGTGGGAGCCGTCTTGGGGCAACGGGTGGTCAAGCTTCTTTGTGTCATCTACTACGCAAGCCTCATGCTCAATGACGCTCAAAAGAATTACACGACCACCTAGAAGGAACTCCTTGTCGTGGTTTACTCGCTCGAGAGTTTTGCTCGTACATCGTCGGGTCGGGAGTAATTATACATGGTGACCATGCGGCATTGCGATATCTTTTCAACAAGCCTCAAGCGAAGCCGAGGTTAATCTGATGGATACTCTTGCTTCAAGAGTTCGATGTGGAGATCAAGGATAGGAAGGGGTGCGAGAACATTGTCGTCGACCACCTTTCTCGTTTAGAGGTCAAAGACGGGGAGAGGGAGCTCATTGGAGAAAACCATGCGCACGAGAGTTTATTCGGTGTTTCCATCCATGTTATGCCAACATTTCCAACTATCTTGCTAGCGAGGTGCTCCGTCCGGACCTATCTCATCGTGAAAAGAGGAGGTTCCTTGCCACGTGCCGAGGGTATTATTGGGATGACCCTTATATGTTCAAGATTGGAAAAGATGGTATGTTCATAAGGTGCATTCCGGATGAGGAAAAGGGGGAGATTTTGACACAATGCCATGATCACTTAGTCAGAGGGCATTTCGGTGGCCAAAAGACCGCCTACAAAGTTCTTCAATCGGGTTTCTATTGGCCCACTCTTTTCAAGGACGCCCATGAACATTGCTAGATGTGCGATCGATGCTAAAGAACGGGGAGTATAGGAAAGAGGAATGAGATGCCAATGACGTACAATTTGGCCATTGAGATATTCGACGTATGGGGGATCGACTTCATGGGCCCCTTTCCGAAGTCTCAAGAATTCGAGTACATATTGGTCGCGGTGGAGTACGTGTCCAAATGGATAGAGGCAATTCCGACGAGAAGGAACGATGGTGATACCATGGTGAAGTTCATTCGGAGCAACATTTTTAGTCAATTTGGAGTTTTGAGGGTGATAATAAGCGACGGCGGCAATCATTTCAACAACAAGCTACTTGAACGGGTGTTGAAGAATTACGGAGTCATACACAGAGTGTCCATCCCTTACCATCCTCAAACGGTCGAGAAAGTCGAGACGAGTAACCTTCAAATAGAGAACATTCTCGAGAAGACTGTGCAACCGAACTGGAAGGATTGGTCAACAAAGCCAGTCAATGCTTTGTGGGCCATCTGCACGGCCCACAAGACAGTTATTGGGATGAGCCCCTATTGCCTCGTGTGAGGGAAGTCGTGCCATTTACCGATAGAGATGGAGCATAAAGCGTGGTGGGCTATCCGGGCGTGTAATTTTAATTTGAGGCAAGCCGGCGAAGAGCAAAAACTCCAAATTGAGGAGCTCGACGAGTTAAGAAACGAGGCGTTTGATAGCACCCGGTTATACAAGGAGAAAATGAAGCTCCTCCACGATAAGAAGCTTGTGCCAAAGGAGTTGAAGGAAGGAATGCAAGTGCTCCTTTACAACACTTGACTTGCCATGTTTCCCAGGAAACTCATGTCCAAGTGAAGTGGGCCATTAACGATCGAGAAAATATCCGCGTTCGGAGCCGTGACGTTGATCAATCCAAAGGCGGACGAGCGGTTCCAAGTGAACGGGGCCCGAGTCAAGCCCTATCAACACGGGTCGTTGCAACCCAAGGATCTTGAGTTTGTGATCATGGAGGAGGAGAATTTAGGAGAAATGCCCCCGACGGGACCTTGATTGAAAAAGGATCGTCGAGCGAACGACGTTAAACAAACATGATTCGTGGGAGGCAACCCACGACTTTCTAACCCCCTTTCTTATTTTTCTTTTAATTTTATGTACATTCATTCTTTTTTGATCTTTAACATTTGTTTTTCTTTCTTTTTTGTTTTTGTAGGAGCAATCATGGAGTTTGGGAAAGAAAGAAATCAAAAATGGAAGATTGGCTGTAGCACAGCAGTCGACTGAAAAATCAACTGCAATGGAGCAAAATCGACTGCAAAACAGTAGGCTCCGAGTTTTTGCAAGACCAGCCGATCGACTGAGGGACAATCGATCGACAACCGGTCGATCGACTGCTAAATCGACTGGAATAGTGTCAAATCAACTGCGAGACAGTAGGTTCTCGAATTTTGCAAGAGCAATCGATCTACTGCTCCACTAAGCAGACCCAGTGGGACAGTTTTAAAGGCCAGTCGATCCTTTTCTCCCCTACCCCAACCGACTGCGCAAAAGAAGAAAGAGAAAGAAGGAAAACAACAAAAAAAGAGAAAAAAAAAAGAGACGAGAAGGAGAGAAAAGAAAGTATAGTCGATCAACTGAGGCCGGATCTTTTCTTTTTCGAGGGAATTTTTTTTCTTTCTTCCATTTTCAACAATAGGGGTTTGGGGGTTGCAATTCGATCTTTGATTCTAAATCTGAGCCATCTATTGAGGTAATCTGCTAGAACCTAATCCTTGAAGCTTCGTTTGAGTAATTGTTTGCATTTCGGAGAGCTTGGGTTTCCAATTTCCTTCAAATCCCTTATTCAAAACCCTTGCCTACCAAGTGTTCGAGGAAATGCCTCAATGAACATTTTTGTTTGAGACTCCCTCATTTTTCTATTTTGATCGTTCCTTTCGATTCTTGAGACTCTTAAACACACTCCTCATTTTCTCCATGCTCAATTTTAACCGTTTACATGGCCTACCAATTCGGTAAAGATAACAATCCTATCTCCCCCAACTTTGCCCCAAACTTCGCCAACATCTACGACGCTCCCTTTCCGATTAGTGACAAAATCGAGGGGGAAATCTTTCATAATCTCTCCCAAAGGAATTTCGCCCACCCACGTTTCGTAGAAGGGGGCAATATCATTTATTCCCATCGAGGACTCATTAAGTATTTCTCCCAGTGAACAAGCGTCTTGCCACTGCAACCTATGACAATTACTAACACTTTTTCTATGAAATGTTATTTGTACTACAACACGCTCATTGCAAAATACTCGAGAAGAAAAAATACAATATTAGTGGATAAGGATTTGACATCAATAAAATATTAATTGATACTTTTTGGAAGGAATTCGGTCATTGCATCAAAATGTTGATCCTAATGCACCACAGACAAATTCATCACTACACCCTGTTATGCATTGAAATGAGCAGAAGAAAATATTTCATATGAACTCATGTACGAGGTTGAACAAGAAGGGTAAGCTAAATGAACGATATGTGGAATCAAGGGGTAATTAGTCTCGTAATTATTTAAAATTATAATTCGGTACATATTGCATTTCTTTATTTAACCATAAAATGTTGACTTATTTTTGTATGGCGGACTAGAAGAACTCATCACGACCTGGCTAACCATCGTATACAACACTGGACATTTTACCGATAGTGGTGATCTGCCTAATAACCACGAAACCATAATCCCAATGATGAAGCAGTGATCCAACAAGTGCCAATGACTATGGATAATAAAAGACGACATAGGTGATTATTGATAAAGGTTTGCATGGAGACAGCTATGAGTTGATTAATGACCTTACCTGCCCCAATCAAGGAGATAACTTGTAAGTAAAAGATTAAAATCTTTTTCTTATTTGTCATGTAATTACTTGTTATGGTGATTTTATTATTTGTTGTGTAATAATATTACTGATTATGAAGAATCCAACTTAATTTATTATTTGACAGGTCAGGCTGCACTGGATTATGTTGCACTTCGTAGACTGCTTGATCAAGGGGAGGGAACCTACGAATTAGGAAGGGATTAATTTAAGGCCAATGATCCTTGAGAAATTCAAATCGTTGAGGTAGCATTGATATAATGTGATTTTTAACTTCAGTAGTATGTATTGAAACAATTTAGATCTTCTTTTTAGATTGTTAAAATATTTTAGATTCGTCAGTATGTAGTTTGGGTGAATCTATATGTTATTTTTTTTTTTAATGTTGGATATTCACAAATTAAAATTCTATTTTGCTAAATATATGGTGGGTTTTGATACTTTAATAGTATGTGCTTTTGATGTCTATGAATTGGTTTTATGATTAAACCTGTATTTTGTGTATTTTGTGTTTTGCAGAACTTAATGATTAATTCTAGTTTTATTTTGGGTATCATGTTTTTATCACAAAATAATAATTATCACAACGGTAATAATATTAGCAATATAAGTAATTGTCCAAAAGAACTCAATAATTTTTAAAAAATACCAAGTTTACACCCCACTCCACCCAAAGGAAACTAATTTTATGAACAACAAAGAGAATAATTGTCAAACACTAAATAAAATAGATTATCATAACCGATAGTAAATTTCCCACTGGCAGTTATATATGTAGAATGAAACATATATCCCTAAAAATAAATAACACAAAAAAATAAGAATATTGAGATTATTAGTGATATTATTAGTGATTGACGTATATCTTTTATATATGGTTGTATATCTTTTATATATGGTTGTTATTTTGTTTCCTTAGTTTACTATTCCTGTAGCTCTATATTTATCTCCGTTTGTAATCTCTTTCAATATTAAGGAAAATTGTTTTAACCTTACATGGTATCAGCCTAATTGGCGTGAAACCCTTACTCTTTTTTGTGCCGCTTTTCTTCACCTCTTTTTCCATGGCTGAGCCTGAAACCCCTACCCTTCCCCTCTCCACCATGACCCACATGGTGAATATCAAATTATCCTCTACTAATTATTTATTGTGGCACGCTCAGATTGAGCCTCTCCTCACAAGTCAAAACTTTATGTCCCTCCTTGATGGGTCTTCTCCTCCACCTTCTGCCGAGATCACCACTGCTGCCGGAAATAACGCACCTAATCCGGAATATGCCAAATGGTATTCTCGCGATCAATTGCTGAAGCTCATTCTCGTGTCGACACTCACCGAAGAATCCATGTCCATTGTGATTGGATGTAAAACCTCTCGGGATGTATGGCAGGCACTCTCTCGTGCATATAGTCACGGCTCCAAGGCTCGTGAATTAAGCCTCAAAGACGATCTCTTGACTGCAAAACGAGGCTCTCAAACAGTGGCTGAATATGGTCGCCACTTCAAAGCCATCTCTGATCAACTTGCCGCTATCGGCCGGCCAATTGATGACTCCGACAAATCCCATTGGTTTCTCCGGGGTCTGGGCTCCGTTTTCTCCAGCTTCACAGCAGCCCAATTAACACAGGACCCTCTTCCGGATTTCTCAACTCTCTTGGCTCGGGCTCAAAGTCATGAATTGTTCCAAAAATCCCTTGATGATTCCCCTTCTTCGCAAGCTGCTTTCACTGCTGTAAATAGAGGACGCGGTCGCGGAAATTACAGCAACAGGGGCCGGGGGTTTAATACTGTACGGGGTCGCAACAATAACAATGGTGGTGGCCGAGGGCGTCGTAACTACACGCCTCGGTGTCACTTTTGCAGAGAGACTGATCATGACGTCTTCGACTGCCCCAAGCGTTTTGATCGTTCTTATGATCGCTCTTGCAGGCCATCCTCCACATCCAATCTCGCTGAAGCACTCTCGACAAGCTGCTCCATATCCCAGTCGAACACCTCTGATTGGTATCTCGACACAGGGGCCTCGGCCCATATGACTTCAGATGCGGCTCAACTTGATAATGCTTCCTCCTATTCTGGTAATGGCCACGTCACTGTTGGAAATGGTGAAAGTCTTTCTATCTCTCACACTGGTTCGTTACATATTTCGCAAAATCTCAAATTAAAAAATGTTCTTGTTGTCCCTGGGCTTACTAAAAACTTGTTGTCTGTTAGCAAACTAACTAGAGATTATCCTGTTCAAGTACTCTTCACTGATTCGAAATTTCATATTCAGAATCGGGATACCGGTCGGCTCCTCGCAACAGGCATTCATGACCGTGGTCTKTACTTATTGGAMTYGAAGGCMAAAGCTTTTTCWGCAGTTTTTCAGAATAAAAAGTTGCATGCTTCTTATGAATTATGGCACTCTCGTCTTGGACATGTGGCAAATTCAGTTATTACTATGTTGAACAAATTTGGATTTATTTTGGTTCCTTCTTTATTATCTTCGCCTGCTCTTTGCAATTCTTGTCAGTTAGCTAAAAGTTCCAGACTTCCCTTTAACATTAATAATAGTCGAGCTTCTAAGCTCTTGGATATGATACATTGTGATTTGTGGGGGCCTGCCCCCGTTACTTCAGTGTCTGGTTTCCATTTCTATGTTGTGTTTGTGGATGATTTCTCCAGGTTTTCTTGGTTTTATCCGTTATGCAAAAAGTCTGATTTTTTTTATGTTTTTCTACGTTTCTAGTCGTTTGTCGAAAATCAGTTTTCTTGCAAAATAAAAAAGTTTCAGAGTGATGGTGGAACGGAGTTTACAAATCATCGACTCCAGTCTCATTTTGCAAAATGTGGAATTCATCATCTCATGTCCTGTCCTTATACTCCTGCTCAGAACGGAAGGGCAGAGCGCAAGCACAGACATATAACCGAGATGGGCCTTGCATTACTTTTTCATTCATCTATTCCAATGCATTTTTGGGTGGACGCCTTCAGTACGGCCGTTTATACTATAAATCGACTTCCTACTATCCTTCTTGAGAAGAAATCTCCGTTTGAGGTTGTGTATGGGCGCACTCCATCCTACGACTCTTTCCATGTTTTCGGTTGCCGAGTTTACCCTTGTCTTCGGGACTATGCCAAGATAAAGTTTGAACCACGCAGCCTGCCGTGTGTCTTTATTGGATACAGTACAAGTCACAAAGGGTTTCGATGTTTAGACCCTACATCCACGCGTGTGTACACCACTCGGCACGCCAAGTTTGACGAATCTTGTCTTCCATTCAGCCAATCCGGTTCTCCCAAGCCTGTTTCCCGCCTGGAGATATCCGAATTTCTCGATGGCTCGCCTTTCATCTCCTCCGTCGAACCATCTGACTTAGATCCACCATCACCGCAGTCATCTCTACAATCATCCCAGCCATGTAGAATTTGTCCATTTGAAGAACCGCAGCCTCTTCCACCAGTACAACAGGTTCCGCTTGATCTGCCTCCATCTCCACCGGAAAATTCTCCTCATCCTTCGCCTACTCATAACCAGGTTGCTCCTCCATCTGCATCAGCCCGTATTCATCAAATGCGTACACGGGCTCAGTCCGGAATATACAAGCCCCGTTACCCCGTGGACATCGCACTAGTTGAATCTCACACTCTTTATTCCGCCCTCACTGCTGTTTCCGAGCCACGAGGCATAAAGTCTGCTCTTAAGAGCCCTCAATGGGTCCGTGCTATGAATGAGGAAATGGAGGCCTTGCGTGAAAACGGAACTTGGGATCTTGTTCCCAGACCTTCTGATACGAATGTTGTTGGGTCTAAATGGGTATTTCGCACTAAGTTTTTAGCCGATGGCTCAATTGATCGATATAAAGCACGTCTCGTCGCTCAGGGTTTCAGCCAACTTCCTGGGTCCGACTTTACTCATACCTTCAGTCCCGTTGTGAAGGCATCGACAGTTCGCATTGTTTTATCTCTTGCTGTCATGAGATCTTGGTCGTTACATCAGCTCGACGTCAAAAATGCTTTCCTCAACGGCTATCTTTCTCAACCTGTTCTAATGGAGCAACCACCTGGATTCACTGATCCTCTGTATCCCAATCATGTATGCCGCCTTAAAAAGGCCCTTTATGGTCTTCGTCAGGCGCCACTTGCCTGGTATCAGCGGTTTCGCAATTTTCTGTTGCAAATTGGTTTTCTTTGCAGTGCTGCCGACACATCCTTATTTGTGTTCCGTCGCAATTCGGTGCTGATCTATCTGCTGGTATACGTTGATGACATAATTGTCACCAGCAATGATAATGCCGCTCTCACTACCCTATTATCTCGTATGCGCGCTGAATTTTCCATTAAGGACCTTGGCCGTTTGGGGTACTTTCTTGGCCTGGAGGTTTCATATCCTTCTTCAGGTCTTTTTCTCAGCCAATCGAAGTATGCTCGAGATATTCTCATCCGTGCTAATTTGCTTGATGTTAAACCTGTCTCCACTCCTCTTGCTCCAGGTGCTACTTTCACTGCTATTGGCACTGAGTTTTCTGATCCTACGTTGTATCGGTCATTAGTTGGCGCTCTTCAGTATTTGACCATCACTCGTCCTGACATTGCTTATTCTATCAACACTGTCAGCCAATTCCAATTGCGACCTACTATAGATCACTTTCACGCTGTCAAACGTATTTTGAGGTATATCAAGGGCACTATTGGTTTTGGGTTGTCATTTTTGCCTAGTTCCTCAGATATTCTTGGATATTCTGATGCGGATTGGGCCCGTTGCGTAGATACTAGACGTTAAACTTATGGATACTCTATCTTTATTGTCCCTAACCTTATTTCATGGAGCGCAAAGAAACAACCCACGGTGGCTCGTTCTAGCTGTGAATCCGAGTACAGGGCTCTTGCTAATACCGCTGCCGAGTTTATGTGGGTCTGAAATCTTCTGAAGGAACTTCACGCTCTTCCGAAGACGCCTCCAGTTCTACTCAGTGACAATAAAAGTGCCTTATTCCTCACTCAGAATCCTGTCTCGCATAAGCGGGCAAAACACATAGACATCGACTGTCATTTTGTGCGGGAACTAGTTGAAAATATTCGGTTGTTCACTCGTTTTGTTCCTTCCTCGATCCAACTTGCCGACATATTCACGAAGAGCCTTCCACGTCCGCTGTTTGAGATGTTCCGTTCCAAGCTTCGCGTTTCTCTCAATCCCACGCTTCGATTGCGGGGGGGTATTAGTGATATTATTAGTGATTGACATATATCTTTTATATATGGTTGTATATCTTTTATATATGGTTGTTATTTTGTTTCCTTGGTTTACTATTCCCGTAGCTCTATATTTATCTCCGTTTGTAATCTCTTTCAATATTAAGGGAAATTATCTTAACCTTACAGAGATAATAATGTTAGTCAGTCTCCTCATGATGGGAGGAAATATATATATATATATGTGTGTGTGTGTGTGTGTGTGTGTGTGTGTGTGTGTGTGTGTGTGTATGTATGTATATGCTCTTCGATACCATATTCTTCTCATCGATGTTGCTTATTGGATTAACAGTAAAATTGTAGCACTTTCTAACTGTACCAGCATGAAATTACTTTTCAATGTAATGAATGTCGCCTCATGGAGAATTTTGAAATATAAAAAAGGGCATGGAGACAGGGAACTTATCCTTGATATTCCCCATGTCGATCATCTCCATAACCTTCACTCTAGTCTGTTCAAGAAAGCTATATACCGGCATCAAACACCCAGACCTAATAAAAATATGGAACGACTCAGCAAGCTTGTTTGATATTATACAATATCACATGCCTTGGTAAAATGCCCGACACCAATATTGAACTGGCATAGTAGATAGAAACTGATGAATAGCTTCTGCACCTCCCTCTTCCCTCAACTTCTTAAGATTGTAATAATATTCTTTCTACATAGATGAGTATGGTAGACTGAAAGAAATATCCCTCATATTGTTTATAAGAAAAAAATACCCTCTACTTGTAAACCTCTACATAAGGTTAAAATACAGAAATGTGGATAGTCTTGAACAACATATCAAATTCCCTCAACAGACCAGGCCCGCGAGCATTAATTGAGGTAATAACTCTCCTTTAGGCTCAGGAATTTTCTCCAAGTGTGAGACAAAGATACACCAATTACCCTCATATTCAGAGTCACAAACACGTGGCAAGTGGGAACATGCCTGCAGTGCACGCAATAATAATAAGTCAACTTGGAAGGACAAACCAAGATTACTGCCACTAGTACTAATTATAAATTTACTGGTACAAATAATATTATCTTTGTTGTTATTTCTCCCAGTTGCATCAAGGATCTGACCCTTGTACACACTTTTGCCAAAAGTCTCATCCACATAAAGCACATGGTGACAAAATTGAAATTTAGGAACACACACCATGTAAGCCCAAAATTGCCACTTGAAATGACCTAATTACATGTGAACTTCTATCTCAAAATACAAACCAGGGTTAGTCTCCTTCACATCACCCTTATAGCATGTGAATTTGTTGAAAGACTCTGCCTCTCTACCATAAAGTCAACCTTTAGCCTTTTTATTCACTTTCATATCTACCTTGTAAGTATTATCGAGTTCATACGTAGACTTGAACTTGATCATCACACCCTTCAGCTACAAATAAGCAGTACATGTCACATCCAAAGCAATGTAAGTCATGATGAGATCATAATCTAATCTGTGATGCTTTAATTTTCGAAGCAAAAATCTACATTATGCACGTTATTTAGCCCTTGTATATAAAAGTCTTAACTAAAAGAAATATGGACCCCTAACAACTTAAAATGCATACCCCATCATTGTTTCTAAAAACAACATGCATGTAAATACCATAGTTCCTCTTGTAATTAAACTTAAAACCAAATTCAATGGCGTATTTCTTCAACGTATCTCAAAAGACGTCAATACTAAAAATCTTTTGACCAACATATTAATATTACTAGTCCACTCACTCAAAAGATAATTCTTCAAAACTTCAAACCTAAGTCCATTGCTCAAGAACCCCCCTTCTTCCTTAACCACAAAATAACGATCGTCAACCGACGAGACATGTCTAATGCTCATTCTCCCATTATCTTTCAATACCAAAATCTCAACATATTTCACCTTTTATATAAGCGCTCCAGTGGAAAATATATTTTAATCTCACCGTCAAAGAAGCATTTCGCACAATCTGGCAGTATTCCACCCTTGATCGTGAAATATCGATTGTGGATAATATTTCGATGGCCGAGTGCTGGATAACCCCAATGGATTGTGGGTTTTGTATACCAATTAGGGCTCTTCCCTCACTTAAACCTTTACAAAAGTTTCTCATACAAATTGGCATAGGTTGTACAAGAATTAACAGAGTATAAGAATCCATGCCCATTCCATATGAAGTTGATAAGCAATGACAAGTTAAGAGGACTGGACGGATATAAAACTAAAAAACACAAAATTATTATATATATTACCATGACCATTAATGCCAACAAAAAGTAGTGCAAAACAAACCAAAAAAACAAGTCAAGAATGCAATAGAGGCAAATTGACACTACGATGCACCTAATCACGTAGATTGAACCAAATTTACCACTACCAATAACTACATCCCCAAATGTGTAGAACTAGCTCAAAAATATCAGAAACTCCTTCAAATGCACCGAAACACATATAAAAACTAAAAATATAATCAAAAAATCTTACCATTGATTAGAACATCACTACACCTTCACCTTCAGATCGAATTGCAACTAAAAAGAATAAAAATATACAATGAGGAAAAGGATAAGAACACATGCACATTATTGGTGAACAGGGATTGATCCATGCCAAAAATGAGCTAATAATAGAAGCAAAAGAATTAGTGAAATTCGTGAATTTAAGAACAATTCAACCAAGACAAAATGGATCTGAGATAAGAAAATTTCATGTTTTTTCGTATTCAGCGAGGGTTCCGATGCACTAATAAATTATATTGTGCAACTTCTCATATACTATTATACTATTCAGTAACACTATTGTGCATTTTCAATTGTACTGTTATGCATTTCTCTTGTAACTAAAACTACAATAATAAGTGGTTAATATCATAATTAATTATTGTATCTTCACACAACTGTGATATCAAAAACTATATAAAAACAAGATGAAAATACTATCGTCGTGTTTACTTACACTACTTTGCATGTCTATGTTATCATTGATTAATATTATAATGTGTCATTACATAATTTGAAATTTGTAATTTCAAATCTCAAAAATAAAAATATAACTATTTGTGCATGTTTAATCACACTATTGTGCATGTCCAGTCACACTTGTGCATGTTATGGACTAATATTATTGTAATCATCAATGATTAATGTGCACTAATACTATTGTGCATTTCCATTGGCACTAATGTGTATGACGTAAAACTAATGATGAAGTTCAATGAATATTGTGCAATTTCTCGAACAATATGTGCATATTACTTGTGCATGACATGAAACTAATAATGATATCATATGTAGTTTATTTATGTACAATAATACTTGAGTTCATAGACAATAGTGCACAAGAAGTTGCACAATGTAAATTATCAAAATCTCAATACACAAAAAAAATTATAAAAAGGGGGAAAATGGATTTTTTATTTTTTTTATTTTTGGAATTTTTTATTTTTTTAATATAAGATAATAATTAATAAATTAATTATGACATCATTATTAATAAATCTAAAGGTTATAAGTAAATATGATGACATTATCATTCTCAAATCTAGTGGTTGGGGTCATTCTCACTTCTTTTCTGGATGACCATTCTCTCTTGAAACCAACCCTCCGTGTGCGCAATAAGAGGAAAAGGAAAATCTTGCCATAGATTAGGAGGCAGACGAAATTCCCTTATAATAATATTATCAATAATACAGTATGACAGCAGGGTGGCTGCCCCTACTACCTTCGACGCCGACGATCGACAAGAAGATTTTTCGATCGCCGGAAAAAAAATTCTTGCAAGATTTTTCTTTTTCTCTTTTATGTTATGACCAAATATTTCTTACTGTATGTTTGAAATTATCTTGTTTTGGGCCAGAAATTACTTTAACTAATACTCAAAAATTCCTTACTCGATGGGAAAAATATCTTACTTAATAACAAATAATTCTTACTTAATGTGCAAATATTGTTATGTATTTTTTACTTATTAAACATAATTTCTATTTATTTATTATATTTTTAAAATAAAATAAAAAGTCTTACTTATTAAAATATTGTTATATATTTCATAATTAAAATAATAATTGAAAATTTTTACTTGATGATAGAAAAAATATCATACTTCGTTACGTAATGTCCAAAAATTTCTTTCACAATTATAGAGATAGTAAAATTTGGTATTTTGTGAAAGACACTTTCTGCAAAGACACCTTATAATCGGGGAAAAAGAAAAGCTTGTTATATGAGCCTTCTTCAAATAATTTCAAAAACAAGCGAAGAAATTCAATCACTAGTCGTGTGTCGTTTTTGAAGTAATGACTCCATGCACGGACGTTTTTAATTTTTATTCAAATCATAGGTGTTTTTTTGTTATAAGTTATGGATTTTACTAGATCATTTCACTATCTATTATATTATGGGTCAAAATATAAAATTTTGCAATTATATACGTTCATGGTTCAACAAAGATATTAACAATGATGAGCTATCTAACTAAATTGTTTTAATAGCGTGTGTTATATGCATAAAAGGAAAAAAAAAAAAATTACTTGAGAGCAAAATAAAGTTTTTTATTTATTACCAATATAATAATAGAGATATTTTACTTCATGATACCAAAAAAATAAAGTTCTTTATGTCCAAAAAAGTAAGAATTTTTTTTTTACTTATGTCCTCAAAAGTAAGAAAATTCCTTACTTTATGTGCTAAAAAGGTAAAATAATTTTTTATTTAATGTTCGAAAGTTTCGTACATTTATTTTGAAAAATTTTAGGTAAAAAAAAAAAAAGAAACTCGTTGAAAAAATCATCAAGGCGGCAACAGGACAGTCGTTGGTGGCCGGTGGAGGATGGTGGTGATAGTTGTCCTATCTATCTATCTATTCTATCTATCTTATCTATATATATATATATATATATATATATGTATATATATCACCCCTATATATTAATGCAAAATTCTCCTAACATATATGTCTGCTTCGTATGCTTCGTTTAACAAATAAAAAATTATGGTGCTTCGTTTACTTATGTGTCATCCGAGCCTAATATTTACCTAATTTAATACTTTTCTTTTTATTGTATCTTACCTAATTTAATTCTTTTAATTATATTTTTCCTTATTCAATACTTTCTTTGATTCTCCTAATATAAAAATAGAAATAAATCATATATAATTAGTAGATAAGATCTAAATTAGTTATTTTAATTAAAAGAAAACTACATATGAAATAATTTTAATTAAAAAAATTTTATTATGAAAATAATTAAATAAGTTTTATTGATAATATAATTTAAAATAATTTTATTTTTGGAGTTTCAAATATTCTATATAGGTAAAATATAAGTTATATACAATAATCTAAGTATGTAACTAAATATTAGTAATGTATCCAATCTAAATATAAAAATATTAAATTATTACTAATAATTTATAAACATTGATTAGACACCAGTACAATGCGACACGGGTTGAGAGTATGATATCTTTTGAATCTCAAAGTATGTAACTAATAATTATTAACGAATTTATTTAAACATTAATATATAAAATAATTTAATAATAATAATAATTAATAAAATAGATATTAGACACGGGTTTAGAATGTGACGCCTTTTGAATTTTTGTAAGTATATAACTAAGATTTAATGAATTTAATTTAAACATCAAATAAAAAATTATTTAATATTTATAATAATTAATAAATAGATTAGACATGTACAAGGTACGGTTGGGAATAATTATTTTAATTTTTTTATTTTAGATTTAAAATTCAGTAATTATCACAAATATTTTTTATATTTATCTTTTGATAAGTTCCGTGTAATACACGGGTGTTAAACAAGTATATATTAATGCAAAATCCTCCTAATCAATATGTCTGCTTCGTATGCTTCGCTTGATAAATAAAAAATCTTGGTGCTTCGTTTACTTATGTGTCATCCGAGCCTAATATTTACCTAATTTAATACTTTTCTTTTTATTGTATCTTGCCTAATTTAATTCTTTTATTATATTTTTTTTTATTATATTTAGTCTAACTTAATTTTCTTTATTATATTTTGTCTAATTCAATAATTTTCTTTTATACTCCTAATATAAAAATATAAATAAGTCATATGTAATTAGTAGAAAAAAAGTCTAGATTAATTATTTTAATTAAAAGATAAATTACATATGAAATAATTTAAATTACAAAAACTTATATATGAAAATTAATTAATAAATTGTATTTATAATAAAAGTTGAAATAATTTAATTTTGAAATTTTAAATATTCTGTATAGGTAAATTATGATATATTTGCAGTAATTGGAGTATGTAACTAAATATTAGTAATGAACTCAATCTAAATATAAGAAAATAAAATTATATAATAATAATTAATTAATATTTATTAGACAATGACACATCGCGAGAAGGCTTGAGAGTATGACACCTTTTGAATTTTCAAAGTATGTAACTATAATTACTAACAAAATTAATTTAAACATAATAATATAAAATGAGTTAATAATAATTAATTAATATAGATTAGAGACGGGTTGAAAATGTGTCATCTTTTGAATTTTTATAAGTATGCAAATATATTATTAATGAATTTAATCTGAACATTAAAATATAATATTAATCAATAATTATAATAATTAATAAGTTGAACACGGAACGGGTTGAGATACACATCCTTTCAATTTTTTATTTTAAATTTAAAACTTTATAATTTTACAAATATTTTTTATATTTAGTTTTTTATAAAATCACGTGTAATACACGGTGTGTTGAACTAGTATATATATATATATATATATATATATATATATATATATATATATATATAGATAGATTAGATAGATAAGAGAGAGAGAGAGAGAGGAGAGAGAGAGAGGAGGTAAGAGAGGTCTGGAGAGAGAAAGAAAAGATGAGTAGGAACGAGAAAAAGATACCACGTAAATGCCATGTAGGATTATTTTCTTTTTTAGTTATGTAGGAATTTTCTTAACATAATTATGATAGATACCTTATTAAATATTAATTATGATTTGGTTTCTTTTTTTAATTAAAAAGCCACCTTGGATTAGTTTCCTCTTTTAATTATGTAGGAATCTTCTTAACATAATTAGAATAGATACTCTAATTAATATTAAAAATAATAAGATTTAATATTATATATATATATATATATATATATATATATATATATATATATATATATATATATATATATATATATATATATATGTTATTTTGATTTTTATTTTGAATTTTTATTTGTCACTTTTTCTCAAAAATAATTCAACTTTATTTAATTAAATTATACAAAAATGCACAATACATTATATTTATATCATTATTATTGGTTACCAATACGTTGTTTATTAAATATTATTACGATTTAATAATTTTTTTATTTGAATTGAACTCATAAAATAATGTATTTTGTTATTATCTCAGAAACTGCGTAAACAATAAAAGTGCAAACCCAACATTAAGTAGAATGAACTACAATAGATTTGGGAAAAGATAAAATAATTCCAAAATATAAAAGGGGAAGGCTGCTTCTGAAATCAAATGTTGCTAAACACAGTAATTTTGAAAGCATTCATGTCATACATAATTTCGATTGAAGCTCAAAATCGAATTTATTCTGTTTGGTATGCATGTATATTTTACATACTAATCGCTTCAACACAATTATAATATTTATATTTTATTACTTATACTATCATTTGCTCATTGTGCGGAGGAAAAAAATATAATAAATTGTAGCAAACCTACAATCCATGCTAGACAGTGAAAACAATAAAGAAAAAACATTTAAGAGAGAAAAAAATTCACTTAGGATTTTTTTTAATTATATAGGAATTTACTTAATATAATTAGGATAGATACCCAAATTAATATTTAAAATAACAAGATCATTTATATATATCACTTTTATGTTATTTTGGTTTTTATTGTGAGGTTTTTGTTATTTTATTTTATGTAGTTTTGTTTTTATTTTTTGTGAGTCCAATAATATCAAATTTGTCATTTTTCTCAAAAGTAATTTGACGACTTTTTTAAATTAAATTATATATAAATGACAACATAATTCAGTATTTATTTTATTGGCTATGAGCATGTCTATCAAATATTATTACGATTAAATACTTTTTTATTTGAATTGATCTCATAAATAATGTTTAATATTAATGATGATTTAGTTTTTTTTAATTATGTAGGAGTTTTCTTAACATAATTAGGACGGATACCCTAATTAATATTAAAAAAATTCAAACAAAGATGGTAGTTGAAAAAGKGAAACTCAGATTAAATGGTTGAAAGGCTAATAATAATAAGATCATTTGAAAATATATATTATTTTGTTTTTTATTGTGAGTCCAACAATATCAAATTTGTCACTTTTTCTCAAAAATAATTTTACCACTTTTTTAATTAAAATATGCAAAATTACACAATACAATGTAATATTTGTTTTATTGTCTATCAACATATTATATTATTAAGATTCAATACTTTTGATTTGAACTGATTTCATAAAATAATGTATTTTGTTACTATCTCAGTAATCATGCAAAACAATACAACTGCAAAACCAGCATCGACGTGGAATGAATACTGTGGCATCAACTACAGTAGATTCGTAAAAAAAAAATCAACTATTAACATGTTATTTATCAAATATTACTGCGACTCAATACTTTTGATTTGAATTGATTTTTTAAAATAATGTATTTTGTTACTATCTCAGTAATCATGCAAAACAATACAAGTACGAACCAGCATCGAGTGGAATGAATAATGTGGCATCAACTATAATAGATTCGTAAGAAAATCAACTAATTGTCTATAAGTTATTGGTGATATTGGTCCACAAATTGGTAGCAAGAGAGTAAAATAGATCTGGTAATTTAAAATGTAACAACGAGTTACATCCTTCTTACGTTACTCTACACTATCATTACTACTTTCATGTGGTGAAGACAATCACATGGAATACATATCTTTTTGCGAACCTCGAAAACCTAAAGACAAGGGTAAACAATATGTGAGGCAGATGGAGTTTTTTCTCACCGATTTCATGAAAGAGACATGGATGTACTCACTATTTATATATATATATATATATATATATATATATATATTGATATATATACAATTATTGAATCTTCAAAATTGTGATACGTCAGAACTCATCAATATTTATGAAGTGAGATGTACAGTGGGATTGTGATGTAGTGTTATGAGTTGAAACAGATGGCTAAAGTTATGGTACTCATGTTGTCTTACTCGCGACATTTACTAGCGGTTCTCCAGAGGGTCGTTTCACATAATTTTTATCTATTACTGAATTATGTAGCTCATTTAAATCTTAAATAGTGTAAACAATTTAGATTTATCAAGCATTTATTCAAATATGTCAATAAATATAACTATAGGTTCACTATAATATTATATCAAAACAAATGTGGGGATGCAGAGGATAAAAAGATTAATGAGATCAACATGTATTATAATTGTCATTAAATTTCTCCATGCGAAGTGGAGTGAGAAATATTAGTTTATAAAATTCAGTATAAAACTCCACCTATCATGTGTTTGAGTTTTTATCTCCATAATAGCATAATGTATTGTATAATGATAATGATCAGTTGAACGCAATGAAACGCAAGTAAAAAACACCATAATATGTTTTAAGTTGGTTAGAGACAATAAGAGAAATCTGGAAGTACGGAGTTTGTCTTATAATTAGTTTCCTAAAAAAATCTCTTTATTACTCAAAAACAAAAGAATGGACACCTAAGAAATTATATTTGTTTTCATTAGTACGATTTTACTATATTCTGCCAAAATTGATAAAGTCATGAATTTAGTACATTTGACCAATGGGGTGTATTTATCATCTATAGATACGGATAACGCTTTCTACAACTATCAAATCGAACAGTTGAATTGTTCTTAATGTAATATCTAACGACATAACTTCTCATCTTCTTTCGAAAGGAAGAACTGGGCATTTTAGATTTAATGTTATTTTTAATATCCACAAAGATTTCGATCATTACTGGTACTCCACTAGCAAAATTAATGGTGTATGCGCATCTCATTATTTGGGACGAAACCCCAATGATGCATAGCCATTGTTTTGAAACTCTGGACAAAACATTGAAACACGTGATGAGATCACAAAATAATTCTAATACGCAGCTTCCATTTGGTAACAAAATAATAATTCTTGGTGGATATTTTTATCAAATTTTGCCGATTGTTCCAAAAGGAACTAGAATAGACATGGTTCACACAGTGATCAAATCTTCGCATTTATGGACTCATTATATAGTTTCTAAGTAGACCAAGAATGTGGTGCTTCAAAATCACAATTCAGATACCAATTGTGTCAAGTTAAATAAATTTGTCAGCTCGATAAATAGTATATGAGATGTGATAGTTGGAGGACCAAATGAATGGTTTCGTTCAAATTGAAACCCATATTATCTATTATTGAAAGATGATGGTGACCATGTTCCGTTAATTGTGGCAAGCACATATCCACAATCTGGAAAAACTATTGAATGCTTCGCTTATTTGGAGGGTCGTGCTATTATTTCCTCAACACTTGATGTTGCCGATTTGATTAATAAATATATGATGTCATAAAATGACAGAGAATGTAAAGTATATCTTAACTCTGATAATGTATGCAAATCCGATCTAAACATTGACATGTTATATAACGTCCACTCATGAGAGTTTCTAAATACCATTAAATGTTATGGATTTTCGAACAATGAGTAAAACTAAAAATTAGAATTTCACTCATGTTATTGAAAAATATCGATCGTTCCCTTGTGTTGTGTAATGTTAGTTGTTAGCTTGATGATCATATTGTACAAGCTAATATTTCTCAAGAAAGCAATGAAGGTGAATTGTTGTTAATCCCTAAAATGATTGTTACATTATCCAATTTGAGGTTGTCTTTCAAGATTCAATGATGAAAATTTCCCCTGAGTGTGTCATATATGCTATGATGATCAACAAAAATGTAAGGACGATCTCTCTATCACGTTGGACTTTTTTCTGAAAAAGCCAGTTTTCAGTCATGGTCAGTTATACATTACTATATTAAGGGTGCCCAATCGTAAGGGTTTAAAAAATATTGATCGACGATAATGAGAATAAACATAGTAACAAAATAACAAATGTTGTGTATAATGAAAATTTTCATAATTTGTAATTTACATTCCGTCTAATAGCAATTCTTTTATGTATCAGGTTATATCATTATGAATACTATTCGATCTTTAAATAATATTTAGATGATTTATATACAGGGTGCGGTTATGATAAAACTATCTTTGGTGTGAGAACTAGTGATGGTTATTAACGAAATACACACACAGAGATATATATAACTTAACTATACATATATACAATTACTTATTTAAATATTTTTAATACATTTAAAACAATTATATTTATTTTAAATAAATAAAATAAAAAATTATCGTGCAACGCACAAGTACAATACTAGTTGATATTAAGTCAGATTTTATTTGCCGCCTAAAGTACCGGAGTTTTTCGACTTTACCTATCAAACTATATATTTTTTTTATATCAAAACACCTATTGAGATATGTGTTGTTTCTCTGGTTCTCATATTGTGTAATTCCGTCCAGCAATGTTGCTGGAGTTTGAGCTCGTGAATTTCAAGATTGCAAAAATTTCACAATCTTTATATCAAAACTTTCTGACAACGTGTGGAACCAAATACCCGAATAATTTTGTATACCATTTTCGAATAAGTTGGAAATGGGGCTAGACCCAGCGCGTGTTGAAGACCGCTCATTCCAACTTTTCCAACAACAATACAAAAAATTGTTTGAATATTTATTATCTACACTTTGTTCGAAAGATCTTGATATAAAATTGTGAAATTTTTGCCTTCGTGAAATTCACGAGCTCAAGTTTAGATGACTTTTAGGCGAAATTACACATTAGGAGGCAACTTCGAAAAAAAAAAAAAAGACATACACCATATAGTGTTTTGATAATAAAATAATTTAGCAGGTAAACTAAAAAAAATGAATAGTTTAAAAGGGAAAAAAGAATCCTTCATAATATTAATATTATTATTATTATTATTATTATTTTAATAGAAAATAAGCTTTTATTGTATATTTAGAGTTAAATCTACATGACAAATTGTATAATTACCTGAATTATTTCACAAATCAAAGTTTATATGGATTATTATTATTATTAATCCCAAAATTATATTGTATTAATTTCTTTAATTACTATTAATTATTAATGAAATTCAGGCATGTCGACTAATTATATCGTGGACCTGGGTGCATCTTGTAGGGTTTACCCAATGATTTAATTTATCATCGCGTATAACTGACATATATCATCATATATAAATGATATATATCATCATATGTAATTTATACATATCATCCCAAATAATTAAATTTAAAATCTAACCCCTAAAATGAGAAAAATAAACCTAAAATAAAAAACTAAATACTAAAAGTGGAAAATTAAAACCCTAAAATGGAAATCTAAACCATAAAATTGAATATTATTCTAAACTTTAAATTTCTATCGTGTATCATAAAATATAACTGACACATACTATCACATATAACTACATATTTCATCACATACAATTGATAGAATGATATATTTTTATCGAAATCCTAAAATGAAAAACTAAATAAAAAATTAAACCTTAAAAATAAAAAATTAAATTCTAAAATATAAAACTAAACCCTAAAAAAAAAAAAAACCATAAATACTAAAACTTTATTCTATATCTTCCGTATAACTAAAGTAGATCACGTATGACAGGAGAGATTTGTCTTTCTTTAACCTCCCAATCCAAATTCTGGTTTCTTCCTAATTCCCCTCGAAGCTCAATTTCATTGGATTTCCTTTTTATTGTCACGTAAGGTACTATCTCTATTGAAGAAGTTCTGCTCGAATTTACAGCTGGTTTTTCTCTCCAGGTGTTCTATAATTTTCATGTATGCTTTTTTTTTTTTTTTTGGATTATCTTGATTGCAGCAATTTAGATTTTATTCGATTCCGTTTTGGAATCGCCTTCAGAATGCGCCAGTTTTCCGCCTTTTTTTTTTGTCTTAATTAACAGAGACCCTGGAAACCCATCTTTTTATAGTTCAATCTCGATTAAGCTTTGCAGTTTCCTTTCTTTTCTTTTTTTTTTTTTTTTTTGTCAATTTGATAAGAAATGGAATCGCTTTTAATTCAAAATCAAACCCAGCTGGAGTCCACAGAGAAGGATCTTATCCTCTCAATCCTCCCATTGCTGAAACTCATATGTCTCACTGTCTTCGGTTTAATCCTCGCCCACCCAAAAACACAGCTTGTCCCAAAAGCCACTTTCAAGCTTCTCAGCAAGCTCGTCTTCGCCTTGTTCTTGCCATGTATGATCTTCATCCACCTCGGCGAAACCATAACTCTGTCCAATTTCTTCCAATGGTGGTTCATCCCAATTAACGTCATTCTCAGCACTGCAATCGGCTTGTGTCTTAGGATTTTTAGTTACAAAATTCTGCCGCCCCCACCTGAATATTTCAGGTTTACAATCATCATGACAGCATTCGGAAACACGGGCAACCTCCCCCTCGCTATCGTCACATCCGTCTGCCACAGCCCGCAAAACCCATTTGGCCCGGCCTGCCATACCACCGGGACCGCCTACGTGTCGTTCGCCCAATGGGTCGCCGTCCTTCTCGTCTACACCCTCGTCTACCACATGATGGAGCCCCCAATGGAGCAAGACGACACATTCGAGGAGGGCCACCGAAATTCAAGAACAAGCTTCGGGGCCCGATCTCAGCCGTCCGCTTCTAGTCGAAGCCGAGTGGCCCCGGAATGGAAGATCGAGAAACCGAGCATTGCAAAACACCATTAATCGCCCGAGTGTTCACTAGCGTACCCAAAGTTTCGATCCCTGAGCCGGATTCACTAGAGGAAGGCGACTTGAGTAATCCGGGCCGAACAAGCCCGAAATCGCTCAGTTGTTTAGCGGAGGCCTCGTATGGTGAGAAGAATAAGATCCGTCGCCAGGAAAACACCTATCCTTCACATTCTCCAACCGCCCACGTTCGCGACACTGTTGGCTTTTCGTCGTAGGGATGGTCCCAACGATCAAGTCCGTAGTGTACGGTGACGATGCGCCTCTCTCGTTCGTAACGGATAGCTTGGAGATTTTGGCTGGAGCAATGGTGCCGTCGGTGATGTTAATCCTCGGGGGGATGCTTGCTGAGGGGCCCAACAAGTCGAGGCTCGGGATCCGGACGACAGTCGGATAATGGTGGCAAGGCTATTGGTGATGCCGTTGATAGGCATAGTGGTTGTTTACGCGGCGGATAAGTTGCATTTCTTAGTCCCGGGGGACCAGATGTACCGTTTTGTGCTGCTGTTGCAGTACACGATGCCGAGCGCGATATTGTTGGGGGCGGTTGCGAGCTTGAGGGGCTACGCGGTTAGGGAGGCCTCGGCGTTGTTGTTTTGGCAGCATGTGTTTGCGGTGTTTTCGTTGGCGATATACGTCGTGGTTTACTTCAAGATGCTGCTTTCTTATGTTTGAGGTCCTTTTCTTTTTTATTCCCTAACTTGTGTCGACTTCGATGGGAATATGTTATTTTACTTTGAAATAAATCCTGTTGACTCCGCTGGTTGATGATAATGGAATGCGAGTATGATGGTGTTTGCTGAGCTTATAAATCTTAGGAGCTCTATGGGAGTGTTTGATAATGTATTACTTGTAAAGCTTTTAAGTTTTATAAAAAGATGGTTAAGAGCTCCAGTACCTATTTTGTCCAAATATTTCAACAAGTTGTTTTCAAAATGAGTTCTAACATCTTGTAAACTATGAAAAATATCTTCTAAGATGTGTAAGATCTTTTAAATAAGTTTAGTCAAACACCCTTTCTTCTGTTCCTTTCTCCAATGAGTTCTGTGATTTGTTAGGAGTCTTAGAACCCTGTATTGTTTGCTGAAATGCCATTTTATTCTGCCCGTTAAGGCATTGAACAAAACAAATGCTTTAAGCATATCATCACTTTGGTTGAGGCAATCTTGATAATGCCAGGCCGATAGTTACAAAAATCACCTCTTGAGGTTTACAGGAAAACCCAATTATCTTTACAAATTACAAATACCATCTTGAGCTTTGTATTTACCAGAAAAACAACCGTCGTCACGGATATTTGCGATTTTAAAAGATAGAGCCGAGTTTTTTTTTACATACTCTAGGTAACTATGGGTAGCGGTTTTGTGTTTGTATGTTTCTTTTGTTCTTCTTTTTTTTGGTTGTTGTGGTCGTGATGGTGTTTTTTTACCACAACTTATTAAGAGGTCGACACTTGTGCCGAATAAATCTGTGAAAACCAAAAGAAAATTACATCTTTGTTTTGTAGGCCCTTAAAGACCGACATTTTTTTTATCTTTATTTTTTGCCCATCTCTTCATCACAAGCTGTACATTTTTGTTGCAATGTAGCAATTTCTTATCTTCTTGGTTTTGTATTTGTAGGCTTAGGCTCTTGCTGTGTAGAGTGGGTGCATGCACACAGTGTTCTCGCTATCACGAAGAAGTTTGTGCATTCGGTTGTCGTGGTCAATGCACTAAAGGACTCGAGGGAAATTTAATGTTTCCATGTGATACCGGAATTTTGTTTACATATATCTTTAGTAAATATTGTGACTTTCAATAATAAAGCGTTTGTTTTTATTATGGTTTTATTTTTATTTAAATAATATTATATGCCCTTAATTAATTATTAGAATTTACTAAGGAATATAATTTACATAGATAATGCGTACACAAATTAATTTTTTGTATGAAATAATTAGCAATTTTGTACTGATATTTGTTTGGATTAATTGGGAAATTAATGATAGTAGTAAAATACTAAAATTGGTTTATTTCATGAACATATGGAACACTTTTGTACTTTTCGTTTCTTTCTTTCTTTTTTTTTTTTTTTGATTATTTGAGCGAATGTGTCAATTACGCCGTGATAAAATGTCATTTGGTACTACTTAAAAGAAATCCAATGTTACTTGAAAGTTGCGATTAGCAACAAGTCTCAAAGTTGAAAAGATATCCATTTATGCTCATGTTCTAAATATATGTTCGTCAAGTATCTCGGCAATTGGGTACTCAAAAGATGAAAAAGGAAGTGAAAAATCAAAAGAATAAATGTGCAAAGTTGATAAACCCTTATACAAAGTGATGTGAATGTAATAAATCGTGCAACTCTTGTACGTTTCATTTTTAAGAATATTTTATAAAGGGGTGGATAGATGATTGAGCTAATAAAATGCTGATTTAGTGATTTTGAGCATGGATTGACCTTGGCCGTTACATGGACGAGAGACTTGCATAGAGTGCAACTTGTTGTATTACTCATCCTAAAAGAAGTCTAAATTTCTTATCTCAAAATTTCATAGACGTCATTTGTTCTGGATTTCAAGTAACGAAATGCGCATTAATTCTTTATTCATTGTGCATTAGTCCGTAGTACATTCGAGGGTTAGATCATAATTTTCTATGTTTAGGTTTAATTTTGCTTGACGACAAACAAAATATAAGTGTGAGGAGTTGATTTGTACATATTTTTGTATGATTTTCATGTGTTTGTGAGTCTTGTTTTGCCTTTTCTTTTTGTCGGTTTTTAGTAGTGTTAAGAGTCGTTTTAACTTATTTTTCAATTTTTTACTTGTGCCGTCTTTTAGTGTGTTTTTTCGTGTTTTTCTCGTATTCTTTAGTATTTTTACGTTACTTTATCTTCTTACTCAAACTTGGTCAAAGTTTCGATGTGTCAATGGTGCGAAAATCGAGCGAAAACGATGAGAAATGTGGTCATCTACATTGTCGGCCCACGCATTCGCTCTCTCGATGTAGCAATTATTGTATTTTTCAAAGAACACCCTAGCCCCTTGTTTGAATTGATAGTCATGTATATAATTGGGTACTTGAGAGAGATATCAACAACTATTATATTTACCACTTAGCCAAGTTCAGATGTTAAGAATGACACAAATAAGCTCGAAGTGGAAACATTGCGCTGAATTTCCAAATGTGGCGGTCTTGGTGTGGAGGCCAATATCTCTCATCAAAAAATTTCAAGCGACGTAATTCAAAGTTCATATGAAAGCTAAGAGTGAGGCATACATTTCATATTTAGATATCTAGAGCTGATTCGTAGGTTTAGAAACCTCAAAAAACATGCTGACTCCATGTGTTCCGCAACCATCGACCCTCTTGTCAACCAACGCCCATCAACGTGGCCATGAACATAATATACTTGGCCTCTGGACTTAGTCAACTCTTGTCAACTTTCTGATCGACTCGGCTGCTCCAGCAACATCTCACGCACACGCGTGCCGGGGTCGTTGCAACCGAGAAACCCTTGGCCAAGTAGTCATGTTTGGTTCCAAATGACTATTTTAACTCCTATTATCCATATTAATGGAACCCTTACTCCCTTATTTAAAAAGGAGACTCCATATACCATCTTCGTAAACATGTTTTTAGATTTTTGTTAAGGTTTTAGGAGGTTATCTTCTCCCAAAACTTATTTCGTAGATCTGGAGTACATTTTTCATCGGATTGTTACAAGATTCGATATTTAGGTTGTTTACGCACATATAATGAAGATCATCTTTTTATTTTAGTAACCTTTTCCATTTTTGTTGTCTATAATTTCCTTTTAGTTACTTTTTGCTCATTTTTGGTAATTCCTAGATTTACTCTTCGTTTTTACTATATTTCAAGTAAGATTGAAACTTTCTTGTTATGTGACAAACAAGGAATGATGATATGCCATTTTCTCTTCGAACTTTATGTCTTTATTTCTTAATTTCATATTTAGGATTCTTAATTTCATAATTAGGGTTCTTAATTGTATTTTCCATTGTCTTGCTTTAATTATTTTCAACTTTACTTGATGAGATTATATTCAGTTGGTCTAGGGCCTAGAAGTGTTTAGTAATATCAATTGGGAATTTATTGGATATTAATTGAGTATTGGGATTGACAACCTCAGTTTGAAGGTTAGGTGTTTGATGAATTGTCTATTGATCGTGGAGACGAGTCGGGTTCCCTGGACCTTTGATTTTTATTAATTTTTAAAAATTCTCTTATTTTAGTTATCTTTTAAATGATCTCCTTTAAAATGATTTTGGTTTTAATTCTCATTTTAGTTTAAAATCAAAACTCAAACAAGGTGAACGTGTGTTTATCTTTTTTGTCTTTCTTTATTTTCTCTTGTTACAAATAGAATTATCATTTCTATTATGATTAGTGTTTCTCGAGAGATACAACTTGAGAAGAGGTTACAACACTATTATTGACCCCGTGCTATTGTGGATAGATATCTCAAGACGCTCTATTTTAAAAATAGTGCACGAGATCTCGGATCAATTTTTGGTGCTGTTGCCGGAGAAGGATAAAGGTCTCGTGGTTTTGATTGTCTTTTTCGTGATTTTAACTTGAAGATTTTGTTTGTTTGTTTTCGTGATTTTTTTGTAATTATTTTTCTTACTTGTTCATGTTGTTTCTCACTGTGGACGACCTCAACCGCATTGTTTAATGAATCGAATATGGATAATTATCTAGAACCTCCACCATAGGATGATCCTTATGTTCCTTATGCTCATCGGCCATATGTGAATCCTTATGCTTCTCACAATCCAACAAGGGCCCCATATCATGATTACTCATCTCAAGGACGCTATGATTATGGGATGTCCACCAAGCAAGAAATGAGCCCACCTTCCAATTTCCATAATCTGGTTTTTAAAGATTCTTATGCTCCATCCGGTCATTATAATTTGATGTGTTACCCTTATGCTTCATCTCACGATTCATACACTTCGGCCTATAACAATCCATACACTTCACATGCTTCCTCTTATTCATACCCAAGCTATAGTTCATATACTCCACCCATTTAAAATTCTTATTTTACGAGCTACGAACCTTGTGCTCCACCCACCTCAACTCCCTACAATACGAGCTATGATAATCATACCCCTCTGGCTCAAGTTTCTTATTCGCCCAAGTTTCAATATTTTATTTGGGCCTTCATGGAAGAATCTCAAGCGTTTATTAAGGAGTCATTGGCTAAATAAGAGCTCGATTTTGAGATTGAGGTTGAGGATTTTGCTCCTACTCCTCCCAACTATGATACTTCTTATGCTCCATCCACTCCGACTCCATATGATCCGAGTTAAGAGCTTTATGACCCACCTCCCAAGCACCACGATCAAAGGTATAATGCTGCATATGCTCTTCATGCATGACATTCTTATGATCTGAGCTATGATTATTCTCCCTTAATCTCTTCTTATAATCATGGTCAACAATATGAGGCTCTTAAGTCCCACAACTCAGGATACGACCACTACGCTCTCCATTCCCCACCTTCTCATATTCTGAGCTACGATCATCATACTGCACCCCTTTCACCCAAGGACATTCATGATGCTAGTAACAAGGTAAAATGGCTTCCTTATAATAATAACTTTTCTAGTGTTCCCATTGTGGAACCCTCTTTAGTTGTTGATAAGGTATTAATTCTTGATATGGTGGAGCCTTTCTTGGTTGGTTGTCATTTGAGCTTAAATGATATATTTGCGGATGCATGTAAGGTGGTGGAGGTTGAAGTTGGAGATTTGGATGTGTGCACTGCCCCTCTTGCTGTCTTTGATGATTTTGTTAATGAAAGTATGTGGGAGATGTAGAGAATTCGGTGGTAATTGATGATTTGATCTTGTTGTCTCTAATCAAGAATGATAGTGAGTGTGGTGGGCCCCATGGATTTTGATGATTACGTAGATTTCCCTTTGCCTTTCATGAAGCTATGTTAGCAAATGAGTGCAAGGAGGTATTTCCTTTTGAGATCTCGGTGGTCCCGTTGCTGATTTGAGCTTAATTTCCTTATATGGAGATAATGGAGTTGAGAAGTTGACGATAGTGGAGGTGAAAGAGTTTTTTGACCCATTTTGTAAATCAAAAACCCTTGTTCATTCTACTCTTAACATCTTTGTCTCGTCCGAAGGTTGTTTCATATATTTGATGGACGTTTTTGTTCTCCTAGTGGTCGAGCCTTATGATTTTCTCCTGTTATGTGGTATTAGTAACCGTGGTTAACTACTCTCATCTCTGGCCTCTGAAGACTATTGAGGCTCATGTTTTGGCTCTTAGATTTTCTGTGCCTATCATTCTATCATGTGAGCCCGTAATTGAGGTAATATCGATCACGACATTCGAGTAGGCCGATGATGAATTATTTTGATTGACGGATATTTTCATCCTTCCTATAGTCAAGCGTTTTGATTTTCTACATGTTGTGATTTTATGGTGATAGATTATTCACGTTTCCAGCCTCCTAAGCTAACTGGAGTGTTTGTTTCTTCCTACCTATATATTACTTTGCACGCCCACCTGTGACGTCTACTTCTCCATCCGAAAAATACTATGATGTGGCACGAATGTCACCTCTTCTTGGACCCTGGATAACATTGCTCTATATAGGTCGTCATGCTAATGACATTAATAATTGTTTCTTACGAGGCAACCCAAGCTATTATTTTCTTTTATTGTTCTATTTCTCATTTGCGTACCTTTTCTTCTTTCTCATCGTTTCTTCATTAATTTATTTATCTACTTTGTTTGTTTCCTAGGTTAGATGGTGTCATGATTGGAGGAACATTGATTTGAAAGCTTGTTGCCTTTTTGAAGAATCAGGAACTTTGATCAAAGAAATAATTAAAATATAAGCAAAAATTCAGCTCATGGTGCGTTGTCTCGTACCCCCACGTGCGCTATCTCAACCGCTAGGCAGATTAATGTTGGTCGACAATCAACGCGATGGTTGACGGTTCCATTACCTAGATAGCATGCTTCTTGGCTTCTTGGTGGGTTGATGCACCTCGACTCGGCATTTAATGCACGCACTGGAGTAGCCATTCGGCTACCCGAACAATCCGATTCGCCCATGCCGACCTGTTCCAGAATCAGTTCTTGGTCTAACCCGAGCTGAACTGTAAAAGAAAACTACTACATATGTACACACACACACACACACACGGGTAGAGAGAGAGAGAGAGAGAGAAATATATCTATATATATATATACAATTCCTCCTTTGTGCTCTTTTCGATGGTTCTTCTCGCCTCTACCACCCCGTGGATTTCAGCTCACACTCGACTCATCATCGTAAATGCGATTACGAGGGTTTATATCGCTCCCACAATAAATACATAAGATGAGGTGGAGCTCGCCCTTTCCTCTAGGAACAAGCCGGTGGAGGTCGCTCATTCTGACGATCAATTGCCCCTACATGCTTCAGTGGGTAAGGGTAAAATGAAGTGAACTGTCCGCGGCTGAGCCATTCGATCTACGTCTCCTCTCCTAAAATGCCATCATGTACAGGGAGCGTCTCGCTTGGGCTCCCCAATTTTGAACAGCAGCCTTCTATAATACGACCACGCCGACCAATTCCAATCTTTACTCCAGAGTCATATGTTAACTCCAAATAAGAAATATCTGGCAGCGCTCAAAATGGCAGAACAGGCGACCCTGCTGTCCCAACATATTGCCCAGGTAATGATCCTCTGACGCTTCCCCTTACTACTCCAAGTATTAACCTATTCCTCATCATAATTCATTCATTCTTCTTTTCTTTTCTTTTTTAACACAGCTCCAACCCAGTGCGGCCTCCATCTCCAACTACCTGCAAACTTCCATCTTCGAAGAAGAAACTGCCAATCAATTGAAGAGGGCGTGCGGTGAGCTGACTTCCCAGCTCGATCATCAGACCAAGCAGCTTTGTTTAAAGCTAGGGGAGTTGGACGAATCCCATCTTCAACTAGCGGCTCAATAAAAAGAGCTAAATGTCTCGAAGTGTCAACTAGAGATAATTAAAATTGAGGTCGCCAAGCTTGAGTAGATGAGAATTGAGTCGCCCGGATGGGGAAGTAGCAAATGCAGCTAGAAGAGTTATTGTTGGAGAAGGAGAATGAAAAAGAGCAAGAGGTGATCATGGCACGTAGGCAGGGGGTTGATGAAGGTCGTTGCACTTTCTTAAGGAGTAAAGCGGGCCAACGATTCATCATGGCTTACAGGAATAGTCTGCTCGTGACCTACCGCCACACGATGACCTTCCTGTAGAAGGTAGGAAAAGGGGCTAAATTATGGTTCAAAACTACCTTCGAGCGAGTCAAGTCTCATCTCCAAGCGGCGGAGATCGACTTCGAGCTGGATGAGAAAAATATGGAAGCCTATCTACCTCCCTTTTACTTTTGGCTTGGCGACGAGAAATAGCCTCTGAAAGCAGTCTAGTGGATTGAATGCATGGCTCAAGAAATAATGAAGGTCGGGCTTAGTGCCAAGCTCGAAGTTCCCCTGGACGAGCTAGTTCCCCCTTCTGCCCCTTGACTATAGTTGAAATTTTGTAATATAACATCTACAATTTAATGAAATTCTATTCTCTTGCATCAATAATTTTTAGTTCACTATGAATGCTCCATGAGTTCATAAGAAACTTACCTTACGTGTCCTTTAACATCAATACCATCGAGATAATCCATAGAATCTGCAATAATGATTGCATCCATATGCATCACAAAATAAGGTTTATATAAAGAACATCCTTGTAAGCATAACCCAATACCATAAAACATGTTAAGCATGATTTTTTCCATAAGGTTGGAATGCCATAATACTTGCCGACCTCATAATGATTTAAGCATCACCTTATAGCCATAAAACCCCTTTACACCACGTATTTGCCGACCTAGCACAAGGTGGTCGTAAGAAATCACCATATATAGCATCAAGTAGAACCATAATAAACCAGAACTATATTAGATCATAAATGGCCAAAAAAACTACTCAGTCCCCCATGTTCAAATAATGTGACAAAGTGAAACAAACAAGTCACATTGACACATAATGAAATATACCAATCAATCATGACTTATGTAGACACCTAAGAAAATAGCCCAAGGAATATGTTAGTCAAACATATTCACATAAACTTTTTCAAAAACAACAGAGAACATGTTAATCAAGCACATTCTCTTAAACACATAACAACCAAGCAAGGAATATGATAATCAAACATATTCGAAAATACATAGTCAAAGATTGAAAAGAACATGTTAATCAAACATTCTTCAAAAATATAATAATAAACCATCAACCCATAAAATATCGCCGACCTAACAAAAGCGTCAGTCCATAGCCATAAAACCCATAACCAAAAACCATCCATAAACCATCGCCGACCTAATAAAAGCATCTGCCCATACCCATAAAACCATCCATAGACCATCGTCGACCTAATAAAAGCGTCAGCCATAACCATAAAAACCATAACCATAAACTATCACCGACCTTATAAAAGCGTCAGCCCATAACCATAAAAACTATAACCATAAACCATCGCCGACCTAATAAATGTGTCAGTACATAACCATAAAAAATATTAGTATATCATAAGAACAATCCTTTATTCATCGCTGATCTAAATGAGCATCAGTCCATAGTTTGTGTAAGAGTGCATAAAAATTTCAATCCATCACCGGCCTAAGCAAGCGTTGGCCCATAGTAATGGCAAATAGAAAATATGACCTCCATTCATCGCTGAAGGAGTTAGGCATAATACTTCTTTAGGTGGAAAATATTTCAGCTCCTTGGTAACGCTTCTCCCTCTTCGTCTTCTAGCACATATGCACCTTCTCTTAATACTTTGATGACCTTAAATGGCCGTATACAGTTAGGATCCAGTTTCTTTGTAGTATATATTGCATCGGCTCACTTCCACACTAAGTCACCGACCTGAAAGTACCTTCTTTTTACCCATTTATTATATGCTGCCTGAATCCTTTATTTATATGTTGCAGCCTTGTCTCGTATTTCATCGATTATTTCTAAAGATCCCCTAACCAATCTCTCATTTCCTTCTTCATTGAAAGTTTCTAGTCGATGCGAGCTCCCTACTATCTCAGCTGGAATGATAGCTTCCATACCATAAACTAAAATAAAAGGTAATTCGCCTATGGTAGTTCGCGGGGTAGTTCGTAAGCCCATAAAACAAAAGAGAGTTCCTCAAGACAAAGTCCTCCTGCTTCTTCCAGTCGCAGCTTAATTCACCACACAATAACTCGATTAGTGACCTCCACTTATCCATTACATACAAAAGATTCATGGCGACCTGATCAACCTACAAAATAAAACCCAAGCTGGACAGCCCCGACGTAGCCCCTACGATGCGTAAGTCAGTTGATGCTTCAATAGTGATGTGCGAGACCTCAAAACGTAGGATAATAAATTCAACTTAGAGAGAAAAGTGAGGCATGTGTCCTCTTTATATAGGTAAGAGACGTGTTCCTAATCTAGGGTTCCCGTCTCCTATTAAAACCACATTACCATAAATAGTGACTGACTTAGAATTAGGATTGCTTCTATATGTTAAGTTACGATAGATAGTAGGTCTTTTGTTAAATTACCATAATAATCATGGGCTAATAACCATACCATGCCTTTAGTCCGTTGGGACCCCATGCCACAATCCATATCATCCCACAAGGGCCCAAGATTGCGTTATCCATAAAGCTCAGCTCTTAGTACTAAGTTGTTATAATACCATTTACCTGATACGAGCTCGTCACCCTCATATAAGAGTTCGGCACTACTACACGAGAGCTCGCCACTCTCGAAAAGCTCATCCCCTATAGAAAAGATCGCCCCTTATAAAGGAGTGGTTGCCTCATAAATTCTTATAAATATTCTTGTTCACGGACCCGAATATTTGATGTCGTATCAATGATGACCATGTAAGCTTGAGTTGCATAAAACATTTTGTTGTCTTTAGCAGATTTCTGTCAAGACGCCCGCCTTGGGGTGGTTAAGGTAGTGTCACCGCAAAGATTTTAGAGATGGAAAATCATGTTATCATGCTGTGTATGTGGTACTACCGTGTTTTTATATTTTCTACTTTATTTGATCATAAACATCACAACAAGTGCAAATCTAACGAAATTTAAAATTTTGTGCCTTTTGTGTCGTGTTTCGTATTGTGTCATGCCTTACTGTATCCCTATCTCTGTAATCGTATTCTTATTGTATCGTGTTCATGTTCATTTATTATGTCGTGCCAACCATTGGCAATTGATGATGGACTTGAAAAAAAATATTTAAAATATACATGTATAACGAAGTCGACAATTTCTTTGCAATTGAGAAGACAGGCTGAATGGTTGGTTGTCTTCCTAATATTCTAACTTCACTCAAACTTTTGGGTTCGAGTTAGGTTAGATACAATACAAAACAAAGCAAAATAAAAAGGCCCAAATTCCAATCCCCACCAACTTGTTAAGTTGGGAGGAGGGGGGGTGGGGGTTTGTTGAGGGGAGGCCCCAAATCCCATTCTCATCAACCTATGAAGCTATAAAAATGTGTAAATCCCTGTCAACCAAAGAAATTTTTTTTCAAATGCTATTTTTCACTATTAAGAATATATTAGTTTTGTTTTTCACTATTAAGAATATATTAGTTTTTGGTTCTTCTATTTCACCACAAATATGAATTTTATCATACAATCGTTTTTTATTCTATTTCATTTAGGTTCTATTTATCAATATCTATTATGTATTTTTCTAAGGTTTCAACCTCAATTAGTTTTTTTTATTTAATTTTAATATATATATATATATTATAGAATTAGTTTTTATATATTTAAATAATTTAATTTATAATAATTAGTGATTTATATAATAATTTTAAATATTTATTTTTTTTTATTTTTTT
>BMAC01000398.1:504924-528326 GCA_014905375.1 Phtheirospermum japonicum | reverse complement strand
TCTCTCTCTCTCTCTCTCTCTCTCTCTCTCTCTCTCTCTCTGCACTCACTTGCTTTCTCAAGAATTTCTTGCATCTTTCTTTCTACGATCAAGGTTTTCCTCCTTTTAGAACCAGGTATTTTATCACCTTTCTGCAAAGATTTAATTATGTCTGCCTCTACCTCTACTTCTTCTTCGTCTTCCATTAATCTATCCTCCTCCCTGGATTTATCTTCTTCTAGAACGCCGTCGATGGCTGCATCTGGTGGACAACACCATCCTCCCCCCGGTAACAACCATGATAACATAGTTTCCACCGTTAGTAATCAAACCCTATAGGAAATACAATTCAGATTCCTTATCTCAGATGAATTCTCTTTTACGAACATAGACTCCGGTGAGGCTGAGCCTTCTCCCCCCAAGGTTATCTAACATTTTTTGTCGACTAGTTACAGGTGGGGCTGAGCCTCCCCGTCCATCCTTTTATCCTGGTGGTATCGTAGATGTACCGGATTTCGGTACAACAATTCGTGCCTAATGCTTTTAGGATTATTGTAGGGTTCCATCTAGTGGCCCAATTTTCTGGGCTCACCCCCATGGCCCAGTTGTTTTACTCCCTATTCCAGGTCAAGATCTCTTCTGCTGGTTTCTTTTATCTGTCTGCCAGAGCCGGCATTCGATTCTTGATCGGGAACCCTTCCTCCAACAAGGCCTGGAGGAAAAAATTCTTTTTTATCCACTGCTCGGGTGATTGGGGCTTCTTCCCCGGGCCCATTAATGTTATTTCAACCCAGACCCCACTGTCTAGGGGAGACCGAACTCCCTCCTTGGAGAGAACCATCCACGCCCTTAACCAAAATGTTTTTCATCTAACAAAACTCCTCACCCCCAACATCCTGAGCTTCTTCAATTCCCGAAGAGAAAGTGGCCCCCTTCCTTCCGAGGTTGGTATACCTATGAAGACAATCACCTCTTCCTTCTTTAAGATATATTCTGTACTTGGGAATTCCCAAGCATCATTTTTCTCTCTTCTCTCTCTCTCTCTTCTTATTTTCTTAACTTATCCTTTAGGCTGATTTTCTTTTCAGCCACGATGATGAAGAAAAGGATGGTCGCGGGTCTCAAGGGAGCCACTCCCAGAATCCAGAAGAGACCCCTTAGCGAGCCTGCCAGGGATTCCATATTCATCGAGCCTGAGGTGGCGGCCAACTCGGAGAGACTAGAGGGTCCGACCAATAAGAAAGGGGCGACAGATTCTTAAACGATGATCAATCCTATCGTCGACTTGATCACTCAGTCTACTTCGAAAGACAAGCATGCTCTAGCATCACGCAAGCGTGCTCACTGGGGCAAAGGAGTGGCCGCCCCGAGGCCCTCATTGGTCACCCCCAATCAGATCTTTTTCACCAGCTAATCCATATTGAACTGTCTGGGAGACGTGGCAGTTCAGTTTATCAAAGGGTAATCCCCTTCCGCTGACCATCGAGCTCTGGAGAAATAGGCTGACCATGAGCTGATTGAGTCCTTTTGACAGTATGAGGCTCGGGTAAGGGTTTCCCCATTATATTCACTTCCTCCCTTGCCTTCATTATTATTTTACTTATCCTTTATTCCTTTGCCTATCGTCTTCCCTTTCTTTCAGGCTGATGATAAGAGGGCTGCCCTGGTGGCGCGAGCCCAGGGCTCCCTGATGAACCCCAACTTATCCAAAGAACATGCAGCCCTAAAGGAGAGGGAGAAGAGGTTGGTTGCCCACCTGAAGAAGAGGAATGCCAAGCTGAAGGCTTCCCATACTGAACTAAAGGCCACATAGCTCAAGCTACAAAAAGCTCGGGAGTCAGAAGGGAAGAGTCGAGCTCTGGCCCTGATCCAGGCGGAAGAGGCCAAGGATAAATTCAGGCTAGTGCGAGCTGAGGGTCAGGCTGAAGGTGAGGCTAAAGGCCGAGCTGAAGCGTGTGCAGAGGGGTGATCTGAGTTTCTCAATTCAGAGGAAGGGCAGAGACTTATTCAGCTAACCCAGGAAACTACTCGGCAGGCTTTCCTTAGTTCCATCGAGCTGTACGATATTCTCGTACCTGAGGCCCAGGTCTACTACCACCTCGTCCTGGATGCCCAAGCAAAGTGGTCTGCTAAAAACCCCTCTGCTCCGTTTGACCACTCCATTCCTCTGCACGGACCTCCAGAGCCTACAAGCTTCACATACGTTAAAGAGGATGATCGGATTCATCAGCTCGGGGCCCCTAAGTTTGCTGAGCACATTCGCCAAGACTTCTGTACCTCTTCTTCAATCTCCTCTCCCCCCTGAATAGTCGCTGACCTTGGCCTTACCAGCGACTTTGTCTTCTTCTACCTTTGCAAATTTGGATGATCTCCAAAGTAGCATCTAATTTGAGCGAGATTTTGGAGAAGTTGCCAGGGCAACGGAGGGAGTTGGTGGAGAGCTGAACACTGAAGATTATAATCTTAGGGCGTTCCTCTATTCAGGACTGTAATTTTCTTTATTAATCCATGGTCCTGTATTTTTGAACAATACTTTTATCTTATTTCTATTTTGTCTGTTTATACTTAAGGTTTCTGAGAATTCAGAAAACCTTAGTACCCTCTGTACTTTCTTCTTATCTATAAAATCCATTTTCTTCTCTGCATATTTTTCATTAATGCTTCGCATTCTTTCTCCGAAGAGATCGATAATTTGAAAAAGAAAAACCTTGCTTTCTTTAATGAAAACTTTCATCTCTCTAAAGAGAATGCCCAACTACGTGAAAAATTTTCCAAACTACGCAAATTCCTGAAAAGAAAAAGGTAGAAGAAGCGCCATTACAAGCGTGAATGGGTGGAGCTCCGCCAGCTCAACTGTCAACTCTAGGAGGAAAAGGCTGATCTACTGGAGTCAGTATGCCAACTGACCACCGCCGCCAGCGAGGCTCATTCTATCACCGAACGACCGGACATGTATTGTCAACGTCTTCACGAGACTGAGCGCGAGCTGTGGCGTATTCGACGGGTTCTGGCTTCTGACAAGAGGTCTTCTTCATCTCATCCATGATGCTTGTATGATTTAGCTTGGTGTATATTTGTGATCTGCAATTTCCTCAAGTAACGCAAGCATTCCTTTTCTCATTTACTTGTAATCGAATTCACTGAGTGAATAAAATTTGATGTGCTTTCAAATCTACTCTTGATCTTTTTTATTATATGAATATCTTGCGACTAAACCAAGCAAAAAATCCATCTCCACGTGCCTTGATCCAACACCTTAAGGTACATACCTTAATATGTCAATCAGGCCAGGCTCGGGATATTTACTTCTTTGCCTATCAAGCAAAAATTTTGGGGCACATGCTCTTAATTGACAATCAGGTCGGGTTTGAGATGTCCATCCTTTAGCCTATCGAGCTAAATATTTGGGGCTCATGCCCTTAGTTGACAATCAGTTTAGGTTGGGGATATCCATCCCTTAGCCAATCGAGCTAATTTTTTTAGGCTCATGCCTTGTACCGATCAGGGCTAAAATCTTTACTGAGAATCAGGCCAAGTTTTGAGGCATCCGCCTATAGCAAATCAAGGCTAAAATCTTTACTGGCGATCAGGTTAGGTTTTGGCGCATCCGCCCATAGCCGATCAGGGCTACAATCATTACTGGCAATCAGGTCAGGTTTTGGGGCATCCGCCCATAGCCAATTAGGGATAAAATCTTTACTAACAACCAGGTCAGGTTTTGGGGCATATGCCCATAGCCAATCAGGGCTAAATTTTTTACTGACGATTAGATCAGGTTTTGGGGCATCCGCCCACAGCCAATCAGGGCTAAAAATCTTTATTGACAATCAGGTCAGGTTTTGGGGCATCCGCCCATAGCCAATCAGGGCTAAAATCTTTACTGGCAATCAGGTCAAGTTTTGGGGCATCTGCCTAAAGTCAATAATGGCTAAAATCTTTACTGACAATCAGGTCAGGTTTTGGGGCATCTACCCATATCCAATCGGGGCTAAAATTTGTACTGACGATCAGGTCAGGTTGCGATAAAACACAGAGAAATACAAACCACCATTTATATAAATAAGTTTATGCATTAATCTTACACATAGTATTTTCGCAAGTTCGTTACATTCCATGCTCGTGGCAATTTAACCCCATCCAGCTGCTCCAGCTTGTAAGCTCCACCAGTGAGGACTTTCTTGAACTTGTATGGTACTTGCCTCGTAACATCCAGTTTTCCTTTAGACCTTCCCAAATTGGCTCCGCAAAGGACCAGTTCTCCTACATGAAAATAACTTTTAACTACTGACTTATTATAAGTTGCCCTAACTCGACCTCTTATATGTTCCATTATTACGGCAGCTTGTTCTCTCCTCTCTTCCACCAGATCTAGCGCATCCTGTATCAGTAGCTCATTCTGCTCCTCATCAAATATTTGTATCCTGTGGGTTTCCATTCTAATTTCTGCGGGGATAACAGCGTCCATGTCGTACACCAAGCTGAACGGTATCTATCCTGTGCTTTCTTTAGGATTAGTTCGGTATGCCCATAGAGCCGAACTGAGCTCCTCTACCTATTTGCCACTTGACTTTTCCAGGAGCGCTTTAATTCCTTGCACCAGAATGCGATTGGTTACCTCAACTTGCCCATTCGCCTAGGATGATATACCAATGTGAAATGTTGTTCTATTTTTATCTTGATGCACCAGGCACGAATCTGAGATCCCATGAATGCGTGCTATTATCTGACACCAAAATCCTTGGGACACCAAATCGGCACACCACATTTTTCCAGAAGATACCCATTACTGCCTCCTCCGTAATTTTTTCTAAAGCTTCAGCTTCAACCCATTTGCTAATGTAGTCTATGGCCACTATCAGGAACTTTTTCTGGGCTGGGGCTCTGGGGAAAGGTCCAACCAGATCTATCCCCCATTTTGCAAAGGGGCAGGGAGAGCTCATTGTCATGAGCTCCTCTGCAGGTTGATGCACTAGGGGGGAGTTCTTCTAGCACTTGTCACATTTTTACAAAGTCTTCTGCATCCTTCCACAACTGTGGCCAAAAGTAGCCAGCCCTCATTATCTTACTTGATAGATTCCTAGTGCCCATGTGATTGCCGCAGCACCCCTTGTGAATTTCCTTGAGAACGTGGGTGCCCTTTTTTGGTATTAAACACCGTAAAATAGGTTGTCCATACCTCTTCTGAACAGCTCTCCTTTTATCAGGCAAAAACGAGACGACCTGAGTCGCACCTTTGTTGCCACCTTCTTATTCTCAGGTTGTTCTCCTTTGTCCAGGTACACCTTGATCGGGAAGCGCCAGTCTTTTTCTTGCTCCAGCTCGTTTACCTCCCCCTTCCCCAAATTCTTGGTATGCCATGAACAGGGTAATTACTTTCTCCTGATAGTCTGTTGCTGAACTAGCTACCTTGTCTAAGTAATCAGCTCTGCCATTCTCCTCCCTGGGAACTTGAAGTACGTTTAAAGCTTTTATGGCCTTTTCTGCTCATGAAACTGGGCTAAGTACGTCTTCATGTGCTCGTCCCTTGCATCAAACTCTCCTCTTATCTGCTTGTAGACCAGCTGGTAGTCTACCCGGGCACATATGCGCTTTGCCCCGAGCTATTTTGCCATCTGAATCCCTCTTAAAAGGTCCTCGTACTCTGCACCATTATTGGACAGGGGATAGTTCATTAGTACCGCGTATTTTGTGGTCACGCCTTCAGGATTTATCAGAACGATTCTCGCGCCACTACCCAAACTTCCTACTGAGCCATCGGTATATATTTCCCATTCCTTCTCCTCTTCAGGAGAGATGGTCATCTCCTGCATGAAGTCAGCCAATGCTTGGGATTTAATCGTTGTCCGTCCCTCAAAACTGATGTCAAACTTGCTTAGCTCAATTATCCATTTCACTAAATGCCCCAAAACCTCTGGTTTACTCATGATTGCTTTCAGAGGCAGATTAGTTCTGACCATTATCTCATGTGAAAGAAAGTAGGGGCGGAGCTTGCGAGCTGTCCCGACCAAAGCTAGTATGGCCCGTTCAATCTCCACATACCGGAACTCGGCATCATGCAACACCTTGCTCCAATAATATACTGGTTTTTGCTCCAATAATATACCCTATCAAACAGCTTGTTTCCCCACAGATAAGTATAATATCAAAGGTTCTCCCTGGACTAGATTGGTAAGCAGTGACATGCCGACCAGATGTTCTTTCAATTTCTGAAATGCCTCCAGGGATTCTTCATCCCATTGAAATCAAGCCTTCTTTTGCAAGGCTCGAAAAAATGGTAAGCTCTTTTCCACCGAGCGTGAAACAAACCTGCTCACGGCAGCTATCTGCCCTGCCACGCACTTCATTTCCTTGACATTTCTTGGAGGTTGCATGTCCACAATGGACTTGACTTTCCCTGGATTGGCTTCTATTCCCCTCTCTGTGACCATATAACCCAGGAACTTTCCAGCTCTTACCCCAAATGCGCACTTCTTGGGGTTGAGCTTCATTTTGTACTTTCTTAAGGTATTGAAAGTTTCCTTCAGGTTGTCGATGTGTGAGGCAGCCTTGGCACTCTTAACCATCATGTTATCCACATACACCTCTATATTGCACCCGAGTTGGTTTTTGAACATTCTGTCTACTAACCGTTGATACATGCGCCTGTATTCTTGGGCCCAAACGGCATGACCACATAGAAATAAGTTCCTCTCAGGGTTATGAAACTGGCCCATTTCTAATCCTCTTTGGCCAGCCGAATCTAGTGTTATCCTTGCGAGGCGTCCATCATGCTGAGCAGTTCACAACCCAATGTGGCATCTTCCAACTGGTTTATCCTTAGTAACGGGTAATGGTCCCATTATAATATGTTTTGTTGTTTATATAAGTCTAATAAAAGTATAAGAATAATTTTTAAAACTTATAAAAGTTGATGATATTTTTGGACAAGGGTTGTTTAAAAAGTCGTAAATTGTGTTGAATACTCATCCTTGATATTTACAAATGTGAGGGGGCAAAGATATGATAGTGGGACAAATATGAATGTAAGAAACCAAGGGTACAAAAGTAACTTTTGGATATAAATTGTAGGGCATTCTGTAATCCACATGCTGGTCAATATTTGAGAATAACACTTTGTGATATTTCAAATTCCTGTGGAAAACCAAAATATTTCTTCAGAGTGATACAACAGATTTATATCTTAAAGGCTCATTGTAAGAAATAGATATTCTCTTTAGTCAATGTACATAAACTTTGTCTCTTTAAAATTCTTTGAATTAACATCCTTTCGAATAACATTTATATTAAGAGAAATCTTTACAAGATAATAGAAATACATTAATATGCATTATTCTGGTATTTACCTTATATCAATTTTTGGTAAACTAAATTTACAAGTGGAATCTTTTGAAATAAGTTTTTCAAGACTATATCATTTTTGTTCATCTCTAAATTGAATCTACAAAGACAAAAATTCAGTAAATTTGTAAAACCTATGGTTTTGAAATAAGTCTTAGTAAAATAATGTTAAGTTCAGTGTTACAACACCAAAATTAACATCAAATAGTTTAAGAGTTGTAAATATAAAATAAGAACAGTCTTAAATCAGATGATGAGACATGTGTTAAAATACCGAAACTAACAACAAACAGAGTTGTTAAAACATGCAGTGGAATAAATATAAAAGAGAATACAACAATTTAAGTTTCATTCGTAAGTAAAAGTACTTACGAACTTGGGTACAAACCCGAAAACTATATTACTTTTCATGTTCAAGATCAGTTATAAAAGATGTAAAGTAATATATGAAAAACAAAGTATCAAAACACTATGATAATAAAATACTTGTCGCCACAAAGGATGATCTTCTCCGTTGGTCACGCAACTTCAAAGATCTATGAATATCGGATGGCTTCAAGTACTCTACGTGCTTGTGTTCTTCTTGCTTTGCTTTGCATCGTTGCTTGTTGCGTTCTTGCTCAAAGAGCCGTCAGAAAGTTGTTCTTCTCTTGGATCTTCTTTTCTTAAATAAACAAGAATCCTATACTTGGTAAACAAGTAAAACATAAACTAGGAAACTAAATAAAGTCCTAGACACCATCTATGAAATAAATCTGGAGTCCTAATTTATCTTGAGCCCAAGAAAGGCAAACACTAAAAAAGGAAAAGTTGCCAAGAATAAAATTCTCAACAATCTCCCCCTTTTCCTTTCTAGACAAAATACCACGACGCATCAAAATTTTTAAACCAAACTCTAAGACTCCCCATAAATTAGAAACTACCCCTAAAAAAATGACCACTTTTTAAAAATACAAACCATAAAAAATAAAACTTAAAAACATTGTTTATCAAGAACCAAATAAGCATAAAGAATTAATGCTTACGCATCCTCTTCGATCGGCGAGAAGTCATCCCATCATCCTTAGCTTTCCTATTCTTTAACATCTTCTTCAACATCCTCGTCATGGATTTTATCATTCTCCTTCTCTTGCTCTTGGCAAAACTTGCCAAGACTTCATCAGCATCACCATCTTTATCAGCATCAGCAGCAGCCATGTAAGCGTCGTCATGTCCTTCTCCCCCTTTTTATTCAGAAATCAAAAGGGCCTCTAGCAGTGAAGCCTGGAGCGCCTGCAGCTGGGCAATCTGATTATCAAGCAAGGTAACCTGGGCACGCACCACCGGAGCAACCAACCGAACCATGTTGGGACCGGTGTTGGTAACATCAGAACCATCTCCAGAGAGAACATCAGCCCAAGTTGGCGCCCGCCAAGGGAGATCAACAACCCGGGCCCCAGATGTATGCTGGCCTCGTAGAGAAAACCAATCAGCCTCCCCGGTAAACACATATTCAGCACTAGGCCTAAAACCTTGATTCTCAAGCAAACTGAATATGAGAGACGGAAAACAAAGAGAAGAGGCAGCCTTTGGTTGTAGCCAAATGATTAACCACATCAAACACGTGCTGGCCAAAACTAAACTTAATTCCCTGGCCAGGTTTGTACAAAAACTGTGCTTGAGGGCACATCACAACCGTCGCATTCTTCGTAGGCACCCAATTAAAGATAACCATATTGTGTAAGACAGAATAGAGAGAGATAAGACGTGTGTTGGGCAACTGCTCACACCACTTTTTCATCAGCCCACCAGACAAGAATTTGATGACCTCATCCATGTCATCCACAGTCGATTCACCATGATACAAACACTATCCCATAATTCACAGAGGTGGAATCAACAGTAGAAGTTAGGATATTAGCATAAAATTCCAAAACAACATCTCGCACAAAAGGCATAGAGGTTGAAACTGTCAAAAACATACCTCGATGCTCAAAAAATATGATCAGATTCTGCCTTTTGAAAACGTCCACCGGGACTCACCTTTCAACAATCGTTCCATGGAGATATTATTCTAAAAATAACTCCTCAACTTTGGGAGTCAAAAACTTCGCGAATATTGGAACCATGTCTTCAATTTCGACCTCTGGAGACGCAGATTTATCAGAGGAAGTAGAACCATCGGAATCAGCTAAAGACATCAGTGCACTCAGAGTTGGAACATCGGCAGAGTCATAGCTGGAGGAAGAGACTTGATCTGCAATGGGCGATGTTGGTTTTGGTAACAAATCACCAGACCCAACATCCTCTAGCGCAACATTCAGACATCATCGGTCCTCTGGGCAGCCCTGGACCTTTTCTTTTCTCTCTTTATGGAAGACAAATACTGAGAAAGAGAGAATGCATCATCGGAGTCCAGAGAGTAATCAAAGAGCTCTGGTTCAGGTGCAGGTTGAGCCATGGTGACCGGAGTTAGAGGGGTATCAACAACCAATGGACGAGAGGAACTTGAAAAAATCAATGACTTCGCACGGGGGACATGAATAAACTGTCTCAGAAGAGGCAGGTGAAACTTTGATGGATGCTGGCAGATTTTTCTTCTTGGCTAAGCTCACAGTTTGTTTCTGGTGAGGAGTCAACCGTGGAGTGGAAGTGGTCGGCGGCGCAGCAACAGCTTCAGCGGGCATAAAATCTTTATCATTGGAGTCCGTCATGACTGTGACTTCCTTGACAATGTTCATGTGCTCAATAGTCATATGACGTCGTGCCTCTGCTTAACTCTTTGGAACAGCTTCCGGTATCAGACCTGGAGATATATTGCGCAACCGACAGGAACGTTTCAGAGTTGGATTTCAAACTGGACCAAAAACCTCAGAAATAAATGACAAGTCGAGCGGGTTGTCAACATCAATATCATTGCCGCTTTCCCATGAAACACTCGTTCATCTGAAACAGCATCAGAGGCCACGGTAAAAGGAACCACTTCTTGAGAACTGACCGGAGGAGAGTTTGCCGCAGGAGTTGTAGGTGGTGATGGGTTTGGTGGTGCGCTATCACCGATTTCCTCACGGATATTCAAACCACCGAACCTTGGCAAAGTCGTCGGTATCTGGTCACCTGGGCAACGCACGCCGTCCGGTAACACTGGAGTTCTGCTCGGAGATGAAGGACTCGACATTCTACAAAGATATTGAAACAGAAAATAGAAGAAAGAACAAATCGAAGAGAGAGACTAGAAAAATCCCTAGCAATATATTGGCAAAAAAAATGATCGTTGCCTGGAGAGAGAAAGAGCAGGTAAATAAAAATAAGATAAAAACAACCACACAATTTTCTCAATTACCATAATTAAGCCCCAAAAAGATTTTTTTTCCTTTAAAAAACACCCACTCCTTCTTAAAACAGGCCACCACGATCTTAATCCCACTAAGCCATTATCTAAATTTTTTGAAATATAAAAATCACAATCCCCAACTACTTAGAAAACCGAAATAGAGATGGATTTTGAAAAACCATCACCATAGTTGAACAAATTCTTTGCAAAGTAATTTTTCACTCACTATATTAGCCTCTTATTACCTGTCCAATCCACGGATTTTAACACCACTGAAACACTTGGTTAGCAAGATTCAAAACAAGATTAAGAGGATTCAAAGAAAGACGCAAGTACAAGCAACAGAACACACAACAATACGTCATCTTCACAAACTATGAATAATCTAATTGATGCCTAAAAATCATGACCTAAAAAAATATAAATATAGCAATTGATGCAGGTGAAATGATCAGTGTTGCTTTTTATATGATGACATATAACCAACATTGCTTCAGTGAAGTCAATGAAAATAGACCCCTTAACCCAAGTTAATGACTACATCAAAATCACTCAAGAGGGTGAAAATTAAAGATAGGATCTTTGTTAATCCTGATTATCTTCATCTTTTTATAGATTTGAAGAATTATCTTTGCAATTGCTTTTAACACCCCTTAGTTTTGGACCTGGAAGAAAACCAGTTTCTGCGGGAAAATTCTACAATCACCTGCTTGAATAAGTTAGTCTTTTTGTCACCACTTTTTACTACAACACATGATTTTTCTGCACTTCAATCAGACCCAATGCATCAAGGATATGTATCAAAGATTAAGTAAAAAATGCATGCAAAATATACAGATGTCACGACTGATGATAGTTTAGGTGTCATGACATCAAAACTAACATCGACTTAGACAATGCACATTCCGAGATCTCTTCTCAGTTGAGAGAGGGTATCTGTATCTAATACCTTCGTGAAGATGTCAGCAAGCTGATTGTCTGTCCCTATATGCTCAAGACTAACTATCTTCCTCTCAACCAAGTCACGAATAAAGTGGTACCTTATATAAATGTGTTTCATTCGTGAGTACTGGACCAGATTTTTTGAGATATCAATGGCACTGGAATTATCACAAAGCACAGTCAGAGTTCTATTGTGTAGACCGTAGTTATCTATCATTTGGACCATCCACAGCAACTGTGTACAAGCACTTCCAGCTGCAATATACTCGGCTTCAGCTGTAGAAAGACAGATGCAATTTTGCTTTTTACTGTACCATGAGATAAGATTATTACCCAAGAAAAAGCAACCCCCAGTAGTACTCTTCCTATCTACAACATCCCCAGCCCAATCCGAGTCCATATATCCAACAAGTTCAGTACTAGTATCCTTAGTATACCAAACACCCAATTCAGTTGTACCAGCTACATACCTAATGATTCGTTTAACGGCTTTTAAGTGTAACTCTTTAGGGTTTGACTGATATCTATCACATAGACACACGTTGTACATAATATTAGGCCTACTCGCTATTAATTACAAAAGACTTCCTATACATGGTGTTATCAACACCATTACCAACATCTTCTCTAGACAGTTTCGTGATTTCCCCTAACGGAGTTTTCTTATGCGTATCATTCTCTAACAAAAGTTTCTTAACAAGATTCTTAGCATATTTGGCCTGAGAGAGAAAAATACCATCATCCAACTATTTAATTTACAAACCAAGAAAGTAAGAGAGATTACCTTCCATGCTCATCTCAAATGTATCAGACATTCTCTTAATAAACTCACTCACCATCTGCTCGTTAGTGGATCCAAAAATCATATCATCTACATAAATCTAGACAATCAGGATGTAATTATTTGATCTAAGGATAAATAAGGTTTTATCAACTTCCCCTCTTCTAATATTTAAAAATAGCTAGTGTTGAGTCAACCTTTCATACCACGCTCTAGGAGCTTGTTTTAAACCATACAAAGTCTTTTTCAATTTTAAAACAAAATCTAGTTTGTGGGGATCTACAAACCCTTTAGGCTGCTCAACAAAAACTTCTTCACTTAAAACTCCATTAAGAAAAGCACTCTTTATGTCCATTTGAAGTAGAGAAATTTCATATGACAAGCAACAGTAAGTAAGAGTCTTACATATTCAATGCGAGCAACAGGAGCAAAAGTCTCATCAAAATCGATACCCTCAAGTGTATCTTTGTGCAACTAGTCGAGCCTTGTTCCTCACAATATTGCCCGCCTCGTCCGTTTTGTTCTTGAGATTCCACTTGGTACCTGTTACATGTGAGTTTTCTGGACGAGGAACTAAGTCCCAAACATCGTTCTTAGCAAACTGATCCAACTCATCTTGCATGGCCTTGATCCAGAATTCATCCTTAAGCGCATCTTCTACACGCTTTGGCTCTGTTTTGGAAAGAAACAAAGACTCTTGAATATTAGAACAGTTAGTAGACAAGCAAACAAACCTTACCATCTCTTTGAAGTTTATTTGTCGCTTTCTTGTACTTTTTTCATAGAGATCTCCCAAGATCTGGCATGTAGAATGAATCTTCAGAATTCCTAATGGAATACCCCTCTGATGTAGGTCAACTGGATCAGCTGGATCTTCCTCATCTGAATCTGAGTCGGGTTCTGGGACAGTCTGAGGTGGTGTTACTTCTGGTGTTGTGTCATCAGTACCGTCACCACCTGCATCTTAAGTTTCTATACCTGCAGCTTCATCTATACCAACCGTAATATTATCTTGAGGATTCTGATCATAAACCAGATCATTGTCCTCGGTAGGTTTAACTCCACTAATTAAATCATCAAACTTGAAGTTAACCAACTCAATCATGCTACGTGCCCTAAGATTAAATAATCAATATGCATGACTATTTTAAGAATACACCATGAAAATACACTTATCATTTTTCGAGTCAAGTTTTGTATGATGATTTCTATCATTTAGCACATAGCATATACACCCAGAAATATGAAAGTAGCTCAAATTCGGCTTTTTTCCCAACAATAATTTATAGGGAGTAACACACGACCCTGGTCTAAAATACACCCTATTAATTATATGACATGCATTACTCATGGCTTCAACCCAAAATCTTTTAGCAATGCCTTTTGAAATGAGCATAGTCCTAGTCATCTCTACAAGAGACCTATTTTTGCATTCGACTATCCCATTTTGTTGGGGGATGATGGGTGAGAAAAATTCATGAGTTATACCCTTTTTATAACAACGGTTTGAAAATGAGGCATTCTCAAATTCTTTCCCATGGTCAGAACTTACTCTACCTATACTCACACCAAAACGAACACTTAATTTTTTCGCAAGTTTTTTAAATGCTTCAAAAGCCTCAGATTTCTCTTTTAAAAATTCTACCCAAGTAAAACGAGAAAAATCAACTACAATCACAAGAACATACCTCTTACCACAAGGCTTTCTACTTCGAGTGGTCCCATCAAATCTACATGAAGAAGTTCAAAATAATTTGATGTAGTGAGACTTTGCACATTTGGATGAGACACCCTAACCTGCTTCCCTTTATAACATGCCTCACATACTGGGATTATTTTGGTGTTAAGCTTAGGTAGCCCATTCACAGCTTCCTTCTTGGACAATCTTTCCGACATCTTGTAATTGACATGCCCGAGCTTTTGATGCCACACTTCAGCATCACTCAATTGGGACAGTATGCAGAACACATCACCATTAATTTGGTAGCAGTTGTCGGAGGTCATTTGGCCAGTAAGGATGCAAGCATTGCTCTCGTCATACACTTCACACTTTTCATGAGTGAACTTAACACTGAAACCATCATCGCACAATTGGCTAATACTTGTCAAGTTCACCATTAATTCTTCAACAAGTAACACGTTCTCAAGCTTTTCAATACCAGGAACATGAAGAGTTCCTTGCCCAATGATCTGGCCATGTGCACCTCCACCATACTTCACTTTTCCTCCTTGAAATTTAACAATATTCGAAAGGAGGTCTTTTGAGCCGTTCATGTGCTTAGCATCCACTATCGAAGTAATAAGCTATGTGGATGTGAGACTTCAGATAGGAATAGATCATATGACATTTGATCTCACTCTTCTTTACCTAGAATTGTTTGAGCCTGGTGTTGGTTTTGGTGTTAGTAACACAGAAACTGTCATGGGTCTCGGCAGATAATTTTGTCCTCTGAAAATAACTTTTCTCGGCAACAATCTTCCTACAGAAAGGAAAAATGTGACCTGGATCACCACAATGATGACACGCATACTGCCTTCTTATCCTCTTGTGGCGTTTGGTCGACTTCAGTTTTTGGTTTGATTCTGGAAATTGCTGAACAGACTTGTACCCAATTTCGTGTCTAGAGGATTCTAGGAAACTCATATCCAGAATTTCATCAAGCTTGGCCTTGCCCTTATTGAGCTTTGTGATGGTTTCTTGGACCTTCTTCAAATTAGCCTTTACATGTTCCAGCTCAGCATCTTTTCTAGTCAGTGCTGACTCCAAACGGACAATGGTGTTGAGTTGATCATCCTTTTCATGGGTCAGTTTATCCATCTTGATCATAAGAGCCTTGACTCTGAGCACTTGATTACCCTAGTTGGCAAATAGCTCATCATATTCAATTCTTAGCTTCTCATAACTGTCAAGTTCGACTTCTGTGTTTAAGCACAAGGTGTTGGTTTTATTGTTACCAACACAAATGTCAACATCCCACACAACATTAGAAAACAAGGATGGAACAGATTTGGGAGTGTCAGGATCGTTATCGTCTTATTTATACTCTGTAACAATCAAGTTCTTCTTTCTCAGAGTATTTGCACATTCATTCTTATAATGTCCCAACCCTTGCATTCATGACATTGAACTTCACTGAGAGGCTTCGGCGAGCTGGAGTTCTTGGACTCCGAAGGTGAAGATTGGAATCTGGTAAGAGGTCGCCCTGTCGATTTTGGTGTTGGCATCTATGGCTTGAATATAGAACTGGATCCTCCAATATTATTTTTCTTCTTCAGAAACCGGTTAAAACATTGAGACACGAGAGACACTTCGTCTTCTCCAAGTGTGGTAGCATCAAGTTTATCTAGTAGCTCTCTCCAATTAATGTCTTCATCATCAGAGTTAACATAAGAGGTAGGAGAAACATTCGTTTCTTTTGAGTTTGAACCAAGGTGTCCCATCTCGAAAGTCTTGAGGGAACCTACTAAAGCGTCGAAGTCTAGATCGCCTGTGCCCTTGGCTTCTTCTATGGCTACCACTTTAACGCTAGATTTCTTTGAGATGGATTTGAGCAACTTTCCCACAAGGCGTGAGTTACTCATCGCTTCACCAAGTTCCCCGCGCTTGTTTGCGATGTTTGAAAGTCTCATGTCATAGTCCATGATGGATTCTTTCTCATCCATCTTCATCGACTCGAAAGTAGCAGTCAACATTCTTAATATTGATTTCTTCACACTTTGGGTTCCTTCACACACCCTCTGCAATGCATCACATGCATTTTTTGCTGACTCGTACTTTTTGATAACTTTGTAATAGTTTGAGTCAACATAAACACAAAGAGTGTTGATGCTCTTGGAATTCCAGTTCGATTGGGCTATTTCATCGGCAGTCCAGTCTATTTCTTTCTTGATAATTGTATCGCCATCAGCATCAGTGACGCATGATTTTTCCCATCCAACTAGGATGGTTCTCCACGCACGCTCATCAATATTTTTAATGTGCCAACGCATCCTTTGCTTCAAGAGAGAGTAATTCTCTCCATTGAGAATAGGGGGTCGAAGATTCCCCTAAGCATCCATAGCGTCCTACAGATAAGGATAAATAAACTTAGTACGTCAAGAAACCTGCTCTAGATGCCAATTGTAAATTTGTAGAACCTATGATTTTGAAATAAGTCTTAGTAAAATGATGTTAAATTCAGTGTTACAACATAAGAACTAACATCAAACAATTTCAGAGTTGTAAATATAAAATAAGAAAAGTTTTAAATCAGATGTTGAGACAGGTGTTAAAATACCGAAACTAACAACAAATAGAGTTGTTAAAATATGCAAAGGAATAAATATTAAAAAGAGAACACAAAAATTTAAATTTCGTTCGTAAGTAAAAGTACTTACAAGTTTCGCGTATACAAACCCGAAAACTATATTACTTTTCATGTTAAAGATCAATTACAAAAGATGTAAAGTAATGTATGAAAAATAAAGTATCAAAACACTATAATACTAAAATACTTGTCACCACAAAGGATGATCTATTTCCTTGGTCACGCAACTTCAAATATCTATGAGTCTCGGATGGCTTCAAGTACTCTACGTGCTTGTGTTTTTCTTGTTTTGCTTTGCATCGTTGCTTGCTGCGTTCTTGCTCAAAAAGCCGTCCGAAAGTTGTTCTTCTCTTGGCTCTTCTTGTCTTAAATAAACAAGAATCTTATACTTGGTAAACAAGTAATACATAAACTAGGAAACCAAATAAAGTCTTAGACTCCATCTAGGAAACAAATCTAGAGTCCTAATTTATTTGTGCCCAAGAAAGGCAAACACTAAAAAATAAAAAGTTGCCAATAATAAAATTCCCAACGATTCATTGTACATGTATCCACTAGGATGTGTCTAAAGAATCTAATGGATATTATGATTTAAAGACTTCTTACTCAAATCATTCTTGATGAATGCTATTTTATCTTCTTGATTCTTATACACGAACTCCACATATTTACATCACGTGTCACAAGTCCATCGAGCATAGTAGCATCCACCTAATCATTTTTCTTTTCTTTTAGTTTTAAAACTACTTCTACCAATACATACATGAACTTGATTGAATTTTAAAATTCACCAGATAGTCGAACTTATGATTCGATCAATTATTGGATATCTTCTGAAATGCCATTACTCATTAGCATCCTCAATATTTTGAATTGAGATTTATAAAAAAAATTTAAGTTATTCATCGGAACTGGTGAGTAGTTTTTACGAAAATGTAAGAGCACTAAGTCCATTAAGAAATTCGGACATTTGTTGAGGTGAAGATTGTGATAATATTGATGATTTGTTTATATAATGGTATGAACCGTATGGCATATTCTGCCGGATATGAATAGTGTCATGAATAATATGAGATATAAAGCGATGTTTTAATGTTGTATTTGAATAGTGGTGTACATAAATGACATTGAAAGGTGATGTGATATTTCGATAAAATATCTATGTGATCAGATAAATACATCATATCAAGCACAAGAGGTGGTTGTAAAACCTTTATTGAACCATAAGTTCAATAATATTACTTTCGATAACTGAGTTTTCAACTTATGTAAAGAATTAATGAAATTGATATTTCAATTGAAAAGGCATAAAATCTTAAATGATAGTTCACGATTAAGAAAATCAGTACTAGCAAATGATGGGAATGAATCTCTAATAAATTTGGAATGCCTTGGGGTAATGCACACACACACACTTACACACACACACACACACACACACACACACACACATATATATATAGGGTTGGGTTCACATGGGAACCAATCCCTGTGTGGGAACCTAGAAACCTGCTATATTGCATAGGATGTGATACTATTTATGAATCATGTACATGCTAATAAGATAATAGTATAAATCAAGGGAATATAAAATAGTAATGTGAAAATATAAGATGAGAAAACTAGTAATATATCCCAATAATTTGAATAGATCAGTGAATGATCGGATATGCGCATACGAGTGGCATATCAGTTGATAAACTATTAAAAGTCATCCAATCCAATGTCAATATCGAGAAAAAGATGCAAAATAAGATGAACTCCCTTATAAAAATTAAATGGTGAGAATATGTATAATTAATGTTTTTCCAGTTGTATGAGTTTAGTTTCAAATTTTTCTTAACATGATGGGAATGTTGATTAGTTGAGAAATTGAGAAATACAAAATATTACATTCTCACAATCGAATTAAGAACTTGAAATTTAAAAATATAAGAAAGATTTATAAAAATCTTCAACATACTTTTGATGTTTCGATAAATCAAAGAAGGCTGGAAGAGTCAATTATTCAAATGTAATTATGATAGTATTATCCTTGCAAGGATTTTACTTTAATATTTGGGTTTGTTCTACTATTGTATAATTATTGAAAACTAACGTATAAATATTTTCAACATGATTACTTATAAAAATAAAAATAATTAGATTAACAAAGATAACATTCATTTTTTAAACAATGCTAACATAAACAGTTTTTTCCTTTTAAAAGATTCTGCCTGCAATTACGCCACCACCACATAAACACACACAAGGGGACTCGAATCACTAACCTCTCTGAAATAAGAAGACTGATACCACTTGAACTATCTTTTTAAACATAAACTTTTGTATAATCTTGAATTAGCTTGTCAGTTAAAATTTTTAACCCTTTTATTTATATCAACTAATTTTTCAGTCATCTGTCATCAACATCTACCTGGCTTAAATTCTTAAGTGCGTACTCATCATCCAACTACCATCATAATCCAACTACTTCTCAAGTCGTTTTCTACTTCTTTTCTTAATTTATTTCTCATTTTCTCCTTTTAACCGCAGAAAAAATTAACAGCCACATAACAGTTCTATTTGTTGGAATTTGTAGAGACGAACACCATGCTCGTGCAGCGGAAGTTTTAAAATTTTGGATCCAACAGATCCATCCTGTGAACGAATATACTTATATAATAAATAAACGAGATAAAAGCATAAAATCCTTACAGAAAATTCAGAGTTCAACACTAAGGTATCCACGCGATTAATCTCCGACTGCAAGATCCAACCCCAATGTATTGCTATCGTGAAGAAAGCTAGGAAATCCCACGAAAGCTCAAGAACTCTCAATCTCAAAATTAGGATTTATGTTTTCTAAAAACTCTCTCGTATTTTCATCGTTTACAACTTATGACTCTATGTTATATTTATACTAGGTACATAAGAGAACCCTAATCATAAAAGGGTTGGAATATCCAAGACACGGGCCCAAAATAATTTTAGCCCAAGTACCTTTATTAATATAACATAGATAATTAAATCCAAATCTAATTTAATTTAATTAAATAATTTCTATCAAATAGAAGTTAATATCATAATTATTAATAATTAAATATTACAATTCTAAATTGAATATTTAATACTTTCTTGATACACTCTTAAATTGGAAAACTAATCGCATATAGTGTGACCCTATAGGCCTTTATATATGACATCAATCCAATGATGATCCAAACAAACTCCTAGACGGCTTAGCTGGACGAACTCAATATATAAAGAACATTCACTTGAACTCAGCGAATTATAACCTTTATACAAAGCTTTGGTGAAATTCCTTTCATTCCGAATCACTCGATTAAACTTAAGATTTATCCAAGTGTCTATCTCAATGGCTTAATCAATTTATCTCATCTTTATTAGTCGACAACTAGACATACTCAATCACTATATTGAATATGTCTCTTGCATTGGCCAATGACTTTAGTCGACCTAATATAGAGATTATGAGTGATCTCTCTCGAAATTCCAATCGAGGAATGAATTCTTTCTTGGCTCAACTACCACCTTCATTTACATCATGGTGCACCCAACACAAGCCGTATCTACCCCAAAAGGAGTGCAAGCGTTGGTCATGGTCAAAGTACACCACTCAGCAAATAAGGTGCGTATTGACCTCAAGTCGAAGGATTATCACACGCTTTATACACTGATAAGTTTATAGACATACAATAAATAACTTGTCAGTAGGGTTTACCAATACTCTCCAAAGTATCCATGTGTCCATCACGAATAACTATTATTCGCAGTCGTGAGACTTACTGCATTCTCTAAAATGTGATGCAGACCACATGACGACATATATTATATTATCAATATCCCAATCTTGATAATCGTTAGTCGTGGCTATTTTAAGAGTAATGTTTTATCAATGACATCTCACTATATCAATGACAACATTAACTCTACGGGAACATTTATATGAATAATCACAAACAATCAAAATAATAATTCAATAAATGCAATGCCATATATATTACGATATATATAATAATTGTGATCAAGTATAATGTCTTTAAATCTGATTGTCTCTAGGACATTCATACTTTCAATCTCCCACTTGGCCTAGAGCCAATCACCTATATATTTAATGCCTAGATTTACAAAATGCTCATCATGTTTCTCAGAACATAATGGCTTGGTGAAAGGATCAGCCAAATTTTCTTCCGTGGGAACATGCTCTATTTTAATTTCTCCTCTTTCCACTATCTCCCTGATCAAGTGGTAGCGTCTTGGTACATGCTTGTTTCTGTTCGTGGATCTTGGTTCCTTAGCTTGTGCAACAGCACCAGTGTTGTCACAATACAAAGGTATTGGACTACTGACGCTAGGGAACTACCCCTAATTCCTTCAAGAACTCATTTATTGAGACAGCTTCTTTAGCTGCTTTCTTATGCAGCAATGTACTCGGCTTCAGTTTACCGAATCAGCGGTAGTAGTTTGCTTGGAACTATTCCAACTCACTACCCCACCATTGAGAATGAAGGCATAACCAAGATTGTGACTTATAGTCATCATGGTCTGTTTGGAAACTAGCATCAGTGTACCCAGTAACTGCCAGTTCCTTTTGTCCACCATATACTAAGAAATATTCTTTAGTTCTTCTAAGATACTTAAGAATACTCTTGACTGCTTTCCAGTGTTCTTCCCCAGGATTCTGCTGAAATCTGCCAGTCATGCTAAGTGCATAGGCCACATCTGGCCTTGTGCAAATCATGGCGTACATGATTGATCCTATTGCCGAAGCGTATGGGATCCTTTTCATGCGATTAAGTTCCTTATCAGTAGAAGGACCATCCTTATTTGATAACTTGAGACCATGACCCATTGGAATATATCCCCTGTTGGAATTTTCCATAGAGAATCGTCTTAGCACTTTATCTATGTATATGGATTGTGATAGCCCCAATATTCTATTAGGTCTATCCCTGTAGATCCTAATTCCAAGAATATAACAGGCTTCACCCAAGTCCTTCATCATGAAGGTGTTGGACAACCAATCCTTTACTGATTGCATGATAAGGGTATCATTTCCAATTATCAATATGTCATCAACATATATAATAATAAAAACAATACTCCCTCCAGTGCGTTTACTATAAATGCATGGATCTTCTTTGTTTCTGACAAAATCAAACGATTTGATTGCTTTGTCAAAACAAATGTTCCAACTTCTAGAGGCTTGTTTAAGTCCATAAATAGACTTTTGTAACTTGCATACCGCTTTGGGTTTCGATTCAGATATAAAACCCTCTGGTTGTTTCATATACACTTCCTCGGTCAATTCACCATTAAGGAAAGCGGTTTTAACATCCATCTGCCAAATATGATAATCATAGTATGCAGCTATAGCAAGTAAAATCCTAATGGACTTGATTTTCGCAACTGGAGAAAAGGTTTCATCATAGTCAATTCCTTCTCGTTGAMTATAACCTTTTGCCACCAACCTAGCCTTGTAGGTTTGTACCTTACCATTTGCATCGGTCTTCTTCTTGAAGACCCATTTGCATCCAATGGGTCTAACCCCAACTGGCAAGTCAACCAAGTTCCAAACTTGATTTGTGTACATCGAGTCCATTTHTGATTTCATGGCTTCAAGCCACCTCTTTGAGTCAATGTCTAACATAGCCTCAGTGTAAGTTCTAGGTTCATCATCGTCCGGAATTTCCACGTCACATTGACCCTCTACAAGGAGGTTTAGTCTTTCCGGTCGCCTATGAATCCTAGTAGACTTACGAAGTTGGTTATCTTGCGTTTGAGTGTTCTGATCATGAGAAGGTTCTTCTGTGCTGGATGGTCAAGCATTTTGAGATTTCTCAGAAGTGTCATCAACATGAACTTCCTAAGGAGGGAGTTGTGCAACCATTGCTTGGTCTTCCATTGGTTGCGATGATAAATTTTGCATTGCTGCACCAATTCTATCAATGCTCCCACTGGCTAGAGATTGTCCTCTAAGTGACAAATCTTCACCATAGGAATGACCAGGAGCTCCCACTGAATTCTTGTCTAGGTCATTAGACAAGTTTTCAACCTCCATGTCACTTTGTGATTCTTGAATTTCTTCAAGTTCTACCTTATTTCGACTTCTTTCCTTGTAGACATAGTCTTCCTCAAGGAAAGTTGCTTGCCTGGAAACAATGATCTTATGTTCTCCAGGAAGACAGAAATAGTATCCTCGTGTTTCTTTAGGATACCCCACAAAATAATATTTCTCACTTTTAGATTTCAACTTGTCAGTAAGTATCTTCTTTACATATGCAGGGCAACTCCAGGTTCGCATGTGCGTAAGTGATGGCTTCCTATCATTCCATAACTCGTATGGAGTTTTATTTACTGACTTCGATGGAACTCTATTCAGAACATAAATTGAGTTCAGTAAAGCATACCCCCATAGGTATGTCGGAAGATCTAAGAAACTCATCATGGATCTAACCATATCTAATAAGGTTTGATTTCTCATTTCATAAACACCATTCATTTGTGGTGTTCCAGGAGGTGTCCATTGCGATTGGACTCCATGAAGTTTTAAGTAATCGAGAAACTCTTTACTCAAGTATTCTCCTCCTTGATCCGATCGAAGAGTCTTAATACTCTTTTCAACTTGTTTCTCAACTTCTAACTTATACTCCTTAAACTTCTCAAAAGCCTCTGACTTGTGCTTCAAAAGATACACATGTCCAAATCTAGAGAAGTCATCAGTAAAAGTAATGAAGTA
>BMAC01000398.1:463525-498475 GCA_014905375.1 Phtheirospermum japonicum | reverse complement strand
AAATATTACAATTCTAAATTGAATATTTAATACTTTCTTGATACACTCTTAAATCGGAAAACTAATCGCATATAGTGTGACCCTATAGGCCTTTATATATGACATCAATCCAATGATGATCCAAACAAAACTCCTAGACGGCTTAGCTGGACGAACTCAATATATAAAGAACATTCACTTGAACTCAGCGAATTATAACCTTTATACAAAGTCACTATATCAATGACAACATTAACTCTACGGGAACATTTATATGAATAATCACAAACAATCAAAATAATAATTCAATAAATGCAATGCCATATATATTACGATATATATAATAATTGTGATCAATTATAATGTATTTAAATTTGAGTGTCTTCAGGACATTCATACTTTCACTATTAACTTTTAATGTGATGTTATTTCGAGGATTTAATTGAAGATGATGTCCTAACAAACAACCAAATCTAAGATTTGGTAAGCAAATCAAACGCATGCAATATGAAATTTTTTTATTGTAAATACCAGATGACCTTGGAACTAGCAAAATGAAAATCAAGCGATTTTTGTCCCGCCGATACGTACAAGAACTTGAATTTTATCTCGTCCAAATATGAAGATAAATCTACTGGTTGCGATGTGCGCCCGAAGGTCAAATAAAAAAGTTATGCCGAATTAAAGGATCAGCAAGCAAATCTATTAGTTTTCCAAGTTTTTCTGAGTTTTGTGAAATCAGACGGACAGAGAGATCGTTTTTGTTTGTTTGTTAATTTGCCCCGGGAGTGAAATATTTCATTCGGCCATGATTAATTGTGTGACGTGATTTTAGTTAAGGGTGAATTTGCCAAAGTAAAATAATAAAGATAATCAGCTAAATTGTATTTGATAAGAATCTTGTATTTAATCGTTACCCCAATCATTTTTTAACGTGAGTTTTGCACAAATACCCTCTCTCTATTGTTGTTTTGGTAATTTAAAAGATAACTGATTCTCTGTTGTTTTGGTAATTATACGAAAATTCAAAGGTATCTTTAGTATTTAACCCAAATAAATTATATTCTTATATTCTAACATAGTAAAATGAAATAAACAAGTCTTTACATGAAATGTAACTTTCAGATTGTTCACTTTCAGCACTGTCAAATTTTATAAGTACTCTCCTTCAAACATAAAACTATTTAGGAATAGTCACCACCACATATTTGCAAGTTATAATCCAGAGAACTAAAGATGTAACAATATCAGCCAACTTCTCTTTCAAATTGTCCCTTTTTTATTATACTGCTTGAAGTACAATGCTAAAAATAGCACAAGCCAAAATATTACAGTGCTTACAAGAAAATATCGGAAACATTCTTTCATTGAGGCGTTGGTGTTTCTTCTTTCTGTATAGTTCCTCGGTCTTTGTCACCTCCACCAACGGCATAACCATTTTGCAAAAGTTTTTCTTCTGACGGTAAATTTTTCTTGGCTTTTTTACTGCCCTCGATTTTCCAAAGATCCCACACACGGGTTTTAGGCGGGGGTGAAGCATCTGCAATGGGTGCAACGAGTCCAGGCTTGCCATCATCGATGACCTCATCAACCAACCCGTATTCCTTTGCCTCCCAAGCATTCATAAAATTATCGCGATCAGTGTCCAGTTCAATCTGCAAAATTTAATGGTCTTTACAAAAAAAAAAAAAAAACGGGGGTTGGGGTGGGTGGAGGAGGAGGAAAAAAAAAAAGGGACACAACTTGGGAAAGCCAACCTGGTGTTCGGGCTTTCCAGTGACTCGGGACAGTATCTTGTTCAGCTTAACTTTGTGATAAGCCATTTCTCTTATGCGTATGCTCATTTCCGTTGCCTAAATAAAAATACAATAAACAAAAAAAAAAAAAAATAGGTGAGTCCAGGATTAACACCAACATGTGTCCAAATTCCTTAGTGAGATTGATCTTGCATAGATAAAGCATAGTTTCTGGTATTAAAGACTTGACTTTGACTAATTGGAACTCAAAGTCAAAAACAAGTGGAGCTATAAACAACTAAGACAGTCTCGGCTAAGGCAGCCAAACGTTCAAAAATGCAAAATCACCACTTTAGTACATGTGATGTGAACCATAATGGTTTACTTCTAGTAATGATGTTGTAGCAGTAACAACTAACAGGCTAGATGAGATTGTAGTGACTTTAAACAATCGCACTCAGCCCAAGAATAACTGAAACTTTATAAGATCTAAAATGAACATTCACCAACAATTAGTAGAGTAACCTCGTCCATTCGAGGCATTAAAAAAATGAACTGGCTTTCCTTAGTATTAAAGAATAGTGTTCATGTCAGTTGCATAGAGCTTCTTCTTTAATGTTCATTCTTTCTTGTACTCCCCTTTCTTGATTGTCAATTGCGCACTTGCCTTTTCTCGATATGTCAACATAAAATTTATTAACCCTGATTTTCCAAAATACTCGGAGAATCGTACTAGTACAGGAAGACTTAATAGTAAAATTCACATGAAAAAGCGTCTCCTAGAAAAGGATAAATGTCTGTCTTCCAAAGTCAATGCGGGTTATGATGGGTTTTAATGGGAAAACAAAACCGTATTGAAAAAGATGAAATTAGCTATTTAGTAGCAATATACAGACAAGGATACTAGAATGTTCTTGTACTATAATTAGAAGTATCATAGGAAAGAGAGGTTTATGATTGTTTTCTAGCTTTTATGTTTAAAGGAAAGGGCACTATTCACTATCAAATAACCTTGACTAAATGTTTTCTAATACCTATGAAACCAGTTCTGAGGTGTTTGAGTGGAATTAAAAAAATAATAATAATAAAACCCGAGAAACAGAGCTTTTAGAACTGATGATGTTCGTATAAATGCGCATAGAAAGAGACTGAATCAAGTATATGAATGATTTGCACCCAGGTCATCAATGTAGAAAACCAGGAAATTGCTCAAAAATGGATTATGGGTGATGGATAAGAGAGTCATTTAAAAAAAATTAGCCAGTTTCATTTTATTTGTAATCAAAAGATACATGATAAATAAAAGTGGGAAAAATGACAAATATAAACATACTTTGCCGCCAGATGTTCCAAGTGGCTGGTGAATCATCACTCTGGCGTTCGGCATGCAGAACCTCTTCCCTTTACTACCAGATGCGAGCAAGAAAGCACCCATGGACGCAGCAAGACCCATACAAATGGTAGATACATCAGCCTTGCACAATTTCATGGCATCGTATATACCCATTCCTACATGGAGCAATTCGAAAATGGGTTTGAATGATTTAAAAGCAAATTCAAGATATAGAGTTCACATTCTGCAGATGGAAAAGGCAACTGATATCTAGGTGCTTTTAAAATTAGGTAATGAGCGTAATGCCTAGAAACCTAGCTCATAAAGGGTTCTAAAGGCACCGTACCGGTCCAAAAAAATCAAGTCTCTGCAAAAATTGAATTGTGTTTTCCAGGCAGAGAATAATCGGCTTTCATGTTTCGAGTCCTCATCAAATGCAAAAGATCTGATAAACATGATTCTGATGCCAAAAATAGTTCATACCACATAATTATACAAAGAGGCAAATACACACACACACACGTGTGTGTATGATGGAATGGCAAAGATAATAACCTAGTGAACCATGTAAGAATCTGGGAGTAAATGCTCAATTATCAACTGTTTAGTTGGTTCTGACGAGAATAATAAAGTCACAATCCCATTCAAATTTAACTATTATTTAATAACAACAATCTTCAGCAATTCAAAGAAATATAGAGTTTCCATTGGATGGATATCAATTACTCGGTCTGTAATGATTTCCATAATTTAGCAATTAAAGTTTCCAGACCCAATTGTACACGAGAAACACTGGCAGTTTGTCTGGCATCCAGTAATTGACAAAAGAAAAAAAAAATCAACATTTGAAACAGTTGTAAAGTCAAGCTTTGCTCTATAAGCGAAAAAACAATAATTCATTGTTTAGTGTTTTAATTTAAATAAATGACACGCGCCTAAGGAAATTATCATGAGATAAGATTACAAAGGTTAATGAAAAACAGGCAATATGACATCTTAGTTTAACAGGTTAGACTCACCAGCAGTGACAGAGCCACCAGGTGAATTGATGAACAATCTGATGTCCTTTTTGTGATCTTCTGAATCAAGTAATAATAGTTGACTTATGACAAAGTCAGCAGTCACATCATCTATCTGTTCTCGTAAATTAGATTTTCCAGGAGAAACATGTTAAAAACCATCTCAAACGAGTTATAGAGATGACAAAAATTATTAACACAAAAGCATTGTCAAAACAAATCCCATGTACAAAATTGGACACAAATAGAACTTTCATTTTTATGTAGGTTAATATCATATCCATTCTTTATGCAAACAATTGAATGAATCAATATCTACTCCAAAAGACATGAAATAACTCGTTTGAATATATTTCAAAATGCAAAATATATCTTTGCACCATTATATCAGAGGCAAATGGGTGTGTGTGTGTATCCGAATCACCAAATCTTTAAAAAAATAAAAAATATATAAAAATTGAACACAGCCATTAAACACAAATATCATTTCAAAACTATGAAATTAAGGAATTGAAAAACCTGAGAACCCAAGAAAATAATTCTCTGTCGAAGAAGCATGTTGGTGGTGTCAAGGTCTTCGAATCTCGGCAGCCATGACGGAGCCGCGTAGTTCGACGCATTCCAATTTCTCGTTAGACTCTGGTTTGATGCTTTCACGCGCAAGCTGTGTTTGCTTTTACTGCTGCTATTATTTTGACTAATACCACAATAATTGGCAGAGTTTACCCGAGCTAACTGCTGAAACCTATCGTGAAATTGGCCGAGATTTGGGGGGCCACGGCGGAGGAAGGCGGCGGCGGGTCGTGGCGGAGTTGATGAGGCTGCGGTGAACGTTAGACATCCACTCTCCATGCTCTGTTGCTTATTCTGCTCAAATTTCTCGTCCAGATATACGAGATTGGGGTTCTAGCTGAAAAGGTTCAATTCGCCGTGGTTTATTCAACTGACCCCAGAGATTCTAGAAATAGAGTTCAAAGTCCTTGTAGTTGGAAGAAATGCTTACAGGGGCATGTGCTTAGGCTAAAATTGCTTTTTATGCCCAATCGTTAAATTTTGTGGTTGTTAGGGTCAGTTTGGATTAGCATTTTATAAATATTGGTATTCGGAATTTTATTTTATTCAAGATTCTATAAATAGGAGAAATTCTTACTTTTTGTAGGATTAAGAATCTTTTATTTTTTGTTGTAAATGTCAAAACATGTCTGAAAAGTGAATAATGATGTATTATTATATTATATTTGATGTCAAATCATATATTGAAAATGAATAATGTTATTTTAATATTGTATAGTAGTATTTCCTTATTTAGTTGTATGATTTTGTTGGTTGAGTATTTGATTTTTTAATTTTATAACAAACGAGAATTCGATATTCGAATAGCTAATCCAATATTACAAATCTTAAGGCAAACAACCCCTTAAGAAATGATGGAAACAATGGTTACGAGCGTATGAATATTTGGAGTTATGATAATAATTATAATAATTATTTATTTCTCTCTCTACCATATTTTCTCCTCGTTCTCCCTGAAAATAAATTTCTTGACTTCAAGTGTAGTATTGCTCTTTGCCATGATGTCGTGCAAAGAAATCATTGTCCTATTTAGACTTCGTTTGTATTATTCTATTTTTTGAGTTTAATATAAATACTTTCGTTTGGTAAAATAAGATTGCAAATTATAATATAATATTTAGTACAATTTGCTCTAATAATTTATCATTCACCCATATATTAGAGAATCAAAATCCCGTAAAATCTTGTGAATCATTTTATTCATATCCAAGACAAATATATACCATTATAACTCTAAAATTAAAGTAGATTAACAAATCTGCCAAAAAGCTTAACAGGCACATAATCTGCCCCGATGAAAAAGAGAGTAGAGGAGCGATCTGCATGGTGATAGAGTGATTCACGCAATCAAATTCATTGCACATACTAATCTCCAATATACCCTGCATCTGTGGGTGAGGTTTTCAACTGCAACTGAGACCATGAATTTGTATTCCCGCCAGTATTACACAATTCATTATTTACACAATTTCGATTGACGTGGGATTGGAAATGGAAGCCGATAGTGAGTGATTGTTCATTGAATTTCAAGCATCTTATCCGTAGAGTAACAACTGAATCTCAACCATCTTCTCCAAGCATGATTTAGTTGATTTTTTTCATCTATTTTTGTGTGTTATATGGCAGAGTAACATATTTCGTTAATTATCCTCTTACTTAACCGTGAATTATATTGAACAAATTTTTTCTTGATTGTTCATTGACCTTATTAAAGTAGTTTTTCATCTTTTTTTTTTTTTTTTTTGTCTTCGTAGAATAACATCTTCTCATTGAAATATGTTACGGATTATGTCTTTGCGATACTGCGTTTGTCGAACTATGTCGTTGTGATTTTACTTTCAGATTATGGTCTACCATTTTTCTGTGTTTATCAATTATGGTCTGCAATTTGCTATATTTATCAACTATAATCTTGAAATATATCATTTATGATTAGTTTCGAATAATAAAATATTTTAGTTGTCATTTTTAGTGTACGTTGTCCATAGTAATTCTGAATTTAAGGTCTGCCCTTTGCACTCATCCAGGTTTTCCCTTTGCTACTGCCACTTAGTGGTTGTTGTGAGTGTAGGTTGCTATTTCAATGTAGTATGTAATTATTCAACTATCATAATCAGTCGTATTGCTTTTGCCCATACGATTCATAGTATTATTGTATTTGCTAAATATATGTCTGCCCCTGATATTTTAATTTCTAAATTTCTAAATATGTCTATTAATAACTCTCACTGATGGGTATTTGATACCGGATGTGGCTCACACATTTGTAATAATGTGCAGGGGCTAAGTGACAGCAGGATGGTTAGACTGGGGGAAGTTTGTCTGCGCGTGGAAAATGGAGCAAAGGTTGCTCTCGAGCGTGTAGGGACTTATAAATTAGATTTACTCGAGTTATAGACTAAATTTATATAATTTTTATTTTGTTCCATCGATTACGAAGAATTGTAGTCGTGACATTCTCAATGTACAAAACAAACGTATAAAGTTAAGTAATATGAATAATCTCACCTACTTATGGCATTGTAGGCTTGGTCACATAAATGAAACAAGAATCGCAAGGTTAAGAAAGTTAGACTATTTAACACCATTTGATTTTGAGTCTTATGGACAATGCGAATCTTGTCTCAAATGAAAAATGACCAACAAACCATTTTCTGGGAAAGGCATACGAGCAAAAGAGGTGCTTGAGTTGGTTCATACTGATGTATGCGGACCTTTTCCTACTCAAGCTAGAGGTGTTTATTCATACTTTATTACTTTTACTGATGACTTCTCTAGGTTTCGACATGTGTATCTTTTGAAGCACATGTCAGCGGCTTTTGAGAAGTTTAAGGAGTATAAGTTAGAAGTTGAGAAACAAGTTGAAAAGAGTATTAAGACTCTTCGATCAGATCGAGGAGGAGAATACTTGAGTAAAGATTTTCTCGATTACTTAACACTTTATGGAGTCCAATCGCAATGGACGCCTCCTGGAACACCACAAATGAATGGTGTTTTTGAAAGGAGAAATCGAACCTTATTAGATATGGTTAGATCAATGATGAATTTCTCAGATCTTTCGACATACCTATGGGGGTATGCTTTACTGAACTCAATCTATGTTTTGAATAGAGTTTCATCGAAGTCAGTAAATAAAACTCCATATAAGTTATGGCATGGCAGAAATCCATCACTTACGCACATGCGAACCTGGGGTTGCCCTGCATATGTAAAGAAGATGCTTACTGACAAGTTGGAATCTAAAAGTGAGAAATATTATTTTGTGGGGTATCCTAAAGACACACGAGGATACTATTTCTATCTTTCTAGAGAACATAAGGTCGTTGTTTCCAGGCAAGCGACTTTCCTTGAGGAAGACTATGCCTACAAGGAAAGAAGTCGAAATAAGGTAGAACTTGAATAAATTCAAGAACCACAAAGTGACATGGAGTTGGAAAACTTGTCTAATGACCTAGACAAGAATTCAGTGGGAGCTTCTGGTCATTCCTATGGTGAAGATTTGTCACTTAGAGGACAATCTCTAGCCAGTGAGAGCATTGATAGAATTGATGTAGTAATGCAAAATTTATCATCACAACCAATGGAAGACCAAGCAATGGTTGAACAACTCCCTCCTCAGGAATGTCATGTTGATGACACTTATGATGAATCTCAAAATGCTGGACCATCCAGCACAGAAGAACCTTCTCATGATCAGAACACGCAAGACACTTAAACGCGTGATAACCAATTTCGTAAGTCTACTAGGATTCATAGGCGACCGAAAAGACTAAACCTCCTTGTAGAGGGTCAATGTGACATGGAAGTTCCGGACGATGATGAACCTAGAACATACACTAAGGCTATGTTAGACATTGACTCAAAGAGGTGGCTTGAAGCCATGAAATCAGAAATGGACTCAATGTACACAAATCAAGTTTTGAACTTGGTTGACTTGCTAGTTGGGGTTAGACCCATAGGATGCAAATGGGTCTTCAAGAAGAAGATCGATGCAAATGGTAAGGTACAAACCTACAAGGCTTGGTTGGTAGAAAAAGGTTATAGTCAACGAGAAGGAATTGACTATGATGAAACCTTTTCTCCAGTTACGAAAATCAAGTTCATTAGGATTTTACTTGCTATATCTGCATACTATGATTACCATATTTGGCAGATGGATGTTAGAACCGCTTTCCTTAATGGTGAATTGACCGAGAAAGTGTATATGATACAACCAGAGAGTTTTACATCTGAATCAAAACCCAAAGCGGTATGCAAGCTACAAAAGTCTATTTATGGACTTAAACAAGCCTCTAGATGTTGGAACATTTATTTTGACAAAGCAATCAAATAGTTTGATTTTGTCAGAAACAAAGAAGATCCATGTGTTTATAGTAAACGCACTGGAGGGTGTATTATTTTTATTTTTATATATGTTGATGACATATTGATAATTGGAAATGATACCATTGTCATGCAATCAGTAAAGGATTGGTTGTCCAGCACCATCATATGAAGGACTTGGGTGAAACCTGTTATATTCTTGGAATTAGGATCTATCGGGATAGACATAATAGAATATTAGGGCTTTCACAGTCCATGTACATAGATAAAGTACTAAGACGATTCTCTATGGAAAATTCCAACAGGGGATATATTCCAATGGGTCATGGTCTCAAGTTATCAAAGAATGATGGTCCTTCTACTGATAAGGAACTTAAGCGCATGAAAAGGATCACATACGCTTCAGCAATAGGATCAATCATGTACGCCATGACTTGCACAAGGCCAGATGTGGCCTATGCACTTAGCATGACTGGCAGATTTCAACAGAATCTTGGGGAAGAACACTTGAAAGCAGTCAAGAGTATTCTTAAGTATCTTAGAAGAACTAAAGAATATTTCCTAGTCTATGGTGGACAAAAGGAACTGGCAATTACTGTGTACACTGATACTAGTTTCCAAATGGACCATGATGACTATAAGTCACAATCTGGTTATGCCTTCATTCTCAATGGTGGGGTAGTGAGTTGGAATAGTTCCAAGAAAACTACTACCGCAGATTCGGTAACTGAAGACGAGTACATTGCTGCATCAGAAGCAGCTAAAGAAGCTATCTCAATAAATGAGTTCTTGAAGGAATTAGTTGTAGTTCATAGCGTCAGTAGTCCAATACCTTTGTATTGTGACAACACTGGTGCTGTTGCACAAGCTAAGGAACCAAGATCTACGAACAAAAACAAGCATGTACCACTAGTACAAAAACAGGATTCAAGAACAGGGATTTAAGAACGCCTCAGGAGGCGGCGTTCTTAAATGTCAGGCGGTGGTATTTTTGTAATAAAAGTATCACATACGAGAACGTCTTTTTCAAAGACGTTCTGGTATACTGGATATCCAGTACAAAAACAGGATTCAAGAACAGGGATTTAAGAACGCCTCAGGAGGCGGCGTTCTTAAATGTCAGGCGGTGGCATTTTTGTAATAAAAGTGTCACATACGAGAACGTCTTTTTCAAAGAYGTTCTRGTWTACTRGATATCCAGAACGTCGTTAAAAAGACGTTCTTGTATGTTAGATATCCAGAACGTCGTTAAAAATGACGTTCTCGTATGTTAAATATCGAGAACGTCTTTAAAAATAACGTTCTCGTATTTTAAATATCAAAAACGTCTTTAAAAATGATGTTCTTGAAAGTATTATACAGAACGTCTTTAAAAAGGCGTTCTCGTATGTCATATTATTTTTGGATTAAAATATACCTATAAAATCAATTTTTCTTAATTAAAAAAAACAAAAAAAAAACTTTATACTACCCCAACCCTTCCTCTCCGCCGATCTCGTCTCTGCCATCCTTTCCACCAGCCAAAAATTCTTCCAATCGCCACCACAAGTCATCAACCGAAACCTAAACCAGAAGCTATAATTCTCCCCCAATCTCCTCCGATTCAAACCCCACCGCCGGTAACCTAAAAATGTAAAAATCTTCTCAACTCCTCCACTCCGCTGCTTTCGATCTTTCGCTGGTGGCTCTGTTGCCATCGTCCTCATACGAAGAGAAGGACGGAAGCGAGGTGAGGAAAACGAGCAAGGCTCCTACGGTGGCCGAAAAACCTACGACTGTGCCTAATCCACAGATCTGCATTTCTCCTCTGCTCGCCGATTCAAGCCCTCCCACCATTCCCAACCACCACACCGGCCGTCATCTTCCAATCGCCACCACCAGCTGCATCACCAAGATCCCATTGTTCCGAGACCACCTCCTCCTTCGCAAATTAGGGTTTCTGTTCATTTCTCCCTACTTCAAATTAATTCAAGCATCATAATTTATTTAATTTGAATACCCTAATTTCTCACTGATAGGTTATTTTAGTTCATTTATCTTGGGATTTTAGGAATATGCTTCGATTTTTATTTATTCTTTAATTCCCCTTTGTATACTGATTTTAGTAGTGTCAATTTTCTTCTTGTTATATATATATATATTTTTTATGTGTTCTTGATTGAAAAAAAAATGGTCAATGTGGCTAGATTTGATGTGGAGGGGTATGTGACGGGTTTCAGCAATCCCGACTGGACGAGGACGCATCCGGTAGCTACGTCGACAGCGCTAGCTATCGTGTCCATGCTCAAGGCCGGGGCCACTTGCATCGGTAAAACCGTAATGGATGAAATGGCTTACAGGTTTTTCCATCTTTCAGGTTTTTAATCAATGCACGATATTATTTGGAAAAAAAAATCGATTTAAACCCGATTTCTCTTGCAGATTCCAGAGGTATTCTACTATGCACAAAAGGTTGTGCTTCATCCAACTGCTCCACTATCCTGATTAGTTCAACCTGTTTCAGTTGTAGTTGCTTTGTTGTTATTTGTCAACATTAGTTTGTCAAAACTATGTCATATTCCCATTGTTTCATGTTGTGTTCACCTCCATTGAAGACATATATGCATGTTCATTTATTGGACTTCAATTTTAGGTTTAGGTTGTCTTTTTTATACATCAAGGCTTCTTCTGCTGCAGGAAGAAGCTATAAGATGCTGCTTAGTTTTTGTAATGTCAGGATTAATATTTAGATGACCTCATGGCATAAATTTTCAGAAATTGGCTGCACTCCTGTCTTGCTAAGCTCTTCGCATACATTTTTTATTATTAACTATACTTTGTCACATTATAGTTTATTAATGTTGCTATCTCCAGGCAAATTAATAAGATTCTGAACAAGAGGCAATTTGTGAATAGTTAACTCATGAAAATGCATCTAGACCAGGAGAGTGCTAGTTGAAGGTCATCCGTCATGATTTCTTAAGTGTTGATTTCCCTCTCATTCATAGTCTTAGGCCCCGCTAACAGAGTTTTGGTGTTACAAGTTACAAGTTACACTTTTTTTTTTAAATATGCATCTTTCTGTTCTTGTGGATACCATCTTTATTTAAACTTAACTTCTAATTCTCATTTGTGTAGAGTGTGGAGCTCACAAATGAAGCTGTGGAGTTTCTCCGAAGAATGTGACTTATGGCAATATGGTATTCCTCGTGTTGATTTTCTCTCATGCTTATATTTCTTTTGATAAATTTTATCTAGGATTGTTGATGCAGAAGAGAATTTTATCTAGGATTGATTGCTCATTTTGTGCTTTTGATTCAAAGGTGGAGTTATTTATTGCTTACATTGTGGGGGATGAGTTTTGCAGAGGTTGGCCTTTCTGTCCTGAGAAGGTTTTTGTATCCCAATTCTAAACTTACAAAGGCAGCATTCATGAGAATGTAATACAATTTTTGTTTTAAGTAGCCTACAAAACATCTAATAGATTATTATCTTCACGTGAAGACAGGTCCCAGAGCAAGTGAACGCGTCTAAGCTTACGAAGAGGGTAAGTAGTAGGGTCAGTGGTGAAATCACAATTATGGTGAAATGAATTGGATTTGCCTCTTGAATTTTTGAGTTAGGACAATATTTATCTTGAAATTTGAATATTGATAACAGTATAGCCTGGTAAAGTTTTTATTATATAATTTGCAAAATTGATTATTTGAGTTCAAAATTTCTATGATTATGAGAGAAAACAACAGAATTGGACCAAGACATTGGGAAAATACTTTTGTTTGATGTCCTATCCAAACATACAATTAATTAATTAATTATCAGCCATATTTTAAAATCCTTGTTATGTGAGCTTGAGTTGAGGTGGTCTCGTCCTACGAATTTGTTCTATAATGATCAAGCTACCTCTTACTCAGTTTCTATGAAAACTTACCATAATATTTTGAAGATCAGTGTGCTCGTGGGAAGTTATCCATGTAGTAGATTTCTAACCTTCATGTGAAGTCTAAAAACCAGTTGGCTGAACATACAATAGGCAAACACATTTTACTCTATTACTTGTGAAACTGACTACTTAATTTGGAAAAGTTCCAGTTCCTTTTACTGATGAAAATGGCAGGTATCTCATCTACTCGATAAGTTTTTTGCCTTTTACTTTTCTCTCTAGAGTTAGTAAAATAAACTTGAAAGTAATAATTTCACTATAGAACCTCTGTTCTCGTGTTAATTAAAAATGCTTTCCAGGTACTACTCAAGCCTGGAAGTTGCTTCAGAGTATTTCCGATCTGGTGCAGACAAGGTTTCTATTGGAAGTGATGCAGTTTATGCTGCAGAAGAGTACCTAAAGACCAAAGTACTCTCTCTTATTCTCTTCAATACTTCGGTGTATATGTATTTGTCAGGAACTCATGTTGATTTTGGTTTTTAAAGGTAAAAACGGGAAAGAGCAGTCTGGAGCAAATCTCTAGAGTTTATGGAAATCAGGTGAGGTTTATCATCATTCATTAGCAATAGATTTATGTTTTTTGTCTTCATGATTTCAATTGACAAGCACAGTCTTCTCTTAGTTTCTATAATACAAATCTCACCATATTAATTCCTACATTTTCCTTATTTTCTAAACTTAGGATGTGGTTGTTAGCATTGATCCTCGTAGGGTGTACTTGAAGGATCCCAATGATGTAGAATTCAAGTCAGTAAGAGTTACAGATCCAGGTAAATGAGTGAGATGTAATTCTATTCTTGTTAACTTTACTTTTCAGCCTTTTCATTTTTAAGCCTGAAATATTTACATGTTTTTTCTTGGGTAGTTGACTGATGATGAAAATACAGGATCATTCATTTTCTCACGTAGGAAAAGAAAATGAACAACAAAGTAGAATAAGTGCTTAACAGGCTTCTTATTATTTTTTCTTGCTTTCAGGTCCTAACGGCGAGGAATTTCGCATGGTATCAGTGCACAGTACGTTTTAGTTGATTTCTTTGCTACCAAGTCAATTTATAACTGGTGACTTCAATAGCAGATAGTCCGATCTCATTTAATAAAATGTACTAGGATGAAGAATGCAAAAGTCGACCATGGTTGGCATTTTAGTAATCTTTTCCAATTTATCACTACGAAATGGACGTCTTGTTTTTTTTTTTTTTTTTTTGAATGCTTGAAATTATTTTAGTGAGTATTGTGTAGGTGAAGGGTGGTCGAGAAGGTCGACCAATTGGAGCATATGAGCTTGCCAAAGCTGTCGAGGAACTCGGGGCTGGGGAAATACTCCTAAACTGGCATTGACTGTGATGGTATGCGCGATTCTTGTGTTTTTTTTTCCTTGTGTTTAATGTTTAAACTTCATTATCCTCTACAATTACTTAAGGCTACATTTGGCATCTTTGTATTCTTTTTTCGTTCTCCCAAAAAGGTCATGGAGCCTCTGATTGTTTAGTTTACCATGGCCTCTTACCAGGTCAGGGGAAAGGATTTGATATAGATCTAATAAAGTTGATCTCAGATGCTGTGAGCATTCCTGTGATAGCAAGTAGTGGTGCTGGTTCCGTTGAACACTTTTCAGAAGTTTTCTGGAAAACAAATGCATCGGCTGCCCTTGCTGCTGGTATTTTCCATCGAAAAGAGGTAAAGTTTGAGAAAGATAATTAGAGACTAATATCGCATTGTGATATTGTAGTGCCCCAATTTTTAATGCTGGTTATTTTAAATAATAAATAACTTGATAAGTAACATGGGGGCGTCCACACCCAAAAGGGATTATTTTTGTCAACAAATTTTACAATGAAAATTTAATAAATAAAACTTGAGAAATAGTTCAAACTTAAACGACATAATGAGCCGAAACGAGTTACGAATTTTAATAATTAATTAAAAACATAATTCGTCTTATCAAGATAATAAAGTTTAAGTGAAGCCAAACTTGTCTAAATATTAAGAATATATATATAAACCTTTATCTTTTTATTTTGTTTTCCAGATATTGAAAACTAGTGGCATTTTACTAGAGCAAGACACACACACACACACACATATATATATATGGATAAAACAATACATTACTCATTTGGAATCCCAGCTCCCTCTTTTGCTCCTTGTCTGACATAAGGAATTTGTAAACTCTAACTGCTGGACATTTTTGCTACTAGAATCTAGCATATTGTTGGAGTCAGCTCAGGGTTTTACATTTATTTTCCTCATCAAGCTGAAGTATTCTCTTTCATCTGCAATATTTTCCTCTGAACTTCGTGCTGCCAATACCATTTTATTATTCTAGTTTAGAGCTTATTTTTGCTTCTGTTTTGATAATCCATGATTATAAATACAATCTATTATATTTTAACTTATCTAAGTTGATAGATGTATTGAACAATTATTTTTGATAATTTGGAAGATTTCTGTCTTCTTTCTGAATGAAACAACACTGAGATAATATTGGTATAAGATCTAAATCTCCACTTTGTTTGTTTTGTTTTTCATGAAGGTGAGGAACCTAGGCAAGCCGGTAGATCTTGCCAGACAATACTACAAAGATGGAGCTGAAGAGGTATGCCTTGCTTTTCATCAATGTCAAATTTGACTCAAGTTTGATACCATTTTACAGACAAATTCTCTCTAAAACACACAAAGATAGAAAAAGAAGGATGTGAACCAAGATACATACTAAAATACTATTTTATGAAATGAATACTGAAATTTCCTCTTTCGCACTTTACAGGTTAGCTTTTTGAATATTACTGGCTTTCGAGACTTCCCTCTGGGTGATTTGCCAATGCTGCAGGTTTGTTTTCCTAAATTTTAACAATAAACTTAATTTAGCCTCCATATACTGTTATTGGCATTTATGAGTAGAATAATACGACAAAGAACAGTATATTTCGAGGCATTTAGTTTTCTTAGTCTATGTTCTATCGTATGCTAATTAGTTACTTTTTTTTTTTTTACAATGCAATGTTTAACTTGATATATAAAAGGATAGTTGCTATAGGATTTAACAATGGGAGAGTTGAAAACATTTACAGTTTCCCCTATCTGTCTTCTAGGTACTTCTAGTTACTGAGGTTTGCATCAGAGAATATTTTTGTTCCATTGATAGTTGGAGGCGGTATTCGAGATTTTACTGATGAGAATGGCAGGTATCTCATCTCCTCGATAAGTTTTTTGCCTTTTACTTTTCTCTCTAAAGTTGGTAAAAAAACTTGAAAGTAATATCTTCGTCTTTGAGGCATGCTTGTATCTTATTTATCCTGGAAAAGTAATAACTTAAAAGCATACCTTTTTTTTGCGAACAATAATTTAGTTGCTCAAAAGTGCTTTTTGTTTGTGATTTTTAATTTATGGYATGTAGGTATTCCCAGCTGATCCAGAGAGTTTTTCCTGAGACACGTARTTATTTYGTTAGAGTGCTGACAAAGCCRGTCCAAGCAGGATGAAAGATGTTAGGGTGTGATTTAGCAGCAGTTTTGATGYTATCTTTGAGTAAGTAGTGACGCGAGAGAATGTACAGAAATTGTTTACTTTTCTTYGTATTGAGTAGTTATCTAGTTGAACAGAGAAGAGCCAAATTGTTATATATTCCCACCCCCTTCTTAGTGTAAACTCATTTATTATTGTGATTAATGACATATGTTGATTGATTTTGGGATTATATAAATGAAATGTGTTTGGTGAATTAAATAGGTAATAAAATTATAATATATGAGCAGGTGCCTGCTTTTATTTAATTTTTTTAAATTTTTTTTCTACTTTCTAGAACGGTTATTCAAAAACCCGTTCTGGAAAGTAAACTTTTCAGAATGCCTATTTTAGAGACGTTCTGCAAAGTAAACTTTCCAGAACGCCTGTTTTGGGAGACGTTCTCGAAAATACATTTTCCAGAACGTCCCTTTTTTAGACGTTCTCGAAAGTATACTTTCCAGAACGTCCCTTTTTCATACGTTCTCGAAAGTATACTTTCCAGAACGCCCCTTTTTCAGACGTTCTCGAAAGTATACTTTCCAAAACGCCTGTTTTTGGAGACGTTCTGGAAAGTATACTTTCCAGAACGTCTGTTTTAGGGACGTTCTCGAAAATACATTTTCCAGAACGCCTTAAAAATGGACGTTCTGGAAAGTATATTTTCCAGAACGTCTTAAAAAAGGACGTTCTGGAAAGTACTTTCCAGAGCTGCAAAACTGACTTTCTAAAACGGCTGAAATTTTTTTAAGAACGTCTCTAAAAAACCGTTCTTGAAAGTCTGACAATCAAGAACGCCCTGCTGAGGCGTTCTTAATTGTCAGACTTTCAAGAACAGCTCCATACAGAACGCCTCAGCAAGGCGTTCTTAATATGCAGAAACAGGCGTTCTTAAAAGTTGTTTCTGCACTAGTGTACCAAGATGCTACCACTTGATCAGGGACATAGTGGAAAGATGAGAAATTAAAATAGAGCATGTTCCCACGGAAGAAAATTTGGCTGACCCTTTCACCAAGCCATTATGTTCTGAGAAACATGATGAGCATTTTGTAAATCTAGGCATTAGATATATAGGTGATTGGCTCTAGGCCAAGTGGGAGATTGAAAGTATGAATGTCTTAAAGACAATCATATTTAAAAACATTATACTTGATCACAATTATTATATATATCATAATATATATGGCATTTCATTTATTGAATTATTATTTTGATTGTTTGTGATTATTCATATAAATGTTCCCGTAGAGTTAATATTGTCATTGATATGGTGAGATGTCATTGATAAAACATTACTCTTAAAATAGCCACGACTAACGATTATCAAGATTTGGATATTGATAATATAATATATGTCGACATGTGGTCTGCATCACATTTTAGAGAATGTAGTAAGTCTCACAACTGCGAATAATAGTTATTCGTGATGGACACATGGATACTTAGGAGAGTATTGGTAAACCCTACTGATAAGTTATTTATTGTATGTCTATAAATTTATTAGTGTATAAAGCGTGTGAAAATCCTTTGACTTGAGGTCAATACGCACCTTGTTTACTGAGTGATATACTTTGACCATGGCCAATGCTTGCACTCCTTTTCGGGGTAGATACGGCTTGTGTTGGGTGCATCATGATGTAAATGAAGGTGGTAGTTGAGCCAAGAAAGAATTCATTCCTCGATTAGAATTTCGAGAGAGATCACTCATAATCTCTATATTAGGTCGACTAAATTCATTGACCAATGCAAGAGACATATTCAATATAGTAATGGAAATATTGTCTAGTTGTCGACTAATAAAGATGAGATAAATTAATTAAGCCATTGATATAGACACTTGGATAAATCTTAATCTTAATCGAGTGATTCAGAATGAAAGGAACTTCACCAAAACTTTGTATAAAGGTTATAATTCGCTGAGTTCAAGTGAATGTTCTTTATATATTGAGTTCGTCAAACTAAGCCGTCTAAGAGTTTTGTTTGGATCATCATTTGATTGATGTCATATATAAAGGCCTATAGGGTCGCACTATATGCGATTAGTTTTCCGATTTAAGAGTGTATCAAGAAAGTATTAAATATTCAATTTAGAATTGTTAATAATTATGATGTTAATTTCTATTTGATAGAAATTATTTAATTAAACTAAATTGGATTTGGATTTAATTATCTATGTTATATTAATAAAGGTACTTGGGCTAAAATTATTTTGGGACCATGTCTTGGACAAGTCCAATCCTTTTTAGGATTTTTATGTACCTAGTATAGCTATAACATAAAGTCATAAGTTGTAAACAATGAAAAACAAGAGAGACACAGAGAGTTTTTAGAAAATATAAATCCTAATTTTGAGATTGAGAGTTCTTGAGCTATCGTGAGATTTTCTAGCTTTCTTCACGATAGCAATACGCTGAAATTGAATCTTGCAGTCGGAGAACTAATTGCGTGAATACCTTAGTGTGTAACTCGAACCTGGATTTACTGTAAGTGTTTCATACTTTTATCTCGTTTATTTATCGTATAAATATATTCGTTCACAGGATGGATCTGTTGGATCTACAAAAATTTTAAACTTCCGCCGCACGAATATGGTGTTCGTCTCTACGAATTCCAACACCACCTCATACTTCACATTGGTTGATCCACGGACGTCAAAGCAATAAGTTCTTTGTGGTACCTTTGAAACATCAGTGTGTGTGTGCGCGCGCATAATTGTAAATAAGGATGCAAGTTGAATCTCAATGTACTCTACACTGTGAATTGAATTTAGCTTGTTAGTTTAGCTCAGTGAGTCTATACTATGTGGTAGAAGATGTTTGCTATTTCGTATGTTTTGCTTCAAATGCAGTTTTGCTGTTTTAAGACTAAAGGTGGAATATAGTATTGTCACGCTACCGAGAGAGCAATAAATTGGGAAATATTTGAAGATATTACAATCCTAAAACCATTTATTTAGTTGATGTATCGTTTAGCAAACTGAGCTTATTGGAAAGACGAATGCAGATGAGAGTTCTACCTTCTCGTTAAGAAGAGTGAATGTATGATTACTAGACGTGATAATATTATTATTATTATATATGTAATTATCTTGTTATTATTTGTGATAATTTCTAAACAACGATTGTTGATGGTAATATATAGATAATGTGTTTCATTATCATGAAAACCTTATTATTAGTTATGGTAATTGACCAAGTACAAAAAATATATTTTTGGAAAATTGACGAGAAAGAAATTAAGAAAAGAATTGGCGGTCAAAAAAGTGTAAAAACCGCAACTAATAGTAAAAAAAAAAGAAAAAAAAAGTGCACTCTAGTGGGCAAAAATATATTTTACTTGTACTATCGGTGAAATCCTTTTAAGAAACCCATTGCAGGTTACAAAATTCCTCAAACTGAAGGGATCAATTTGCAAATTTAGCCTCCACCTTAAAACAGTATAATTAAAAAATAATAATAATAATAATAAAAAAGAATGGAGGGGCGTCCGGGTGTTTTTGTCTACTGCAGAAGAAACACAATGACTGGGCTTTCATAGATTGATGATAATGGAAACAGAAACAGAGAGGGGCTAAGCAACAATTACACACCCTACCCCAAAAGGTCCCGAGCCTCCACTCCCAATTCAAACGCCCAGAGAAGGCCGATCGGCACCGCAAACACCGCCGCCGCTGTGTCCCGCCCCGCCTCCGCCACCGCTAATCCTGCTTCGCTTCGTCGGCCTATAGAAGTTGAAAGCGCTGAGGACAAGGACTCAAGTTCAATGGCGTCGTCCGGTTCCTCGTCGTGGTCGGGCTCGTCGTCAGATTCAGAAAGCGAATCGGGTCGAGACTTGACCCGAGATGTTAAAGGTGAGCCTGGTGACCCCGAGGTCCGGAGCCGGAGGGGCCCACCTTCGGCGACCTTGACGGAGCTGGACGTGCTGGACTGCCCCATCTGCTATGAACCTCTTTGCTCCCCCGTGTATCAGGTCACTTCTTCTTTTTCCTCTTTATTTTTCGCTAGTTCTTAGATTTTTGTGTAGGTGAAACAAGTTATCAATTAAGTTCATGTCCTTCATCTCCTATTTGATTGATTTACTTTACCGTTGTTTTTTGGATCAAAATTTTGTTTTATTTTGGTATTCCAATTTATATTCACTTGACTGGTTGAGCCGACACATTTTATTGGCAAAAACATGAATTGTCGATTGTAATAGGAAATGAGATAAGAAATTGGAATAGAAAAATATGAATCAATTCCCTTAAAAGCTTTTTATTTTTTTAGATAAATGATATATCAAAATTATTCTCTCTTCCTGATCTACAATTTGATACCCAAATTATAATGTAGAGATAAAAGGACACAATTAAAATTTTAATTGAAAAAGAAAACAGGATGTTGTACTTTTAAAAAAAAAAAAAGTTAATAGGTGTGGTTTAGGACTATGATTCTTTTGAAATGAAAATCGAATCCGAATTTCAAAAGCACCCAAGCAATGTAGCCTTATAGCTTGCTTTGGTAATATATAAGCGTTTATAAAATCTTGTAAACACTCTATAAGCAGTTTCATCTTTTTTCATTTTTAGTGTGAAAACGGTCATATAGCATGTGTTCCATGCTGCACCAGCATGATGAACAAATGTTCCAATTGCCGCTGTCCAATCGGAACCATCCGTTGCCGGGCCCTGGAGAAGGTTCTCGAGTCAGTCAGAGTCCCCTGCCGAAACGTCTCATACGGGTGCAAAGCGACATCAAGTTACAACAAGAAGCTCGATCACGAGAAGGCATGCGAATGCGCCCCTTGTTCCTGCCCTTACACCAACTGCGACTATGTCGGCATGTCCAAGTTCTTGTACTTTCATTTCGCTCAAGCGCATTCCCAGTCGTCCCGACAATTCTCTTTCGACTCTGCCATCTCCATCTCGATGGGCCCCAATCAGATGCAAGTTTTTCTTCAGGAAAGGAACCACAACACGCTCTTCATCCTTAACCGCACGATCAAGTCTCTTGGGGATCTCGTCAGGGTCATTTGTGCTGCGCCGGCTTCGACGGAGGGGTCGTTCTTGTACGATCTCACTGCTGTAATTGATGGGGACACGTCGATCAAGATGAAAACGAGCGTGGAGTGCATACCGAAATTGACGGCCCGGGCCCGTTCGAGGAAATGTCTTCTTGTTCCTAGAGACTTGACCGAATTAAGGGGGCAGCTCAGGCTGGAACTTATTCTACGGAGGAACCCTGCGTTTGCTGGTTGATATTATTACATTTCCTTAAATTATGCTATATATATATATCTATAAATCTTTTTCATCTTGTTTGGAATTCTTGTTTCTTTTAAAGATTTGTTATTTGAGGTGAACCTCGTTATTTATAACTTATGATTGACTGTATTGTTCTCTTGGCTTGTTAACTGAGGTGGATGGTGTAACCTCGTTCTGGTAGAATATTTCTAGGCTACAGATAATGTTGTTGTTTATACTGTCATTTTGCTTCTGAAAATATGCACTATTAAAAATTTGATCACAAATATACAGGATGTATTTTGATCATCGTGGACTAACCCTAGAGCAAAAAGCTCTATTTCGTTCGTTTGGGATATGTGGGGCTATTAGGATTGTTTAAACTTGTATTTTCAATATGTTCGGTAGTAATAATCATTACTAATTCATTCCTCATACAAACTGGTGATAATTCCCAGCGCGGATTGGCTTTGTTGTTGTCTTTTTATTTTCCTCCTCTTTTAACTTCATTAAAAATCTAAATACGTCATTGTAGCAAAAAATCTCGTGTGTTGAATTAATAAACACGAGAAATTGAGCAAATGACATATTATTGGATTAAAAGAGAATGTAGGTTCCAATTTCTACAAAATTCTCCGATTGTTATCTTCAATTTGTTTTTCGAAATTTGCATCTTGGAGCAAAATTTGCATCTTGATCTTAACAACATTAATACGAGGGCAAAACTATCTTGATATCAGATCAAACATTAATATCTAAACAACTTGAAGTAGACGAGTTTTTATGGTTCTTTGCTTTTTGTCATGGAATCCTCTTGATTTTCAAAAAAAAAGTTCTACCATAATATTTATTGAAGGATGTAATCCAATTGGTTCTTCAAGATTTCAAATCATTATGATGTAGGTTACCAAAATTTCATGGGCTTTATTTGATGGACTAATAAAACACAGTAAATATATTAATTAATTATTTAATTTAGGATTTAAATTTAAATAAATTTCCAAATTACAAATAAAAAGTATAAATGAATATTTATTATATTACATTTCAATTATCTACAACCAGATTAATAGATGTACTAGTAATTGCTAATATAATAATGACAGTGTTTTTTTCTTTTTTGTTACTTAGGTTTTATTTAGACGCGAATATACGCGCGCCAAAAAATTATTAGTTTACCCAATTTAAAGAAAAATACAAAAATATCAAAATTACCCCCAATCCTAAACACCCCAAAATTCAATTCATCTTCTTCTACCCCCATCACCAACCTGTCTCCGTTGCCGCCACTACCATCACCATCGTCGCCGCTGTCGCCGTCTTCGTACGTTTTTGTATATATTAGGTTATCGTTTTAGTTACATTTGTTGTTAGTTTTCGTATAAGTTGGATAGATTTAGCATATTTTCGTATTTATATATTTCCGGCTTATTTTACCGTGTTATATGTTTATTTCAGGAATTCTGAAGTGTTTTGATCTTAAGATGGATGAGTGTCGACCCGGGAGTGGAGTTTCAAAGAAATTGAGCCCCGATTTGATGTATTACCTCTGACACTGGGTATATTGTCCACACTGGGCTACCCAGTATCAGCACACCAGATTGCCTTGCAGAAGACTCTATCCGGTCGGATAGACCTTACTTCCGGTCGGATTGCATGGCAGAAGACTCTATCTACATCCGGTCAGATTGCCTGAAAGAAGGCTTATCTGGTCGGATAGACCTTACATCCGGTCGGATTGCGAGCGTTACAAACTCGGGTTTTGACAAGATTTTCAGTTATGAAAGGGGATTTGAAGGCTACAAATGGCCAAGAACTCAGCCACATTCAGGAATCATTCTGGAATCCATTTTCCCTCGTCTGGTTCATGACAGACTGGGTCGAGAAGACATTCTCGAACCTCTTGGGGATGACAACCCATGAGCGTTCTTGAATCTTCCTTCATTTTATCTTCCCGCTTTCCAGATTTAAACTTTAGTTTTTTCGGTTTGGTAGATTATAGATCGTTAATCGTTGCTCAGACGTTGGACGTAGATTAATATTGATTCGTGTGATTCCTAATTTGAACATTGGCAATTTCAATTTCCGACCGGATAGAGTCTTCTGCCAGGCAATCCGACCGGATGTAAGGTCTATTTGACCGGATAGAGTCTTCTGCCAGGTAATCTGGTGTGCTAACACTGGGTAACTCAGTGTGGACAACATACCCAGTGTCAAAGGTAATACATCAAATCGGGGCCCAATTTTTTTGAAACTCCACTCGCAGGCCGACACTCGTCCATCTTAAGATCGAAACACTTCAAAATCCTTGAAATAAACATATAACACAGTAAAATAAGCCGGAGATATATGATTACGAAAATATGATCAATCTATCCAACTTATACCAAAATTAACAACAAATCTAGCTAAAACACTAACCAAATATATACAAAAATCTAAAGAAAATGTACGAATCAACTTCACCACGTCATCATTATACAAAAAAGAAAAAAAATATCAAAACATAAGTTCGGACCAGATTTTCGAACACGTTCGAAAAACCAGTAATGAACATGCTCATGACTTTTGAGATTTTGGTTTGAACGCCAAGAAGCACGTTCGAACTTTATTAATGCATTTGAGAATTTGGTTCGAAAGCTGTATATTTGTAGGTCTATGGTTATTGAATAAGTAAATAGATGTTAAGTCTGGTGTTAATAACACCGAAATTAACACTAAATAGTATTCAATTATAAAGCATCGGAATAATTAAAAAATAAAAGAATACAGTAGATAAATTTCGTTCGTAAGCAACGTGCTTACGAACTAGGTATACAAACCCACAAATTATATTAATTTAATTCCTTTAATAATTAAATACAAAATCATAAAGTAATATATGAAAACATTAGAATCAACACTTGATACTAAATACTTGTAGCCACGCTATGATCATCTTCTCCGTTGGTCACGCAACTTCAAAGATGTACGAGTCGTGGATCATGGCTTCAAGTCTTTCTTGTCCTTGTTATGCTTGCGAAAAATTGCTCCCCTTTCTTCACGTCTTGCTTGTTGTATGTGTTGAATCTTCATGACTACTTCTTGTCTTAAATAGACAAGAGTCCTAAACTTGATAAACAAGTTAATTAACCTAAAAACTCTATTTAGGAAACAAAATAAAAACTAAATATATTATTTCCTAATATTTTGGACACAAGAAAGGCAAACAACATCAAAAGAAAAATTGCCGTGAATAAAATTCCCAACAATATCCCCCTTTTACCTTTTTAGACAAAATATCTAAGACGCAATAAAATGCTCAAAAATCCCCCTTAACACATAACCATTGTTCAAAAACACAAAACACAATCAAATAAACATCGTTCTCAAAGAAGAATAAATTAACGTCTACGAGTTCTCATCGAACGACGAGGAGAAGGCCCTTCATCTCTAGCCTTCCTATTGCCTTTGGCCAAATGAATCACATCTTCATCACTATAGTAGATTCACTTTCCTCCTCAGCTGCAGCCGCATCATCATCATCATCATCATCATCATCATCATCATCATCATCATCATCGTCCGTGTCTTCATCATCATCTCCTCCTTTTTGTTCTGAAAGCAAAAGGGCCTCAACAAACGAGTCACGTAGTGCTTTCATCCGTGCAACTTGATCCCGCATCTGGTCAATTTAAAGATTAATCATAGCAACCTGAGCCCACTCCACAAGAGCAGAAAACTGAACAATGTTAGAACTGGTGTTAACAGCACCAGAACTAACACCAGAAGGACCAGCAGCTCGAGATAGAGGTTGCCATGGAAGATCCACAATTTGAACTCCAGCATTATGTTGACCATGTAAATAAAACCACTCAGGCTCACTAGTATACACATCATCCTCATTAGGCTGAAAACCTTGATTCTAAAGGATGCTAAAAATGAAGGAAGGAAAGTAAAAAGAGGAAGTCGCTTTGGATGTAGCAAACCTGGTGACAATGTAAAACATGTGCTGACCAAAATTGAACTTGATACCACAGCCTAGCTTAAACAGAAACTGGGCTTGAGGACGCGTCACAACATTGGCATTCTTTGTCGGTGCCCAGTTAAAAATTGCCACCTCGTGCAAAACCGAATACAAAGGGGATAATCTTGTACCAGACAACTGCTCATGCCACTCCTTATGCATGCTCCCAGACAAAAATTCAAGGACCTCATTCTTATCATCAATAGTAGAGTCCCCTTGATAATCCTCAGCCCTAAACAATTTATTTATTAAATCAGAAGTAAAAGCATAAAACTTTCCACGCACATAAATTTTACCAAAACTGGTGGACTTAGGATCAGCAACAGAAGGAAGCATGTTCGCAAAAAAAAATCTAACACCACTTCATGAACAAAAGGAATTGCAGTAGAAACGATAGAATACATACCTTTACTCTCAAAAAAGGCAATCAGACTCTGCTTTTTTGAAAACGTCTACCCAGGGAAAACTTCTTTAGCCTCCTTAGTCAAAAGTTTGGTAGATACAAGAACAAGGGCTTCAATATCAACATTCCTGACACAGTGCCTCATCGAAGTCATCAGAAGACTAGTCAGGTGCAGCTGACTATACTGATGCACCTTCAGAGACTGCATCATCAGAACTGGAACTGGGAGGCGAAACTGGAGCAGCTGTAGGTGATGTCAAGTTTGGTGAAGAAACACCAGAACCATCACCAACTTTCTGGGTAGACTTAGACTTCAAAGCAGACAACATGGTAGCGAGGGTTTTTTTGTCATCAGAATCGGAGGAGAAGTTATACTCAGTCAAAGGAGGGTCGGCCACAAACGGACGGGAAGAACTTTCAACTTCACCAGTGAAAAAATTAACGACAGTGAACGGGGGATCAGAGGAACTTGATACATCAACTTCGGGTGGATTTTTCTTATCAGCCCGACGCATGTTTGAGGAGTTTTAGTGGTGTTGAAATAAATCAACGGGTTCATGGCTTGGTATTATCAGAATTCAATTCGTTTGTAGAATTCAAAGTGTTTCGAGCTTTAAAAATAAAAGGAAAATAAAAATAAAGCAAATAAAATAGCTAACTAAACTAATTGAAATTGTAAGTTGATCGGATGCCTCGTTCGTATGCCTTAATTGAAAATGCAAGCAATTAATGAAAATAAGCAAAAATAAGCATTGTTTCACCAAGTACAAACATGCAAGCACAAGGTACAACTGTGCATAAAAACTCAAATAATGCAAATTACCAAAAATTGAAAGCATGGATGTAAAGAGCAATGAAAATTAACAAGAAAGTTTAAAACTTTAAGGAAAATAACAAGAAACAAAGCCTAGATCTAGGATTAAGCATGAAACAAAGTATAAAAATAAAATTGCAAATAAAGCATGTGAAAGACTCAAAATCAAGACGATCAAAGACCCGATCTATGATTTAGACGTGTCACTCATCTAGATTCCATAGCCAAATCATAAGTTTCATCATGAATTCAAGGTGCTAAGACAAAAAGCATGAAATGAAGAAAAATGCATGAAACATGAAGAACAAGCATGGAATTAAAACATAAAACATGAAATTGAAAGGAGACTTACTTGAATTGAGAAATGAAACAAAGCTTGAATGAAATTGCATCAAAAGTAACAATCCAAAGGAGTATTTGGATTCTTCTTAGGCTTACAAACCCAAGGCCAAGTATGAAAGTAAATCTAAATCTAGAAAAGAAATTACATCAAAGCTTGAAATTGAATCTAAAACCTAAGAGAGAGAAATTAGATCTTAAAAACTAGAGAGAGGATTTTGAATCCCAAACCCAAGCTTGGGTTGGGAGAAAATGAGAGGTGTTTTTTACTAAATAAAAGAAGTCTCCTATTTATATTACATTTAATTGGGTTTAAATGGGCCAAATTAGACCTTAAAGCCTTTAAAATCCCGAGTTTGACTCGATTTTGACCCATGGCAAGCCTTTTTGGCACATTTGGGCTTGTTTGGCTCGACCATGGCTCGCTTTTGGCCGAGCCTGGGCGCCGCTGGGCGCAGTGTGATCGGCAGGCTGGGCTGGTGTAGGCGACATCCTGGGCGAGCTGCTGGGCGCGAGCAGGCGTGATGCTAGGCGAGAGCCTAGGCGCTGGGCTTGGCTGCTGCGCGCGGCGCTAGGCTGAAGATTAGGCGAGAGCCTAGGAGAGCGCTGGCGAGAGGTTGGCGTAGCATGCGGGAGTTACGCGCGCCTGCGCGCAGGCGTTGGCAGACTGGCGCGGGCGCTTGCGCGCGCGCGGGCGGGCTGCTAGGCGTGAATTTAGGCTGATGCCTAGGCGTTGGAGCTCCTAGGCGTGGCTTTAGGCAACGGTAGGCAAGCTAGGCTACCATTCCAGGGAGTTTGGCAATTTTGTAGCATCTCCTCACCCAATTAGGCATGTACTTAGGCAACTCTAGGCTAGAGCCTTGGTCTTCATGCCTTAGCTTGATTTCTCACCTTAATTCACCTATCAAATGAAGATTTAAAATATCAAAGCCCAAGAATTAAACTAAACCTCCAATTAATTGAAACCATTTAACCCAAATAAACATAAAATTGACAAGAAACATGAAAAACAACAAAACTAGAAAAACAACTTAAAAACTTAATTAACCGACATAAAAACCGTTAAAACCACAATATAAACCTAATTAAAAATACGAGAAAAACACAAAAATTACATGCAAAACAACTGTGGACTAGAGGAAATTGGCGGCGCGACAACATTTTTTGGGGGCATATACTCATCATCGTCGGAGTCCGTCAGAGCTTCACTTTCTTCAACCAAATTCATGTACTCAATGGGCACATGACGTCGCTCACCCGCCTTACTTTTGGGAATGGCCACCAAAATTATACCAGGGGTAATGTTGTGAAGCCGTCGTGACTTCCTCAAGGAAGGATCTCCGACTAGACCAAAGATCTTGGCAATAAATGGCAAGTTCAGGGGATTATCCACGTCAATTTCATTGCCCATCTGCTCGGGAGCAAGTTGAGTAGTCGGAGTTGTGGAGGCAATGGCGACGGGAACCAGTTCTTGCCCACCAACCGAAGATGAACATGCAGTTGGGGCATCAGTTGGTGTTGGGTTTGGTGTTACAACACCACCCATTTCTTCTCGAATGTCCATGGCGGTGTAGGCTAGTAGATTCACTAGAGCCTGTTCACCAATTGAGCGGCGCACGCCGGCTGGGAGCTCTGAAATTCTACTAGGTGTAGGAGAGTTCGACATTCTGCAAGAGATTTGGAACAAACACAAGAACACGATCGAGTTTCATAGATAAATTAGAGAAAAATGGAAAGTAAAAAAACCTAATTTGTTAATTTTGAAAAATCGTGCGCAGTAGAAGAAGGAAGAAGATGAAAAGGTAAAGTAAAAAAAAAATAACTTCCCGCTACTTCTTTTAAGACCTTAGATTTTACTTTCCTTAAAAAACAAGCCCACTCATTTTCAAAATATGACACACGATCTCAAGCTTAACTGAACCACTATCTCCTGTTGGAAATTAAAATCACAAATCTCAATTACATATAGAAACGAGATAGAGCTAGATTTTCAAAAACCATCACCATAATTGAACAAAGTCTTCGCAAAGCAATTATTCACTCGCCAAATAACTCCCTTATTACTAGTCCAATCCTCCGATTTTAACGCCACTGAAACACTTGGTTAGCAAAATTCATAACATGATCAAGAGAATTAAGGAAAAGATCGCAAGCACAAACAACATAACACAAAGTAAAACGACATCCTCATAAAGTATGAATGTCCTAATTGATGCCTGTAAATAATGACCTAAAAAATTAAAAATACAACAAATGGTTTAAGTGATATGATCAGTGTTGTTTTTTATGTGATGACATTATAACTAACATTACTCCAGGTGAAGTCAATGAAAACAGACCCCTTAACCTGAGTTAATGACTACGTCAAAATTACTTAAGGAGGTGAAAATTAAAGATTGAACTTTATCCAAATATTTATTATCTTTTCAGTAACTTTGGAAAGAAACTTACCTATCTTTATAAATTGCTAGAAAAACTTAACACCCCTTTTTTTTTATGAATTTGGGAGAAAATCAGTTTTTGCGGAAATGTTTCACAATCACCAAAAAGAGAGGTTAGCCTTTTTACCACCATTTTTTATTACAACACATGACCTTTTTTCACTTCAATCAGACCCAATGCATTCAGGATATGTATGAAAAAGAAAATAAAAAATGCATGCAAAAAAAAATTTGCAGATGTCACGACCGATGATAGTTTATGTGTAATGACATCAAAACCAACACGTACTTAAACAATGCACATTCCGAGATCTCTTCTCAAATGAGATAAAGTTTCTAAATCTAATACCTTTGTGAAGATGTCAGCAAGTTGGTTTTCCATTCATATGTGCTCAAGACTATTTTTCTTCCCTCTTCATCTTCTTCGGTGAAGATGACGGTGAAGATGTCTTTGTTGCAGTATGGAGGAACAACCATAGCATACTTTTCTTTCTTTTCTTCTTCTTTTTTTTCCGTTCTTCCACGGAAGCCGTGGCGACGAAGACGACGGAGGTAGCGACTACAGCAAGGGGCAGTGGCGATGAAATGAAGGTGGCAATGGCAAGGGCGGCGACGGAGCATGTGGTGGTTGTGGAGGGTTGAAAAAGATGATGTGTAGTTTGAGGTGTTTATAATTTGAAGGTGATTTTGATATTTTTGTAATTTTCTTTAATTAAAATCTAATAAATATTCGAGATGCGTATATCTGCAAACTTTTTTTTTTCCTGAAAAAATAAGAGCTGAAGTGTGATAAAGGTGTTGGGTCTAAAGTTGTTATATCGGCTAAAATGGATTTGGCCCCAAAACCAAATTATCAAACCACACGGGAAGAAATTATAAATTATACATACATGTCTACTACACATAGGTTAATTAGTATTCCGTGGTTCCGTGCACATTTTCTTGATCAACTTATTGGGAAAGAATATAATGTCGGTGTATAATTAAGGGTATTGTATGGCAATTTGTGTTTACTAGGCAAACCGCTGGGTAAGCCCTATACAACATACTCGATTTGGTTGTGTAGAGTGAAAATTTAAACTCAAAATCTTTACCTTATGAATTGGTTGACTAGATCAAGCAGAAAATTACACTTTAATTTGGTGTCATGTGGGGTACATTTAGAGTTTTATTTTTTTTGGCATAGAAATTGAAACAGTGCTATGGTTACATGCGCATTCCTTCAGGAGTAGTTATACAAGACCTTATAAGACATTTTTCGCTCAATTTTCACAATTAGGTCTAAAATGCAAATTAAGAGACCAAATGTGTCATAGTTTTAATCTTATTGCACAAACTTAATACTGAGAACAAAAACATCATCCTTAGTCATTCTTAGGTCTAGTCGAAATTAAGAAATGCATAACTTGCTCTCGTTTCAAAATTTAACAATAATGAAGCAAGTAGACAAATTAAACAAAAGAACAAACTAAAGCCATGATTTCATGCATGTTTATGTTGAAATGAGAGGAAAAAAACACCCACAAATATCGTAATTAAGGATAGGGAAATTAAAATAGTATAATCCAGGAAAAGAAGCAATAATTGTAGTACTAGCCAATAAATTATGGAAAAGCAAACGCCACACCCACTGAACGAAAATGAAAGCAAACACAAAAGCACTTTTACAATATTAATTTCATGATTAACTTATCAATATATACAAATTATGAATTCCAAAAGTTTTGTTGCCCAACCCGCATTACCATACTTTCTGGGGATTGTTATTTTTTATCGTTTTGAATGTTCAAATTAAATATCTCAATTTGAGTAACACACAGCTATTTCTCACTGACACTTAGTCCCACCACCTTCTCCAATTGCATAAATATAGAGACCCCTTTTTCTTTATTTTCTGAAGAAGAAGAAGCAAAAAAGAAAGAAAAGAAATGGGTGCTCTCGACTATCTCTCAAACTTTTGCACTGTCACCAGCACAAGGACCAAAAGGAAACCAATGCAGGTATTCCATTACTCAGCTTGTCATGTCACACACACAAACACAAACACACACCTATTATTGTATAACTTGTTGTTTAAATTTGTTATGCAGACGGTTGAGATCAAAGTGAAAATGGACTGTGATGGATGTGAGAGAAGAGTCAAGAATGCTGTTAAGAACATGAAAGGTCTCATACTATATATTAACCCTCTTTTCAATGGCCCAAAGCTTCTATTTTTTCCTTCACTTTTGTTCAAATTAAATCAAAAGAAACATTTTTCTGATAATTTTTAACTTTTGTCTCACCATTTGGATATATATATATACGATTTATTTGTAGGAGTGAGAAATGTGGAAGTTAACAGAAAACAACACCGCGTAACGGTAAGTGGCTTTGTAGATCCAAATAAAGTCCTGAAGAGAGTGAAGAACACGGGGAAAACTAGAGCTGAATTTTGGCCTTATATCCCTTACAACCTAGTCCAACAACCTTACGTGTCTCAAGTTTACGACAAAAAGGCTCCGGCTGGATTTGTGCGTAACGTGCAGGCTGTCCCGATGCCGAATGCAGCTCATGATGACGGAATTACATATTTGTTTAGTGATGATAACACAAATGCATGTTCTATCATGTGAAAAATTATATATTATCTGGTCCCTTTCTTACCCTTTTCTTGTGGATTGAGTTTGGTTATTTGCAGCAGGAGACCTTTGAGGAGTTTCTTGTTTTTTATCTTCAGTAAGATGAGGAAATAAGTGCATGTATTTGAGTCACTTATATTGTTAGATGAATTACAGGGTAACTTTTTGTGTTGATGCCTGTTTTAATTTGTTAACCTTTTTGGTGTTGATGTTGTTTTCCGGCTCACATTTTCATCTCGCTACCTATTCCACTTTATGTTCTATTCCATTGGATAACTGTCACTATATATGCACTTAAAAATGACATTACATGTATGTTTATCATATAATATGTACCACTAATATGAAATGAAATTTAAAATGGAAAGGAAACTTTATAGGTTGTTTTTGGAAGTATAAATGTTCTACAAATAAGTACATTTAAAAATATTATAATTGATCATAATTATTATATATATCATTACACATATGACATTGTATTTATTAAATTATTATTTTGATTGTTTGTAATTATTTATATAAGTGTTCCCATGAACTAATGTTGTTATCGATATGGTGATATATCCGTGATACACAATATTATCCTTAAATAACCCCGATTAATATTTATCAAGATTGAGATATTGATAATATAATATATGTCGGCATGTGATATGCATCACATTCTTAGAGAATCTAGTTAGTTATTCGTGGTGGACACATGAATACTTTAGAGAGTATTGATAAACCTTACTGATAATTATTTATTGTATGTGTATGAACTTATTAGTGCATAAAGGGTGTGATAATCCTTTAACTTGAAGTCAAAAATTTGTTTATTGAGTTGTGTACTTTGACCATGACCAATACTTGCATTTCTTTTCGTGGTAGATATGACTTGTGTTAGGTATATCATGATATAAATGAAGGTGTTAGTTGAGCCAAAAAAGAATTCATTTCTCGATTGAAATTTGAAGAGAGATCACTCATAATCTCTATATTAGGTCGACTAAAGTCATTGACCAATGCAAGAGACACATTCAATATAGTAGTTGAGTATGGTTTAGTTGTCAACTATTAAAGATAACTTGACTACGCCATTGAGATAGACAATGACTTCAATTGAATGTTCTTTATATATTAACTTCGTCCAACTAAGCCGTCTATGAATTTTATTTGAATCATTATTAGATTGATGTCATATATAAAGACTTACAGGGTCACACTATATGCGATTACTTTTTTGACTTACGAGTGTATTAAGAAAGTAATAAATATTAAATCTATAATTGTAATATTTAATTGTTAATAATTATGATGTTAATTTTTATATGATAGAAATTATTTAATAAAATTAAATTGGATTTGTATTTAATTATCTATTTTATGTTAATAAATGTACTTAGGTCGAAACTGTTTTGGGCTCATGTCTTTGACAGTTCAATCCTTTTTAGGATTAAGGTTCTCTTATGTATTTAGTATAAATATAACATAAAGTCATAAGTTGACTAATGAATTTTTAGAAAAAAGTCATAATAAATCCTCTTGATTTTGAGATTAGGAGTTTTGGAGCTGTCGTGAGATTTTCTAACTTTTTTTTTCACGATAGTTGGATCTTGTTGCGTGGATTAGATTTGGATTTACTTTTTTTCATGCTTTCTCTCGTTTATTTATTATAAAAATATATCCATTTACAGTATAGATATTCACAGTATAGATCTGTTGGATCTAAAATGTATTAAAACATTCACAACACGAGTATAGTGTTCGTCTCTACGAATTCCAACAGTTATTGCTATATTTTCTTGTACAATTATTTCCAATACCATTTTATTTTGACCTGCTACCGTTTGTTAATGTAGAAAATACTCCTTGCTTGGTTGTACTCTTTCTATTAGTTGCATTTACTTATTATTCAATTACCAAAGTTTGATCATTTTCTGGGATTGAAAAAGTTTCTCATATTATTTGGCTCCATTTAGTACTTTTTATTTGGCTAGTGATGATATATATAATAGTATAAGGGAAACTTAGATATCTGATGCGGACCAAAATGTCCATACGTAATATTATTTGATTTATGAGGTTATTTGTGGTAAACGACCTCATTTATGGGAGAGGGTGTTCCTCCTAGAAGATGAGCGAGCTGTGTTGTGATTTTGAGAAGTGAGCGAGCTGTTTTGGTATTAGCGAGCTGTTTGTGAAGAGTAGCGACCTGTAGTATGGGGATGACTTTTCATATAGGGTCGCGATCTCTTGTAATTTGGGYTGAGTACTTGAGCCTGTTTGTGGGTTTGATGTACGTGGATTGTTATGGGCCTGGTGGGCCGTAAGCTCCGGCTTATTTTGGTACTTTATTRAGAGGTTTATTGTTTATGRKAATTTACTATAYGAGAGGAATCCTAATTATAAGACAGTTGTTGTATTTATGGAATTGTGGTAGGAGAAGGTAACCAAGGACTTCTCTTGTATCTATAAAAGGAGGAGCATACCTCTTATTATTTTAAGCCTATGATATCATTATATTGCATTATTGTTGAGAGAAGAAGTGGTGATTTCGCTTATTAACTTAAGCGTCGGAGGGCCTTAACGGGCTCGRAATYCGGCCCGTTCTAGGCGTTGTTTTGCAGGATTGGCGAGGTCGCTTGGAGGATCGTGAGAGATTGGGAAGGTCGCTTTGACGTATTTGAAGTTCCGTTTAGGTCGCTGATCTCAATTTTGAGGTTAGTACCCC
>BMAC01000398.1:404504-456801 GCA_014905375.1 Phtheirospermum japonicum | reverse complement strand
GGTCGCTTGGAGGATCGTGAGAGATTGGGAAGGTCGCTTTGACGTATTTGAAGTTCCGTTTAGGTCGCTGATCTCAATTTTGAGGTTAGTACCCCTTTTATTTGGTAGTTCAACTTTTCGTACTTATCAATATCCACCAAAGGTTAAAGCATGTGTAGGGACAATAGTGAATAAATATCTTTGCTTTCGCAATTAATCATATCGACGACTTTTCAAGAACTCTTGGAAGCCCAAAATTGTGACTGTTGGATGGTTTCCAATTGGTTTGAGCTACCTCAACGCATTTTGAAACATTTCAAATTTTGTATAGTGAGTTGGTTGACCATTATTTTTACCCTAGGAGGAAGCGCGAGAATTGTCTTCGTAATGTTGGTTCCATGTCGTGATCATAACTTTCAAGTTAGTTGAAGAGTTCATTTTAAATAAATGTAAATAGTTGTTTTAAATAGTACGATATTTTATAAACGTACGAACATTTATTTTTAATTAAAGAAATGCAAATAATTGTTTCCAAACATATAAATATTGCTAGTTACTGAGTTTTGTATCTTAAGTATTTGTTGCAATCCACCTAAAGTGTTTGTTAAATAATTGACTAACTTGCTAGTTTTGTATTGTGAATCTTAAGTGCATTTTGTTGGGAAAAAAAAATTCCCGCAACAACTTGGTTACCAAATAGGGTGATACTGGATAAGTTGAAAGATTGTAGATTTTTTTTATCTCTGCTCATTATCTCGCTCTTTTTTACTTTCTCAAACTCTGTTGTTTGATTAAGTCTCTAATTTTCTGTTTAGCTTCCTATGCATTTGCTAACTGGCGTTTGCTTTCTCATGACAACGAAAGAACAAATATTAATGCTCTTTTAGGATTGCCACCTCCGGCTATGAAGAAATTCGAGAAACTTTTGCAATATATATAAGAGAATTGATGATCCTTTATACTATTTGGCTTTGTGATTTTTATATTTTCTTTATCTCAAGTAACTTTGATGGACTTGTGTGGCGATTTGTATTAGTGAAAGCCCTCAATGCACTTGACTGCAGAAGTATGTTGCTCGAGAATGTTCACGAATTACAAGAAAGTATATTATATTTCAATTATTGTTCTACCGAATGAATTCGTTATGCTGAGAGCTCTTTATCTTATGAATTTATATTTGAAGTTAAATGGTTCATTATATTATAATATAAAGTGACATGGGCAAAATTGACAAGGTTTTAGTGAAAATTAATAGTATTTAAGTGGAAAAGTGACATTACTAATTGAGAAACACTAAAAAGAAATAGGCGCATGCTACGACTAAAATACCATCAGCATATGCTGAGAGTTTCTAACGGACAAAGGCCGTCAGCGGCCCGTTAGTATTTTCTTGGGCGACGAGTTTTCTGATGGGTCAACGTTCGTCAACAAAATTATCTCTCTCTCTCTCTCTCTCTATATATATATATATATATATATATACTAGTTTAATACCCGTGTATTACACGGGGTTTATCAAAAGATAAATATAAAAAATATTTGCGATAATAATATTATTACTAGTTTAATACCCGTGTATTACACGGGGTTTATCAAAAGATAAATATAAAAAATATTTGCGATAATTACAAATTTTTATGTAAAATGAGAAATTCAAATGATGTATTCTCAACTCTTGCCTTGTACATGTCTATTCGTTAATAATTTATTTACATACTTATAAAAATTCAAAAGAAGTCACATTCTAAACCCGTGCCTAATCTCTACTTATTAATTATTATTAAAAATTCAAAAGAAGTCACATTCTAAACCCGTGCCTAATCTCTACTTATTAATTATTATTTTATATTTTAATGTTTAGAGTAAATTCGTTAATAATATTACTTACATACTTTGAAAACATAAACGGATGTCGTAYTCTCAACTCGTRTCGCATTGTATCGATGTCTAATCAATATTTAATAATAACGGGAAAACCCGCATAAAACTGAGTTTGAAAAAATATAAAATATACAACACTCGCGTGTTACATGTGAATATGTGATATAAAATATTAAGTTTATAAGACACTGATAATTCTATTAAAAAAATATTGTGCATCTAACTTGTAGTATATGTAATATTATTTTAAATTTTTTTATGCGTAAGATACTAATCTGTTCGTACAAATATATAATATATATGTATCAATGCATTATATTTGAATTAGATAAAAAGATTTAGAATATAAATGTAAAATATACAACACCCGCGTGTTACATGTGAATATGTGATATAAAATATTAAATTTATAAGATACTGATAATTTTATTGAAAAAATTGTCGTGCATCTAACTTGTAGTATATGTAATATTATATTAATTTTTTTTTTTTGAGTAAGATACTAATTTGTTCGTGCAAATATATAATATATATGTATCAATGCATTATATTTGAATTAGATAAAAAGATTTAGAAGATATTTAATATTTATTTTTCTAAGCATAATAATTTATTATTAGTATTAGTATTAATTAGTATTACGTTATCTTTTTTGTTTCACTTTGGTTTTTTTTTTGTTTGGTGTAACAATAGTTTTTCATATTTATTTTTAATATTATTTTCAATTTATTATATTGGGATTAGATAAAAAAAGACTTTAAGTTTATATTTTTATATTTATTTCCCTTTTGTAATAACTTTATATAACTCATATTTTTCTTATATCAATATTTAGAATTATAATAAAATTATTTCAACCTTTATTGTAAATAAAAATTAATTCAACTTATATATGTTTTTTCTAATTAGATATAAGTTTTTTAAATTTTTATATTAGAAGAATAAAAGTAAGATATTGAATTGGACAAAATATATTAAAGAAAGTATTATAGTAGTTAAGTTGTTATAAAAGAAAAATATTGAATTAGGCAAAATATAATATTAGGAAAGTATTAAAGTAGGTAAATATATAAAAAGGAAAAAAATACTAAATTAGGTTAATATTAGGCTCGGATGACACTGAAGCACCAATTTTTTTTCCAAAACTAACGAAGCATGGGAAACAGACACATAGGATATGAGGATTTTGCATTAATATATAGGGTAGATATATATAAAAGATGCTAACGGGTCCCTGCCTGTCACCATATTAAAAAGAATAATAAAAAAAAATTACGTTGACGGGTGTCGTGCCATCAACAAATCTGAATTAAAAATAGATCCCCATCTTTCTTTCTGCTCACAGAAACAGAACCTAAAAAAAAAAAAGAACTACCAGCCCGCTGCCAGCCAGCGTCGTAGACGAGAACACCACCAACCGCCGGACGCCACCACCGCCGTGACACCACCACCAACTGCCGGATAGATGGAGAGGAAAGGGGAGAGCGACGGACGACAACGCCATCACCACCACCACCACCGTGACGCCACCACCACGACCATCAGCTAACCACTATGTATTTTTTTATTTTTTGTTTAATTTTTTAATTAACTCTTTATATATATAATTGTGAATTTAATTAATAAATATTGCTTATTTTTGAGATTAATTAGCAAATATTTTGAGAAATTAGGGTTGAATCATAATTATTTAGATATATGAGTTTGATTTTGAAAACTAGGGTTCGTTTAGGGTTTAATTTAGAATATTTTAAGAAATTAGGGTTGAATTATAATTATTCAGATATTTGGGTTCATTCTCAAAAATTAGGAATAGTTTGGGATTACTTGTCAATTAATTTAAAATTAATGATTGACTTATAAATATTTATATATTTGGGGTTGATTTCAAATATATTGATTATTAATGGGTTTAATTGGGAATTTTTTTTTCAAGAAACTAGGGTTAAATTGTAATTATTTAGATATTTGAGTTTGTTTTCAAGAATTAAGGTTAGTTTAAGGTTTAAATTAGAATATTTCGAAAAATTAGGGTTCAATTGTAATTATTTAAATATTTGAGTTTGATTTTGAAAAGTAGGGTTAGTTTAGGGTTTAATTATATATATATATTTGAGGTTGATTTCAAATATATTAATTATTAATGGATTTAATTGGAAATAAATTCAAGAAACTAGAGTTGAATTGTATTTATTTAGATATTTGAGTTCGTTTTCAAAAATTAGGGCTAGTTTAATGTTTAAATTGGATTATTTCTTGAAATTAGGGTTGAATTATAATTATATATATATATATATATATATATATATATATATATATATTTGAGTTTGATTTTGAAAATTAGGGTTAGTTTAGAGTTTAATTATCAATTAATTCAGAATTTAGGGTTGAATTGTAATTATTTCATATTTGAAAAGTTTTAGAATGTTTGTGGTGGTGGTTTTGATATGCTGTGGTGATCGGCAAGTTGTGTTTAATTAATATTTATGTTATGATATACATGTTGTGATTGGTTGGTATTATGATTGGTTGGGGTTGACGCCGGTGATGACTTAATAGAATTTTTTGCACTTACTTTTTATTATAACAAAAATCCGTCCGTAAGAGAACGGAGCGATTGTAAGTCGAAAGCTTGACTCAAGTCGAATCTCTCGAGGAAGACTAATTGGAAGCAATTCTCGTGTTTGATTCACGAATGAGAAAACAACGAAAAGCTATTCTAAACACGCGATCAAATCTTGATTTTAGAAGTTGTAATATCTAAGACGGTGATTTAAATGATGAAAAATAAAATCGACAACTTGAAAAGATTAACAAAATGGGGTCTAGGGCAAAAAGAAGTTAACAAAAAATTTTTAGAAAATCTAAACTAGCCGTATTAGCGGTGACATTATCAAATGAAATTGAAAGTTTTTTGTTACCTTAATGATACTCGGATAAAATAGTAGATATTTTTTCACGAAATATTCACCCCGGTATGCGAACTATTAAACTTTTTATATGAAATCAAATGTTTTTGCAAAGCCCAATAATCATCAACCCAATGACATGTAATTCTCATATAATTATTATTATGATGGGAATCCGTCCAAATATCCTTACATATAGAGACACTATGAGACAAACTATCAAATATGGAAATCAAATTCAACTTATACTCACCAACCTTTTTTTTTAACTTTATTTCGTGAAATCCTAGTGCTAGATGGATTAAATGCACCTCTAGATAGATTTTTTTCTTTGACCACTTTTGATAGATTGAAATAAATTAAAACTTCTACCTTTGTCGCCGACCCTGGCTCAAGTTGTAGATGAAGATGAGAAGATTAATTGTGTTGGAGAGCTATCAACGCCGTATTTTTTGAGATGCTTCTTCTCCATTTGGTATTTGAGCATCCCATAACCTTTATAATTTTTGGAACCAAATGTGTACTGACTCTTGCAATAATTGCATTGTACCCGAGGTACACCATATGCCTTCATTCTGGTAAAATGCAATCGGAAGATGGGGGTTGGTATTCCTTCAATTGTGATTGAGGTGGTGGCATATCACGATTATCACCACATTCTTCCTCATCTTCATCTGGATTGACGTTGGCCGGCAGTTCGGATTCATCAGAGGTGGGTAAGTACTCATCGAAATTGGTTTGATTATGCTCGCCGAACACTACAAAAAAAATCCAAAATGCCGACGGATATTACCGATGGGTAGACACCCGTCAGTAAAAGGACGGCATTACCGATGGCCATCTCGATGAAATAAATTGCCGACGGACTCTTGACGGAAACCTGCCATCGGTGTATGTGTCCGTCGGCAAGTTCTCAAGAGGTTGGCGGCAAAAAGCTCGCCAGATATGCCGACGAGAATTGTCTGTCGGCCATATTTAAAAAAATAGTATAAATTGAATATTAATTGCCGCTGAAAATGTGTTCGTCGGCAACGCGGTTTCTATTTACCGACAGAATATTGTCCTTCAGCATTGCCATATTTTGCTACCGGTGGATTTACCGACGGATTTTTGTCCATCGGTAAACTTAATATAAGTTTACCACCTCAGTGGACAAATTCATTTCACCACCCCACACCCAAAGTAGGGTTAGGGCTCGCGAGAGGATCCGCTTCCGCCGCTGCTGCCGGAGCCGTCGTCGCTGTCGGAGCACCGCCAGAGCGCAATTGAAGTACCGTCAACATCATATATTAAGGTATGTTATCCTTTTAATTCAAATATAATATTTTTTTCATTTTAGGGTTTTAATTCAATTTGAATTTAAGAATTAGATTTTGAGAAACTGAAATGTGGTTCAATTTAGGAATTTATGCTTGATTTATGCTTTTTTGAATGATTATAGGTTTGGGGTCCATTTATGCAATTAAATTTTATTTTTCAGTTTAATTTATAATTATTTATAAATTAAATTTGATATTAAATATTTGTATAAAATTAGGGCTAATTAGGATGTGTTTAATGTATGTTATTGTTTATATATATATATATATATATATATATATATATATATATATATATATATATATATATTATATATATGATGTTGTGATTAGTTGGGTAGACGTCGGTGATGATGTGGTGTACGGCACCGGCCGAGAAGTTTTGTCCCTCCAATAACGGTTTTCAAATCTTTTCTTTTAAAAAAATGGTGGTTTTAAAAAGTTTTAAATTATTGGGGATGGTGGTTTTGAAATGAAATGTGGTGATCGGTATGTGGATGTTATGTTAACATAACATCCACATAACGATCACCACATATATTTGATTTGTTGATATTGTGTACATGTGATTGATTGATCGATATTGTCGATTGATATTTGCTTTTTTATTGTATGATTAATATAGTAAAAACAATAGGTAGTTTGATTTAATTTTGTTGTTTAATTAGATTTAGTATCAAGTATGTAGTTTGATACTAAAGTTTTGAATTATTTCCTTTTACGATACGTAACTTAGACCCTTTTGGAATTTAGTATAAAATAAAGAGTTTGCTCAAAGAAGAATTAAAATTAATAATAACGTTATAACAAAAATAAAACTATATAATAATATAACCAAATTAAAAATAATAATATAACCAAATTAATAATAATAATAATGATGATAACAATATAATCAAAAATAATAATTTAACATACTTAAGTAAAATATAATCAAACATCCAATAATTCATAAAAATTCTCTTAAATTTGTTTTCCACATACCAAAAAAATAAAATTAATAATAATGATATAACCAAAATATATATATATATATATATATATATATATATATATATATATATATATTCAAATTAATAATAGTAATAATAATGTAAACATATTAATAATAATAATATAATCAAATGAATAATAATAATAATAATAATAATAATAATAATAATAATAATAAAACCAAAAAATAATAACTTAACATACTTAAGTATATTATAATGAAACCTCCAATAATTCTTAACAGTTCTCCTAAATTCTTTGTTTCCACGTACCCAAAAAATAAAATTAATAATAACGATATAACCAAAAAATAAAATTATTAATAATAATATAATATAACCAAATTAATAGCCGCAGTGAGTCCAAGCCCAGGACAAGAATAACGATATTTACCCTATAATTTTATTAGACACAGCCAATTCTTCGATCCACTTAACATCATCAGATTTTTCGTGATTCAAATCCTTGATCTATAAGCTCATTTTCACAATCGTAGTGCCCTGCGATGGATTAGTTACCCGAGCATCAAACAGATAGTTAATCTCATTATTAATTATAGGTTCTTAAACATGAAAAATTAAACTTAATAACAAATCTAACATTTGGCACACGATTGAAAAATCTCATCATAACAATTTCATGAATTTTATCATGAAATCTTTTTGGTGTTGAAAAGTTGGGTGAAATGGAAACATGGGTATATTTTGGACTTGTTATGATTAGTATTGATTGGTATTCCTAAAGCATGTAGGTTTCTTTTATATAATCATTTATAATTACATCTCAACTAATTCTTTGGCCTCAACTCATCAATGGTTTTATAAGCCCCATTCAATAATTTCTTGATCATTTTTTAATTTATTTTAAAACTCAAAAATGTAAATGTAAACATGATAGTGCGAGTCTTGGGGTACAGACAAAGAAATAAATACCATGAAAAACACATGTTTTGTTTCCTTTTCATGATATTTATCTTTTTGCCCGTGCCGCAGGACTCGCATTAATATGTTCACATTTCCATTTTTCTAATTATTTTTAAAACAAAAATATTTTAAAAAGATGATCGAGGAATTATTGACTGAGGCTAATAAAATCATCGATGAGCTGAGGCCGAAGAATAAGTTGAAATGAAATTATAAATGATTATATAAAAGAAACCTACATACATCTTTTCAACACCAAATACAATTCCAGGATGAAATTTATGAAATTGTTATGATCAAAATTTTCAATCGTGTGCCAAATGCTAGATTTGTTATTAAATTTGATTTTTCATGTTTATGAATCTCTAATTAATAATGAGAATTACTATCCGTTTGATGCTCGGGTAACTGATCAAGCACCAAAAATAGGGCACTATAATTGTGAAAACGAGTTAGAGATCGAGGATTCGAATCACGAAAAAACTGGATGTTGTTAAGACGATTGAGGAATTGGCTTTGCTAATAAAATTATTTATATTTACTGACGGATATTGTGTCTGTCGGTAAACTCAAAAAAATAAGATTCCCGACGGCATCTTACCGGCGGTTGTACCCGTCGGAAATGCTGTCGGCATCTGCCGACGGCCAGATATTCCATCGGCAATTGCAATTACCGACAAAGGATTTTACGACGCCTTAGATCCATCGATAAGTTTTCGGTATATCACTTACCGACGGATTAAGCCGTAGGCAATCCCGAATTTTTTTGTAGTGAAAATTGATTTGATTATATAAAGTTTTCAACTTCTTCCGACGTCATCTAATCGGGAATATAATCTTCAGAAATGGCCGAAGGTTCTTGTCAAGATCCTCGACCTCCAACTCGGCCTCGGCCTCGACGAGATTCTTAAATAGTATTAGTATTAATATTACGAGAAGAGCTTGCCATAATGATGTTATAAAATAACATAAGTAAAATGAGAATAATAATAAGAAGATTATTGATAGTATTTTTTGCACAAATCAACAACTTCAAGCTTGAGAATATAAGAGAAGAAGAAGAATATAGAGATGAATTGGTGTGAGAACTGGTGTAAGAGAGGGGGGTATTATAGGTCTATAAATGGATATAAAAAATAAAAAAAATAGCCGTTGGGAACCGCTGGTTTCGGTTAAAACCGGCCTGTTTCGGTTAACCAGAGGTTAAATCTCCAACGACTATTTTTTCTACCGTTGATCTCCAACGGCTATTTCATATGAGCCATTGAGTTCAAACGGTCAAAAATCAGCCTGTTTGACCGTTAACTTTTTTTCTCGGTTAACCGATGGTTTCGGTTGTCCAGAATCTGAAACCAAAACTGAATCGCCAGAATAAGGTTTCAGTTTTAACCAAAATCACCGGTCAATAGATAACTGGAACCGCTCTTTTGAACTGAAACTGGGGTTAACTGGAACTAGCAGTAACATGTTTACATGCAGTCGTATTGATATGAGTTTTTCATGGTTGCAACGGGTGGTAATGGGTGAACTTCATGCAAAAACACCTAAAAGTAAAAATATTATTAGCATTATTGGTTCCAATTATATTATAAATCGGATAAAACAGATATTCTACAAATGTATACCTCAATAAAATGGTTTATTAACACATCAACAAAGGGATTATTGTCCTAAGGCATATATGTGAGTGTCAGTGTCTTATCCATACTGAAAGAATTGCAGACCTCAATTTCAAAGTTTTAGTTAAAATAAAATGTGTGTTGTAAAGAGAATAAAATAAATAACAGCTGAAATTAAAAGACACACGTGTAAAACTTTTACAATTAGAATAATTTATTCTTACAATCGAGCCAACAAGGTGACAATCTTTACTATTAAACTTGTGTTTCAATGATTACAACGTAATCTACTAAGTAAAAATACATAAAAGAATCCTTAAGAGTGGATATGGCCTAAATCTTTAAAACTCTTTCGAACACTAAAATTCACAATCACAAGATTGGATCTTAATGAAAACAGTAAAATCTATGGTAGAAAACAATTTTGGCCGCATGATGTTATGTCGAATGCTGGCAGCATTCACAGTCACATCCATTCTCAAACAAAAATTGAAGCAAGAATAAAACTTTTTCTCAATTTATTTTAGTTCTTTTAATCTCTCTGAAAGTGTGATCTGGTTATGAGCAATCCCGTAGCTTTATATAGGCACGCCTTGATTGTATAAGAAGGGAAGAAGATATATACAAAATAAAGTAAGTAAATATCATTAGTTAGGAAATAAGATCAAATCTCTAGATTCCTAATAATATTTACTACCCTTAAAAACGAATTCTACTCTAAGGAAGGAAATATACATAATGTAGGAAACAAGATAAAATCTTAAACTCCTAAATTATACATGTATAAAAGTATAAGAAATTATAAATAACAGAAAGAGAATTACTACTTAATATATGACTAAACATTATACATGATAATTATCAAACACGATAAATATCAAATCTTTCTTAAACACTTAAATCTTACAAAGAAAGTCAAGATATTAAATAAGAAAATAAAATAAATCATTTAATTATTAAATCACATATTTGAGAAATACGTGACTCAATAATCTCCCCCATTTTCTCTTTCTTGGTCAAAACAAATATGATGAAATTACTAAGTAAGAAACTTGTATAATCACCAAACATTATTCCCTTTAAATCTGCAATTATAAATAAAACGGTTAAGAAAAATATTATGATATCCGGGACAACATTTACAAAAAGCAAACAAAAACAAACCTTAATAAATTAGGTCAAAAGTTCATAGTCATTACACAACAAAATAGATAACATGACAATCAAAATAATAAACATCAGACATAGTTTTATCAGAAAAATAAAACATCTCTTATGGAAAGAGATCACCAAACTCGAAAGTAGAATCACTTCAACTCGTCACAACAATAACTTCAAAATCAAAGTACATACCATCATCATCATCATCATCATCTTCATCATGGAAGCCAATGAGATTAAAGATGGACCAGCTCCCCCTGAATGCAACGCAAGGTGTGCAGTGGCATCCACGACGGCATCGCCAGAAGCATCCATAAACCGATCAATTCCCCCTAAATTCAAAACTCCCCCTAAACAAGGCATAATATCCTAAGTTTGAGAAACCAAACACAACCTTGAGCACCATAATCTTCACCTATATTTTTCCCATTTTGGCCAGAAAGATCAGTATCGAAAAGCAGCCCGAGAAGTTTGGAATGGAGAGTAGTGAGATAAGTAATAGCCTCATTAGCATAATGTATTTAACCCTACAAAATCATACGAGGAACTAGAATCAACAAACTATGAGCAAACTCTATAGGTTCGTGAATAATAGCAAAGATGCGGTTGGCATCTGAGGCTGAATCTAGAGTAGCATCCGGGATAACATTCGGGGCGGCATCACAATAGGAGCAAATTCAGGACAAGAATTGTCGTGATCAGAAGAGCTATCCTCATCATTAGTGTAAACCATCGGGATGTCTACCAATCAGTTCTTAGCATTGAGGAGTGGTGGCGCGATAGAAAACACATACGAACGTCTGAGGAGAAGCATGGGGAACCAGACCTTCAGACACGATCACTCTGCATTCGAAGGCTTGGGCGCCAAAGTTGAATAACATCTGCAATCCCCGATAACGACGCCATTTGTTTTGTAGTTTTTAGTGGTGATGAATATATCAAGGGGTTCTATGGCTTGGTATTATCGGAATTTGATTGCTATGTAAGAATCAATACGTTTTTAGCTTGAAACATAAATGAAAACAAAAATAAATGGAAACTATGAAAATAAACTAACTAGGAAATGTAAAATGCAAGTAGGTTGAATGCCTCGGTCGTATGCCCAAATTGAAAGTGCAAAGTAATAATGAAAATATGCAAGTAAAAGCAATGTTTCACCAAGTATATGATAAAAACAAAAATCTATAGTTCAAAATTTGAGTACTTACTCTCAATGTATATGATACTTAATGGTTATGTACTGAATACTTCATGCCTTTAAAAGTAATACTTAAATCAGAATACTAAGAGAATTATTATGATATAATGCTCTTAAAATGGTATTGGAGCCTAGGTTTATTAAGGACTTATAAGAAAATTCTAATATAATTATGTAATTAACTTTTGGTGAGGAGAATTATCTCTAAAAATGAATCCGAGCGAGTGTTCGAGATGTATTCATTTCAGGCGATATTTCCAAAATTTGGAAATATACGAGTTAGACCATCAAGAGAAAATAACATATTAAGATAATCAATATGTTGAACAAGCTCTCACCGGAGTCAATAGGTAAACTTTAAGACAATGTGAGAAACAAAAGACGTATCACTTGAGTTACCTTTGGGTAAATCAGATGCTAAAGACAGATCTGATGAATCATAGGATTGCAGCTCATGAATCCCATCAATAGATCAACTGCAGTGAGGTGATATCCGATTCCTCTAAAAATCCTAAAGATCTTAGAGAAATCCAAAGATTGGTAAAAGACACCGACCACCATCAACAATGTATTCAGGTGTAGATGAAAGAGATACTTGAACATTAAATGGAAACATGAGAAATCCTAATTGATGTTAAAAATGAGTCAAGGCCCTTAAAGCAAATCCAAGTACATCCGGAGGCAGACAACGTTTAACTTTCGAAATGGAACCCCTTTTACATCAAAAGGGGAAACTGCCGAGGTTATAAGACAACCAACAGATGAAAAAAAGATGATGGCTATAATCAAAGGAACTCCATTACAACCCAAGAAATAATGGAGAAAATCAAAATTGAAGATCTACACGACCTTGTCGAATCCTTATTATGGTTCTAAAAATGAACTTAGGAGATTCTTTGGATTTGGTTCCGAGAAGCGCTCCTGCACCACCACCAACAAGTTTCAATCCAAGCAAAAGTACGGCTTCACATGAACCAGTACCAGACACGCCAATGCCACATGTCAGGGATTTCACCATAAAGAAGATCCTACAGACATAATGGGTACTAGGCAACGTCCCTGAAGGCCCAATATTCTCAACACACCATATGGGAAGTCTCAACTTGATCCCATACATCCGTATGGATTAATGTTAAATTTGGACGTCCCAGTTTTTAAAATCAAGAGATACTAATAGATATGCAAGTTGCAGCTGGAACACTAAGCCTAGAGAAGGAAGAGTTCATTTTACTCTTTGCAATAATCCTTGGAGGATCTGTAAAGATCGCGTGGGACTTAACAGGATTAGATATAAAAATGGGAGTTATATTTGGAGAATTATTAAAATAAATATTCGATAATATGGCTATATTATTCAAAATCCACTTTATCGGCATAAGATATTTTGAGGGTAGGCAGAGGAATAACATAAAAAATATTGACAAGCCCTCTATTTCCTTGAGTTACGAGATATTTATCATGTATATGAATAAATCCATCTATTCACTGAATACCAAGGGAAAGCTAAGTTAAACAATGGAGATGCGGCGCAAATTTTCTTTGCGTACCAAGCCCTTAGAGAGAGATGTTGATCCAAGAATACAAGCCAACAACTTATAAGAATATGGTTGCTAGAAGTATGTCATTCCTAAAAGCCAAGTTAGCATAGTGGTTCCACCAGGCGGCACTTCACAAGATTTATAAGAGATTAAGAGGAATTAGTAAATTAGTTCCTCTAAGTTGTGCGGAAATGACATCTGAACAGTAGTTGGAGGTCATCCACAGAGACATAAGCGGAAGAAACAAAGAAGCCACTCTTATGCTCGTGGAAATAAGATAAGGTTTCTAGGGAAACCAAGAAGGTTCTGGTCATAACAAAAGGCTAGAAGCTATAAAACAAGACAAAGGACGGGGCCCAGCCAAAGTCGGAGCTAGTCTTCAAGCCAAGGAAGTACCAGCAGAACTCCAGAAAAAAGAACTTTTAGACGAGCTCATACCTAAACTAATGAAAGTTTTAAAGATTGCAACTGCTGGACGTGTGGAGTAAAAAAGCATATTTCTACAGATTGCTCTAAAAATTAGAAAAGAGGAGTTAGACAGTTCGAGACAACCCAAGAGTTTGAAGAAGCTGTCTATTATCAAAATCTAATACAAGTGTAATAATTTGAGGATATACCCTCAGATAAAAGTACCTATGAAGAAGATATACTCTGAAGATGGAAGCGAATCATATTCAAAATCAGAGTGAAAGAGAATTTCTTTAACAAGTAGTTAGGGAGGATATGTCAGGATCCCTCTCTCATATAATGGTTTCTCATAAGACACTTATGAGAATAATGAATGAAGATCCAAAGATCTAAATGTATGAAGGATTTACAATAGCAATGAAAAAGGCGATGGATAAGTTGGGGTTGAGGAACTGGAAACACCAAATTATCTACAAAGTTTTCATAGGAGAATACCCACAGAATATACAGCAAACCAAATCGAGATGCAACTAATTAGATACAGAGAAATCCAGGAGATTAAGAGCGGACTCAAATGAGAAATTGCGAATACACTTTCATGGATCCACATTGGAAGGTTTAGAGTGATCATAAAATCAAACTTTAAAGAAGGAATGGATTCACCATTAAATCTCACTCTCTTTAATAAAAGAATCTCAAACCTCAAAGATTCTTTTCTTTGAGGGATCACAGAAAATCTATACTGGGGGAAATTGGCATTCAACGTCTACCCAATAATTGCATATAATTTGGCAGATCGAGATTTTGGTAGAGTTCTTACCCTTCATCAAGAATTCAACAGGCCAGACCTAATGACAGAGTACTCGATTACATACAAGATTTTCTATACACTCTCGAAAAGAGTTTATAGAAAAACCAAGGATCTTTGAAGACATGGCAAAAGCCGTCTTACCGGAGATCATGCAATCTCCAACAATTAGAGAAATCGATATAAGAATTTGTTTTKCATGTTATTGTGGTGTTTTTCTCATGTTTTTAATTAGAGTTCAGTTTCATTTTTAGTGGTYTTGAGTCGACTTTTATTAGGTTTTTCATTTGTTTTCTCGTTTTGTTGTTTTTCGTGTTTCTTGTTAATTTTATATTTAATTTGGTTAAATAGGTTCAATTAATTTGAGKYTTGGTGTAATTATTGGGTTTTTATTTTCAAAATTCTCATTTAATAGGTGGCTTAATGATCCGAATTCAARCTAAGGCATGGAGGCCCAAGACTCAAGCCAAACCGCGCCAAGGCATGCCCAAATCGGTGCCAAGAAGAGGCTCCAAAAATGGCAAACATTCTGGAATGGTGGCCTAGCCTTGCCCAGGCTTGCCCATTTTCACTCCAGGTGTGCCTAGCATCCCCCAGGGCTGCCCAAATCCGTGTCTGATCGACAACACCCAGCAGCTACGTGCCACGCTCGGCAGCGCCTGGCGCACGCGCGCGCGTAGCACTCGCCCGGCAGCTCCCGCTCGCCGCACGCTCCGCAAGTGCCTGGCACGCCCACGTCTGGCCCACGCGCATGCTGCCTGCGTCCAACGTCCGGCGCCAGGAAGCGCCGCACACGCCACATCTCATGCCAGCCTGCGCCCATTTCGGTGCCCATTTCCGTGCCTGCCAGCGCCCGGCCATGCCTAGCGCCATGCCCAGCCATGCCCAAAGTCACGCCCCGCCTTTGTCCAGTGGCCCAGCCTAGCCTTTGCCCACGTCCAGGCCCCAGCCTGCCGACCACCAGTGCCCATGCGCGCCCAGCCGCGCCAAGGCTCGGCCTTGGCCAAGCCACCTCGAGCCATGGTCGAGCCACCTCGAGCCAAATCGAGCCAAAATGTGCCAAAAGGCTAGCCAAGAGGTTAGGAAGGTCAACACGAGTCAATTTTGGTGAAACCCGGGAATTTCAAGACTTTTTGGCTAATTTGGCCCAATTAAACCTAGTATAAATAGGTGACTTCTCTCATTTTTGTAATTATCTCACACCTTCCTCCCAACCCAAGCTTGGGTTTTGGATTAAAAATTCTCTCTCTAAATTTTAGATTTAATTTCAACTTTTCCTTGGGTTTGTAAGCTCAGGAAGAACTCAAGTACTCCCTTGGATTTTACTTTGTTGCAATTTAATTCAAGCTTGTTACTTATTCCCTTTAATTCAAGTAAGCTTTCATTTATTTTCATGCTTTGTTCTTCAATTTCATGCATGTTCTTCAATTTTATGAATTTTGCCTTAGCTCATAGATTAATTGTTAGATTTTGTGAATCATCCATGAAATCTAGTTGAGTGACACATCTGGGTCGTAGATTGAGTCCTTGATCATTTTTATTTYGAGTCTTTCATATGTTTCATGCTTGTTCTTCATTTTATGTTTTTTGCCTTAGCTATTAGAATTGTTGCTTGATCTTGTAAATCGTCCATGGAATCTAGGTGAGTGACACACCGAGATCATAGATCGAGTCTCGGGTCGTTTTTATTTCAAGTCTTTCATATGCTTTATTTTGGTTTTTATTTTCATGCATAGTTTTAGGTTGAATCTTAGATCTACACTTCATTGCTTGTTATTTTTCATAAAGTTTTAAACTTTGACGTCAATTTTCATTGCTCTTTMTATTCATTCTTTCGATTTTTGTCAATTTGCATTATTCAAGTTTTTATGTTCATGCAAGCATGGTTGTACCTTGAGCTTTCATTAGCTTTAATTTGCCTTATCAGCTTTCATATGCTTTACATTGTTAGCTAGTCATTTACATGTTTCATTAGCTTTAATTGCCTTTAATTACTTTAATTTACCTTATTTACATTTCCTTTCATTTTATTTCCTTTGCTTGCTTTAATTACATTTATTTTCATTTTCCCTCTATTTTRTCAAGCTAAAAACACATATATCACTATAATCAATCGATTTCCGATAATACTGAGCCATGAACCCACTTTTCTTATTTCAGCACCACTAAAAACTAAWAAATAAAATGGCGCCRTTGCGACTAKGCTTGGTTAAGGATTTCGATTTGATTGTTGTTTCTTTGTATTTTTAGCTTTTTTTGTTATTTGAMGYTTTTGTTTAGTATGCAAGGTGYTTATATCTATGGAGGGTACTTTACCAACATGGGAGGGCATGGTRCAAACCATGTTGGGAATGAAATGATATATAATGGCCTTGGRAACRTGGGAGGTCATGGTGCAAACTACGTTGCCAATGGTGGAATCGGCTATGTACAACCCGGCAAAGGAGGTCATGGTGCAAACTATGTTAGGTATAACGGCTCTTCGGGTACGAATGGTTCGTATGTGTTGACGATGATCTCTCCAATAGTTTCGCTGGCATGCGGGTCTCATAGTCAGGCAGGCTTATACCATTACGCTCACGAGCAGAATCTTAGCTTGAGCCTACCTTCGCACACCTCCGTTATTCTTTAGGAGGCATCCGCCCCAGATAAACTACCCACCTCGCAGCTACGCCTTCAACTCGTTCTAAAAAAATAGCAAACTTTTCCCCAAATCTGGCTTGGCATTGAGCTTTCTGGAAGGGACAAAAAAGTACCCTCATCATAGTGAACCTCTCCTTGTGATCGGGACGAGGTAGATGCCTCCCAGCCGGGGGGGCGGATCGAATCGGAGATATGCATAATTCGACATCCGGTCCATATGGTGGTCATATTGCTCCCGATTAATGCACGAACATGTATAATGGAGGCTTTAGTCAGAATGGGTACATTGGTGGTCAATATCCGATTCCCACCTCGTATGGCGGTAATGGCGTCCCCGAGCAATGTCCGAATCTCAATTTTGGGACGCGCATAACTTTATCCTCTAAATATCTTGAGGCTTATGAGTTGTTTGGAGGTCTGAGCTCCATTGTCGCAAGTGGTCCCCCCATCCTCACCATGGGTGATGTGAACAAACCATTTTTGGGGACGACTTACGACTTCAATCATGCTCCAATTGGTGCCACCATTAGTCCTCCAAAACCCGATCCGTATGAGTTGTTTGGAGGTACGAGCTCCATTGTCACAAGTGGCCCCGCCATCCGCACTATGGGGATGTTAACAAACCCTTTTTGGGGGTGTTTACTTCTCCCGAGCCAAGTTATTCTCAACCAACGTATTCTAGTGCTAATGAAGCGAGCATGGCTTTATCCTCTATGGAGCTTCAGAAGGAGAAGAGAATAGCGGCTTTGGAGACTCAACTTGAGAGGTTATCTTTCCCTAAATCGGCCCCCCCCATGTGCATGGTGTGGAACGTGTGGTCATGATACCAAGCCTTACCCTTCAATTCCCTCGTTCAATTTGTCAATGCCTCATTCGGAGGACGTGTTTGGGGGTCATGGATATCAAGCAGGACCCTATTATGCCATGATATCTTTTGCTCCACCATCGTCTCATAATCCGGTTGTTTCTCCTCATGTGGGCCCATGTCATCCAATGATCTCGGTGATTGCTCCTACCCCACCTCCCGATCTGGATCTATTGGCCATCACACGACAATTCTTGAGTCCACCTTCACATACTTTTCCGATCGTGATCTTTGATAAGTGTGGGGTGGTTGAGAAAACGGGTGCCTCGCCGTCGGAAGAGGATGTGTTTTCATTTCCGAATGCTTTTAATCCTCCTGACCCTTTACCTTTTACTTCAAAAGAATTTGTGAAGAATGGGTATATATGGACTTCATCAAGGCCATGGTCGAACGAGTTTATATGGAGGATAGGATCATGGAGGAGGATATTGTCCGGGAAGCCTATTTTGAGGAGTGTTGTGAGGATGATGAGCCCCTTGTTCTTAACGATGAGTACGTTGTGCCTCTATGTGCCCAAGACTTGTGTGAAAATGATTGTTTATGTGTCGTTGAGGGCAACAATGACTTTTTCGAGGGGGAGTTGGGGATAGTTGATGATAAGAGTGAGAAGATGAAAATCACCTTGAGGAAAAGATCATTGATGATAATATGGAAGAGCTTGAAGACTATCTTGAGGGGGTCGTGGAATTGTTCGAATTAGCCCCCGATGGAGACGAGAGGAGGAACAAGCCCGAGCTTAATCCTCCCCAATATCCCTCTAAGCATTTCTATTTGGAAGAGGAGTGCAAGCCGATTATCATCTTTTCTGATCTGAATCGAGAGGAGGAGGAGAGGTCTATTGAAGCGATTAAAGTTCTTAAAAGTGTGATTGGTTGGATACCCGGAGTTGTTAATGGAGTTAGCCCCCATATAGAAATAGTAAAAGACGGGAATTGGAGGTTGTTGTGGGAAGGATTGATGTTTGTGATTTCCAAAAGCGAGTGGGTGAATCCCATTGACTTGGTATTAAAGACGAGCGGCATGTTCATTTTTGAGGATGGAAAATGAGAGTTGTTGGCCATGAGGGCTATGATGGGTTGGAGGATGTTGATCGATTCTAAGAAGTTAAATGCGTCTACCACGAGAGATCATTTCCCTCCCCCGTTTATCGATCAAAGGTTGAACAAGCTAGCCGTCCATTATTCATATCGTTTCTTGGACGAATTTTTTGGTCATTTCAAAACCACTATTCCACCCGAAGACCTAGCCGAGACGAGTTTCATTTGCTCATTTGGAACGTTTGCTTTTTGGCGAATACTATTTGAGGTATGCAATGCGCCGAGAACGTTTTAAAGAGTGGATCCTATCGACAAGGAGGATATTGTTTTGGTGGAGCCTCCCGTTCTCTTTCCACCTTGACCAAAAAGGGAGTTCGACAAGCTAGTGACGTAAAACAAGCGCTTCCTGGGAGGCAACCCAAGTTCTTTCCATCTATTTCTTTTATTTTCTTTCTTTCTTACTTTATAAAAATCCAARAAYATTTGAAAAWTCTAAAAACTAAAAAAAATATTTTTGTTGTCTTTTGGTATCTATCTAGTCTTTGGTTTTGCTTTATCTTGATTTATGTACATATTTTCTTGAGTTTTTAATTTCGTGTGACTTTCTTRTATAGTGTTTGGTTTTCCGACTTCAACCCTGGGCGATTGGATAAGTGGGTAGCRTTCATGAAGYTGGGAGAAACAAGCCATGCTCGRTTTTTGCTTKGATTGCTTSGATGCTTAAGTGGACCCCACCGAGCTCGACCCAAACTCACTCAGTTAAGGAAGTTTCTATTTCACCTTCCTTTTACTTGATTTTCATTAAAATGCTATGAGGGCATTGCATGGTTTAAGTGTGGGGTGGGTAGGTAGTTAGGGTCCGGGTGTCACAAAGCATGATTTGTCTTTCTTAACTCGAGCCTTGGCGAAGTGACGCATTCTTGGCGAAGTGACGCTTACTAATTGTGCATTTATATGGTTGAGTCGGTTCTATATCTTTTGTGTCTTATTACATTGTTGAGCAATCACAATATGCTTAGAAGTTTGAATAGTTTACTTGTCGGGTTTTTACATGTTTATGCCCTCTTGTGTGATGAGTTGAATTTTTGTGCTTCGTCCAAAACCCCTCTATATATATAATCAATATTTACACGTGAAAATATTGCAACGCTCTAAAATCTCTTTTGATTTTGTTTTCCAAAACCCGGTGCAAACTAGTGAGTAGCCTTGTGTGATTTATCGGTTTTGCCTGCATTTTTATGGAAACTGCATTGAAGAGGCTTGGTTTTGCTCATACATGATTGAATTTGGAAATGACCTCTAAGCACATATATCACCCTTATTCTGACCATATCCAAATATATAATCTACTTAAAACTCCCAAATGAGCCCCCCTTGAGCATATACCCCGTTTCTTGTTAGCCGAGCTAGATTTTAGTTCTTATATCTTCATATATTTTGAGGTGAGAATGTATGTTGTTAGTTGACTAGAAATGTGAGGTAAATCACTTGTGTGTTTTGGGTTTTGAGTTCCTTATACACAAAAAACAAAAAAAGAAAAAAAAAGGAAAAAGAAAAAAATTAAGAATACTCCAACACAAATCACGAAAAGTGATAAATCGTGCATTTAAGCGAAAAGCCTAATGTTCAAAAAGGCGAAGTTTAGCTAAAAGAAGCAATTTCAAAAAGCTTCTAAGTGTTGTGAAATAAATTCGGAAAAGTGTGTGAGTATACAAAGGGTTTCGAACGAAAGTCTGGTGATTTGGGGAAGAGTGAAGCGATTTTAAGCTTCGGACTTTAGAAGTTAGTGCTTTTGGGTTTCTAATTGTGAAATCTTGACGAGGTGCATGCATTGTCCGATTCGAGCGCATACACGTCCCATATAAACAAACACTTGAGCGAATTGAGCGAACACCCTCAAAACTCCATTTGAGAGGTAGTCATCGATTTGGTTTTTATTTGAGAAGGGGTAATACGAGAAATGCTTGACGATAACGAGTTTGTGTTGATACTTTCATCATATTAATAGGATAAACACAAGGATTTTTCTTTTTACATAATGTTCATTGCATGTACATTCTCGATTCTTTTCGTTGTTCGAGGACGAACAAACCGATAAGTGCGGGGTGATTGTTTTGCATGTTATTGTGGTTTTTCTCTCATATTTTCAATTAGAGTTTAGTGTCATTTTTAGTTGTTTTGAGTCGAGTTTTATTAGGTTTTTCGTTCATTTTCTCGTTTTGTTGTTTTTTGTATTTCTTGTTAGTTTTACATTTAATTTGGTTAAATGGGTTCAATTACTTTGAGGTTTGGTGTAATTCTTGAATTTTTATATTCAATATTCTCATTTAATAGGTGGCTTAGTGATTTGAATTCAAGCTAAGGCATGGAGACCAAAAACTCAAGCCAAGCCGCGCCAAGCATGCCCAAATCGGTGCCAAGAAGAAGCTCCAAAAATGGCAAAACATTGTGGAATGGTGGCCTAGCCTTGACCAGGCTTGCCCATTTCCACACCAGGTGTTCCTAGCATCGCCCAGAAATGCCCAGATCCGTACCTTATCGACAGCACCCGACGCTGCGTGCCACGCTCGACAGCGCCTGGTGCCCGTGCGTGCGCAGCCCTGTACTCGCCCGGCAGCTCCCGCCCGCACGCTTCCGCAAGAGCCCGCACGCCCGCATCTGCCCGCGCCCAGCGTCCGGCACCAGGTAGCGCTCGCACACCACATCTCACGCCAGCCTGCGCCTCTTTCGGTGCCCATTTCGTGGCTGCAAGGCCACGCCCAGCACCAAGCCCAGTCATGCCCAAAGTCACGCCCGCCTTTGTCCAGCGCCCAGCCCAGCCTTTGCCCACGCCCAGGCTCCAGCCTGTCGACCACCAGCGCCCATGCGCGCCCAGCCGCGGCAAGGCTCGGCCTTGCCGAGCCAGGTCGAGCCATGGTCGAGCCACCTCGAGCCAAATCGAGCAAAATATACCAAAAGGCTAGCCAAGTGTCTAGGAAGGTCAACACGGGTAAATTTTGGTCAAACCCGGGAATTTCAAGCCTTTTTGGCTAATTTGGCCCAATTAAACCTCGTATACAATAGGGGACTCCTCTCATTTTTGTAATTATCTCACACCTTCTCCCAACTCAAGCTTGGGCTTGGGATTAAAATTTTCTCTCTAGATTTTAGATTTAATTTCAAGTTTTACTTGGGTTTGTAAGCTCAAGAAGAACTCAAGTACTCTCTTGGATTTTACTTTGTTGCAATTTAATTCATGCTTGTTACTTCTTCCCTTTAATTGAAGTAAGATTTCTTTTATTTTCACGCTTGTTCTTCAATTTCATGCTTGTTCTTCATTTTATGAATTTTGCCTTAGCTCATAGATTAATTGTTAGATCTTGTGAATCGTCCATGGAATCTAGTTGAGTGACACATTTAGATCATAGATCGAGTCCTTGATCATTTTTATTTTGAGTCTTTCATATTCTTTATTTTAATTAAATCTTCATGCATTATTTCATTCTAAATCTTAGATCTACTCTTTGTTTCTTGTTATTTTTCAAAAAGGTTTCAACTTTGACGTCAACTTTTCATGCTCTTTAGTGTTTAAAATTTGTTTCAATTTTCATTTTCCTAGATTTTATGATCATGCAAGCATGGTTGTACTCTAGGCTATTCTAGTTGTACTTAGTGAAACTTTGCTTTCCATTTGCTTATTCTCAATATTGCTTTGCAATATCAATTAAGGCATATAACGAGGCATCCGACTAACTTGTAATTTCAATTTCCTAGTTTAGTTTAGTTAGTTTATTTGCTTATTTTTCATTTTCTTTCAATTTCCAAAGCTACAAACACATTGAATCCTTGCAAACGAATCGAATTCCGATAATATCGAGCCACATGAACCTTTATTTTCAAAACCACCAAAACTACACAACAGAATCCAAGATCGTCCTATCCTTCACAAAAGCAAGAGTCTCATGATCAAACCAAGAATAATGTATTTCTAACAAGACAAAATGATCAGTGGATCTCAATGGGAAGATCCAAGAATCATCCAAAGCACTCGAGCTCCTGAAGTGTTCAAAAGTAATGGAGATCTGAAGTGCCCATAAGGATGGAGAGGTGTATAAATGATATCAGACATTACTAATAAAGATAATATCTTCCCTTGTGATGCATTATATCATTTACAACAATCTTCCTTAGGAAGATATCAAGGAATCCTCAAGATTGGAGAAATTTAAACAGTTATTGAGGGTAGCGCAGGAAGAACCCAAAGCAGCTAACTCTAGGGTTAGAGTTTCTCGAGGATCATAAAATTAGGAAAGATTAAGAGATGGAATGGAGTTTACGATGGGTGATAAAAGATACATAACTAAATGATCACTAGTCTATTCCCCATATACATTTCCATCGGAATGATATATGAAAAATACTATGCTGAATATTTTGCAGCCTACATTAATTCAGGTGCAGGAATTTGTACAACTAAACTAGAAGTATTCCTTAAAGAAATGGAAGAAGAATTATACCCAGTAGCGGGAAAAGATTTCTCTAAAAGGATAATCGTTCTTAAGATAGGAACCAAGCGAGTGGAAATGATGACTAGAGGATCGAACGGTACTCTATGGTACAAGTTCAAGACTCCACCAATCTATTTCCATGATACGGGAGTGGATATTCTGCCAGGGAACGATTTCCTATATACATTTAAAATATTTATGGAAGAAATTGAGACTAGAAGACTTATTTTCACAACCCCATGTGATCATAAGATTATAGTCCAGCGACTAAGAGAGGCATTCCATAGGAAAATGCCAATCAATTTTTGCAGCAAGCGTGGTGATGAAGGAAAACTTTGACACCCAAAATGGAAGGATCGAAGATGGTATGGAGAAAAAGTTCCCCAACTACGAACCAAGAGTCTAGGAGGACAAAAGGAAGAGAGGATAAAACCACAAACGATTGAATTCCTCAAAGGTAGCCTAGACATAAGCTCACAGCCAGACACCACCACGGAAGAACAAATTTCACTGGAGGATATCAAAAGAAAACTTCAAAAGAATTTCAACGAAAACCCTCTAGTATGGTGGGATAAGAATGAGCTCAAAGTATATTTGAAGGTGAAAGCTTGAAAAGACAACGAGCTTATTACACCAAGAAGATCAAAAGGATATGCAACAAATACATAAGGAACACATTGATCTTAAGTTAATTGAAGCAGACATCTCTCCATACAGTAGTCCGGGGTTCCTGGTCCGCAACCATGGAGAAATAAAAAGAGGAAAACCAAGATTAATTATTAACTATAGGGGAATTAATAACATCTTGAATCTTGATGGGTATTATATTCCAAGCGGGGAACATTTGATAAATTGCATTAAAAATGCAATAGTGTTCGTCAAGTTCGATTACAAATCTAGGTTTTACCAGATTAAGATAGAAGAAGGAAGCAAGAATTTCACGGCCTTCTCAACACTACAAGGACACTATATCTGTAATGTTATGCATATGGGTCTAGCAAATGCACCCCAGGTATATCAGAGGAAGATGGATAATCTGTTTAAATATTATTTCAGTTTCATATTTGTATACAATGATGATATACTCATCGCATCAAAGAACATGAAGAATCATCTAAGATGTTTGTGAATTTTCTGAGATGTTTGCCACAAGGAAGGATTAGTGCTTTCAGTAAAGAAGGCAGTAATTACTACAAGAAAAATCGAGTTCCTTGGAATAGAAATCGATGAGTCTGGAATCATTCTAAAAAATCATGTTGTAGAAAATATACAAAGATTCCAGACACACTCAAGGACAAAAAGTAACCTCAAAGTTTTCTAGAAGTTGTTAATCTAGTTGGGATGTTTATAAATAACCTAGCACATTACAGGAAGGTTTTTAGTTCCCTACCAAAAAAGGACGCCCTTTTCAAATGGGAAAAGGAACACCATGAAGGAAATAAATAACTTAAGGAGGTTAGTAAACAACTTCCCAAATTGGCAATTCCAGATGATGAGGATGAACAAGTTTTATGCACATATGTCAGTGATTATTGGAGGGCGGCTGTTCAAACGAAAGTAACGCCAAAAGGAGAAATGTCATGCAGATATTGCAATGTATTATTTTTGAATAACGCTTTAAATAGATGTCATATCAATGAAAAGGAGTTCTTCACAGTTAGAAAGACATTTAAGAAATGGCCTTTATTTCTGCTATCCAAGAAGTTCACCTTAAAAATCAATAATTCAAGTGTTAAAGCCGTTTTAAAAAATAAAATTGAATCTAAACTCGTAAAGTCTAGATTACTTAGATGGCAAGCTGAATGTCAATTTTAGGATTATGATATTGTCGTATAAAATCTCATGAAAATATTCTTGCAGATTTTTAACTCAAGATGGAGGGACACATTACTGACGATACCCTCAAAAGGTTAAGGCATCTCAGGGAAAGCCTGGAGATCCTTGAACGAGATTTTAGACGCTATGTTTCAAAGCGAAGGTCGTAGGACGACTTCAACAAGCTGATCGGGAATCTATTTCCAATCACATACGAGAATTGCCAACTGGCACAGTGTCAACTGGCCTAAACATTGCGAAGGTCTCTACTCCAGGCCACACCTCCTACAGTGCAGAAAATAGTAATTCAAGAATGGGTCTCTAACCCGAAGGTTATGGATTCAAGTACCATAATCACAAGTGCTGTAGATGATGCATTCCATAGGATGTACAAGCTATAACGAATGTTGAAACCCCAGTATTACAATCGGATACTTCATTTCAACCCACCACCTCTAGGGTTAAAGTGGGAGAGTTGAATCTTAGGCCATAGACTGACACTTATAAGATTCAAACTGATAAGATTAAAATTCTTCTAAGCAGATTTATCAAAGGCAGTGGGAGAAGTTAGCTACCAGAAGAGTTATTAACCCCGATAAAATAATAGTTGATATCTATGTAAAATATCCAAGAGTATGGATGAAAGTGGGAATTCATCCAAATGGAGTACAAGAATGGTATAATTCTGGAGCCTTAACTTCAGTTTATAATATTGCACCAGGTTTCGAAGAGATCTCAAACTACCATAATGGACTGGGAATGCGGTTCAGGAGACTTAGACCAATAATCCACATTTGGCCAGAGGAGACATCTTGGAGCTGTATTTTATGAGTGCAGCACCTGAACCAGCRAAGAAAGGCTTCAATGAAGCTTTTCATTTCATYAAGATAAGAAGACCGGATAGGACGCCATGAGAAATATTAAGGCTGCCTCATCGAAGGACGCACCARTGATAGTAGGAGCAGTTTCAGAAGATGATGCCTCTACACGACGAGCATGGGGACTATGAGTTTGTTTAACGGAAATGGACAAAGTAAAATACCCATTTATGTTCTTTCAGAATTCATCGAATGAATCATTCCTCTTGAATTCCATGACAGAAGCTACTACAGGCTTTGCAGAAACTCTTTTCAAAACAAGGAGAAGAGTCATATGGGAAAACAAGATTCCGGTAAGCAAACAAACCTACCGGAAATTTTGCAACATGGAGCATGTTGGACRGTGGACTGACTTGATCTATCAAGCATGCCCAGAACAGAAGGAACTCGAGTTTGGGAAAGGCTTTCGACACTAATGGGACCGACAAGAGAATACATCTGGAAAGGACAAGAGACCAGTTGGTTTYAAAAAAGCRCAAGGACCACGCCAAAATACCATGTGAAAAKATTYCCGACAACGCAAGATGGCTKAGTCATAAGGGGCCAGMAACRAAATGAGTTAGTGGRCACTAAAGTAAARGACCACTGACTCAGAATAATAGAGAGAAAKATGTAAGCAATGATGCAACTTTAACCAACGAGTTTTGGAGTTCGGATTTRAATTCGGAGTCAGGTCTATAAATACCAAGCTTTTGAGGAGGTAGAGATCATCGAACATTTTCCTTCTATATTCTCAAAATAATAGTGCAAGGTTGAAAAAGAACAAAAGAGGAGAATAAGTATTGTAATAATTGTTTGTAATAGTTAGTCTATGTATTCTCGAGTCTAAACCTTCTCTATGAGAGGCTAAAAGGTTATCTCATCCCAAAAGGAGATTACAGATGTAATAAATTTTCTTTTAAACTCTTAATAAAATAAAGGCTTCTTTTTCAACATGTGTGCTTCATATCATATTAATTTATCTCTATAAATTAAGTATCTCGTACGCCTGGAGTAGGAAACGAACCAAGGTTGTGCTGAATATAGTTGCTGAAGAAGTTAGATAACTTGTAGTTCAACTTCTGTGAATAGAAGTTAGACGGTGATACCGTCTGTAAAATGAACTAGGGGCGATACTGAGGCTATTTTGGTCAAAGAGATGTACGAAGTTATAGAGAAAATTTTATTTTACGAAAGTATGTTGGGCTTAAGTACTATCTGTTAATTTTATAAGTATTCTTTATTTTGTACCTAAATATTACTCCATCTGTTTCATTATATATGTCGTTCAAGAGATAAACACACTTATTAAGAAATGTAATAGAATGACTAATTAGCCCATATTAATGATAACTCCTTGTCCTCTTTGCACACTTCTCATGAATTTCTATCCCCCGTGATCTTTCCAGCTTCTTGATCCTTTCATTTCTAAGAGGAAAAATATATATGCCCCTTCATATTCTCCTTAAATTTTCAATTTTCAGTTTTGGAGATAAATGAAACTGGTGTGTAAATTTTGATTCAATATTCAAAATCTTCAATGGAGCTAAAATTAAAATTTTCGCTGCTTCATTACCTATATACATACAAAGTGAAGAATAAAAATTCAAACATCAACATACATGGAATCCAATTCCACTAAATTCTCATTTGACTTGAATGTAACTCCAGTAAATATACACGTGCTGCCATAATTCGTATGCAGAAAAAAATAAAGGAAAACTTGAGTTTTCCAATAAAAATGGCGGTATATATGCAGAGAAGTGCAATCGTCGTTAATTCAGGAAAAGTATAAAGGGAAAGAACTAGAGTTTTACAGATAGGGGTATTTAAGGGAGTTAAACAATATTATCTCTAAAACGTCATTTAATTAGGAAAAGAATTTAACAATCCTAAACGTCCTATATAATGAAATAGAGAGGGTATGCATTATACAACTAAATACTTAATTTTTTTCCCAAAAATCCAAGAGTATATGGTTCACAAGGGAACTAGCTTTAATTTATATAGTGTATTAGGGTGTGGAAACAAAGAAAAATAAAAAATGTATTGAACCCCAAAATGAAAAATTGTAAATGAAGTGATTACCAAAACCTCCTTCACTTAGTTCATTGATATTTTCGTCTTTTCTTATACAACCAAGAAATGCGCTCATAGAACACGATATTGGTACATATTGTTTGTAAAGAAATATCTTCAATAAAAATCTTATTAATGATGTGATTGAGTTTAGTGTTATTCGACTTATTAATCTTTATTAATTCAACATATATGATGCTTAATCACTTGCATTAAACTAATCAATTATTCCTTCGCCCACCAAATATAGTCTAGTATTACATTTTCGTTCGTCCCAACAAAATAGTTCAGTTACCATAATTAACATATTATTAATTTTTTTATTTAAACATATACTATTTATTAGTAAATATTAATTTTTGGAAAAATTCCCATATATTACAAAAACATAAGTCTTATCTACCATATAATCCATTAACTCTTTTTATTCCCATATAAACCAAATACTTCTCATTTAATCAAGAATATAATATAAATTGTCCAAAATACCCTACAACAACAACAACAAAAAATAATAAACCCGTGCGTTTTCCCTTTTCATCTCAATAAAATCTTCCAAAAATTCACAACTAATTCAATCCACATCCCCGAATCTACAACTTGAAGTTAAAAAAATTCCATCAAATAATATCAGCAATGGCTAAACGCTCCTGGATCCCAACTCTGAAAAGAGTGCTTGCGGAGAAAATCTCGCCCCCTTCCAAAACCACAGCTGCTGTTCTCCTCCCAGAAAAATCATCCAAGTTGAACTCTGGTAAAGTGATTGCAGTTGGATCGGGGCTGCGTGAAAAAGTAGGGAATAATATGTTCATTCTTTTTGTTATTTGATTATTGAAATTAGGTTCTTGATGATTCGAACCGGTAGGCCTGTCGGGTCGGATCCGAGCGTAAAATCGGGGACACTGCTCTTCCGTCGATGTATGTGTATGAGAGGAATACTCCGTTGCAGGAGTCGGAGGCGGGTGGCAGGGCTGCGGGCGTGGGCCGGGTTCGGGATTAGGCCCGACCCAGAATGAGGAGAAACAGAGAGAGAAGAAGAGTAGTAGTGGCGGCCATGTTCTGTGATTGCAAAGGCATTTTCCAATTCAAACTTATGAGAATTGAATGAATGAGGAGAGAGAAAGTGTTCTTATGAGGAAAAAAGAGATTATATATATTTGTAAAGAGAGAAAGAAAGAGAGAATTCTATACGTATATTTTGTGTATAAAATAACATTGCACACCAAACCTATTAGGTTTTGGCAAAGTAGTATGTAATTTCTCAAAAATCGTGGAAAGTAGTTTGTAATTTTCCAAAATTTTTGTGAAGTAGTATGCAATTTATGCAAGGTAATTTGTAATTCTTCAAAATTTTTGTGAAGTAGTATGGAATTTAAACAAAGTAGTACCTAATTTCTCAAAAAATTATACGAAGTAGTATGTAATTTCCCAAAAACTATGCGAAGTAGTGTGTAATTTTCCAAAATTTACACGAGTAGTTCTGAATTACACGAGTAGTCTTGAATTTACATGAGTAGTTCTGAAATCTACACGAGTAGTTCTGAATTTACATGAGTAGTTATTCAATTTGCACGAGTAGTTTTGAATTTTTCACGAGTAGTTCTGAATTTACATGAGTAGTTCTGAAATTTACACTAGTAGTTTTGAATTTACACGAGTAGTTCTGAATTTACACGAGTATTTCTGAATGTACATGAGTAGTTCTGAATTTTACACGGGTAGTTCTAAATTTTCGAAGAACAAAATAAAATAGTTATAAAGGGTAATTTACTACTCTTATATAATTTTTGGATTAAATGAGAAGTTGAAATTTCAATGGCCTATTTGGGAAAAAATATTTCACTAATGGTCTATATGGGAATTGACCCATTTTTTCATGGTAAATATAAAATTGATGATTAAAATACAAATTTTAATATTACAATGACAAATATAATAATTTCAACACTAACCTTTTGAATTATTAATTGATATTAAAAAATTCAAAAAAATTTATAATAAAAATAATATGTGAATTAATATTTTAACTATATAAAATTAATTGATATTAATAAAGCCAGAAAAAATATAATTAAAAATATATGTTGTTTCACCCAAAAAGTATGACCACGCCTGAAACCTGTGCTTTTACCCCGACCTGCACACACAAACACTTCAGAAAAGGACCACCGGAGGTTTTCCGGTGGAAACCTCTCCGATGCTTAAGTCAGAAAGCGTGTGGAGTGTTTTAGTGAGCAAGAAAAGGAATGCACTAAGAATGACATACCTCTCTCAGCCTTGAGCCTAGGGTATTTATAGTTTTCCCAGCGGGGACCCCATCATGGATCTAGGAAACAAAGGCCGTGAATCTCGGTCCGTTACACAACCAATCATGACAAGTGGTCCCACTTGTTCCCTTAGGGGAGAACAGAATGCCTGATCTGTCCTAATCCTGTCCTTCTTAAAATTATCTCAGAGAGAATCCATACCAGACCAGGCTTATCCTGGACTGGGGGGTAATCCCTCAATATACTTTACTGACTTTCTCCGGGAGAGCCATCTCAGGTCTTCTCTGGGAAAGAACTGGTAAGTTTAGATATTGGATCAAATCACCCCCTTATTTCTCGCTAGAGACCTAATCTATTTTCCATGAGGACTAACTCCAGATCAAGAATCTGGGTCAGATCAGGTTGGCATGAAGATGAGATCCCTCGCCTCAGACCTTTCTTCCTTCTGGAGTCATACTGGGGGATGTCTGTCATGTTGTTAGATGAGGCCAGATTTGGTTTTGTCAGACCTGACTATTGTTATCTTCTGGTGTGGGGGGGAACAACTTTGGTCATCCCAACCAGGTCTTCCCTAAGGTCAGGTCTATTTAGGCCGGATCAACCGGTCCCCCCCTCCCCCCCAAGCGGTTGGGATGAGTCATGAGACCTAGAATTTTGCGCTTGGCGGTTGAAATTTCATGCCTTTTAAAATTCCGAATTGTCAGGCACGAATCCCACTAAATCCGCTTTCCCCAATCAAGTCGTATCCTTTAAGGATGACCTGTGACGTCCTCTACTAATTGGGAATCCCAACATGCCTTTTCAGGTACTGTACGATTTGACGTGCATTGAATGCGTGTCATCTCGTCCCCTTTTTTAACATTATTTCAAAAGTTTATCTCATACTTTCCCGGTTCATTCTTTAATTTTGTGTTTCCTTTACCAACATCTTCTTCTCCTAATACCTCCGCTGGAGGAATTGACCGGACCGTGGAGGAATTGACGGCCAAATTCCATATTCCTGAAGAATTTTCGCTGATTTCTCCCGGCATGGGGGAAAGGGCTTATTCGCCCCACGCCGGTCATTTGACCTTCTTTATAGATCAATTCCAGGCGGGGCTACGATTGTCCGTTCACCCCTTCATCTTAGAAATTACCAATATGTACAAAGTTCCTGTGCACCAGCTAGTTCCCTTTTCTTTTAGGATAATTATAGGTTATAATTTAGCAAGGAGGCTTGTTGGACTCACCCCTACCGCGATGACGTTTTATTCATTGTTTCAATTCAAAAATGCTCCCTCCGGCTATTTCTACTTATGCGCTTGCCCTGGCGTCCGCTTTTTAACCGCCTTCTTCCCACAAAGCCTAGCGAAATAAGTTCTTTTTCATGCACTGTTTCGGCGACTGGGGGTTTCCCGCCAAATCTCTTGATCAGCTTCCTACCCAGGCCTTTTTTCCTTTAGGGGACAGGTCTCCTAGGTTGAAGAAAATCATTAACACCTTGAACCATAACGCCCTCAATCTTACCAAGCTCCTCATCCCTTCCACCCAGGAGTTTTTCTATTCACTAGAGGAAACGGGTCCTTTAACCCCTGTGATGGGTACATGTTAAGAAGGCATTTGTTTTTCTTTTTACCTCTTGCCCTTTGTGTGAGCATGGCCTTTAACCCTATAGTTTTTACGCAAAAAACATGATGCGCAAGTTGCTTGAGTCCCAACAGGCTGTCCCTGCCTCCAAGAAGAAATCCCAGGAAGGTCAGCCTGGCGGTTCGTCTAAGACCCGACCCCAAACATTGTGAGGTTCCCCCTGCACCTGATGCTGACCTGATGGTGCATTCTGGATCGGTGGAGGAAAAAGAGCGCCTTATTAGGAAGCGCGCCAGATCTGGCAAGGTGCCAGCTCAGTCGGAGGTTAAAGTGGTGAATCCCAATGCCATCCTGTTTTCTGATTCCTCTGTTCTCGATTTTTCCGGACCTGTTGCTATCCAGTTCATCCAACGCCAGTGCCCTGCCTCAGATCGGAAGACTTTAGAAAAATGGACTGATCCGAAGCTGATCGAGTCACTATGCCAACACGAAGCCAGGGTAACTACCTCCTTACTTTCCTTTGATACTTGCTTTCATATCCTCCCATTGTAATAAGTGATCTCTCTTTTTAAATCAGGCCGCAGTAAAGAGGTCCATCTTGGTGGCTCGCACGCGAGGTGCTCTCATGAATGTCGATCTGGAAAAAGAGCACATCCATCTTCAAGGAAAGTACAAGAAGATGACAAATATATGCAGAGAGAGGGGAAATGAGCTGAAAAATGTCAAGTCTGAGCTGCAGGCGATTAGGGAAGGAGAAGAAAGTGCTCGGGCAGAAGCATTGGCTGTACGGGAAAAAGAGGAGGAAGCAAGAGCTGAAGTGGCCAGCCAGATAGAGGCGGCTCTGGCCAAGGGCCGAGAAGAATGGAGGACTGAGTTCTTAAATTTAGAGTATGGTCTTCGGCTCATCCAAGTTACCAGGGAGGTAACCAGGCGAGCTTTCTTGGAATCTATGGAGATCTACCGGCTGTTGGTTCCAGAGGCCTTGGTGTACTACAATCTTGGTATTGACGCATACAAACAGTGGCTTAAGGAAAACCCCTCCTTACCCTATGACTGAACCAGACCTATTCAAGGAAATCCTGAGCCCACCGGCTTCTCCTATTCAGATGAGGGACACCGTCTTCACCAACTCGGAACTATCATGAGTTTGCCGAGCATGTTCTCCAGCTTCTTCGGTCCCATGCTCCCGAGTCTTCTTCTTACCCAGACCAAAGCGTTACTCTAGCGTTGCCGGCTTCTACTCCCTCCCCGACCTTTGCTGGTCTGGGTGATTTACCTGGTGGGGTGTCACCAAGTGATCTGTTGAAGGAGGATGATGTGGAGCAGTTTGCTAAAGATCTGGACGGCAGCGATGAGAATGCAGCGAATTAGACTAGTCTGGGCGGCTCCTCTTGTTTTCCTTCTCTTGCTTTAAATTTCATCTGTACTTCTGAAACAATATTTTCTGTCATTTTGTAATGTATCTTTTAGGGTTTTCTAATTTTAAGGAAACCCTAGTACTATATTGGTGTGGAATGCACGTGCTTACATCCTTTATATACATGCCTCTTTTCCTGCATTTTTTATCTTTCGTCATGGCTTCTTCATATTCACTTGAAATTGAAAACCTCAAGAAGAAAAACCTTTCCTTCTTCAATGAAAATTTCTGACTTGCAGACAAGAAAGCCCAGCTGCACGAGAAAGTTTTGCAGATGCGCAAATTGTTGGATAGGAAAAGACAAAAGAAACGAATTTATAAATGAGAACTGGTGGAGCTTCGCCTTCTCAACTGCCAACTCCAGGAGGAAAAGGCTGATCTTCTTAAATTAGTCAGTCGGCCGACCACCGCTGCCGGCGAGGCGCACTCTGCTGTCGACCGCGCAAGCAGATATCATGAACGCATCCATGTTGCCGAGCCTGAATTTAATCATCTTAGGCGTATCTTGGCCTCCAAATAGAAGATTATCTCCTCTCTTTTGATGTCTTAATGTCTGTTTTTTTTTTTTTGATAGTTGTGTAATCGCTTGTGTATCCACCGGAATTATGCAGCTTAATGAAATTTTCCATTTTTTTGTGAATGATCTTCTGATCCACTTGTACTTTGGATGATCCAGCCACGGTGACCTGTTAAGATTCATGGCTTGATTTGTACCTAGATTAAACGGGCCGAGGCATCCTTGCTTGACCCTTCCTGGCTTCGTCTAATGGTCAGGAAGATGGGTAGCCGCCTTTAGTCATCATGGTTTAAACTGACAAAAAACAGATCACGAAAATGGGGCATCCGCCCTTAGCCAATCCATGCTTAAAATAACAATTAGGTCAGGAAAATGGGGCATCCGCCCTTAGCCAATCCTGGCTTAAACTGACAATCAGGTCAGGAAAATGGGGCATCCGCCCTTAGCCAATCCTGGCTTAAACTGACAATCAGGTTAGGAAAATGGGGCATCCGCCCTTAGCCAATCTTGGCTTAAACTGACAATCAGGTCAAGAAAATGGGGCATCCGCCCTTATCCAATCCTGGCTTAAACTGACAATCAGGTCAGGAAAAATCGGGCATCCGCCCTTAGCCAATCTTGGCTTAAATTGACCATCAGGTCAAGAAAATGGGGCATCCACCCTTATCCAATCCTGGCTTAAACTGACAATCAGGTTAGGAAAATCGGGCATCCGCCCTTAGCCAATCCTGGCTTTGGATAGAACAATTAGTTTAAATAAGAACAACCTGCATCATTAATATATAAATAAGCTTTACAAAATCATATTACACATAAAATTTACGTAAATTCGATATATTCTATGATCGGGGTATCTCGGCCCCACCCATCTCCTCCAGCCTGTAAGCGCCACCGACCAAGGCCTTTGTGATCCGAAAAGGCCCTTGCCAGGTGGCATCCAGCTTCCCCGTTGTCCTTCCCAGATCATCCCTGCGTAAAACCAGGTCTCCCACATGGAAATATCTCCTCCGGACCGCTTTATTATACGCTGCCCGAACCCGTCCTTGCACATGCTCCATCTTGACCACAACTCGTTCTCTTTTCTCTTCAATTATGTCCAGCGCGTCCTGCACTAGCGCGTTGTTTTGATCCTCGTTGAAGTTTTGTACTCGGTGGGTTTCAAGGCTAATCTCTGCAGGGATAACGACGACCATGCCATAGACTAAGCTGAAGGGGGTTTCGCCTGTGTTCTCTTTAGGATTAGTACGGTAAGCCCAGAGAACCGAGCTCAGCTCCTCCACCCATTTACCCCCTGATCTTTCTAAGCGTGACTTGATTCCCTTGAAAAGTATGCGGTTGGTCACCTTAACTTGTTCATTTGCTTGTGGGTGGTAAACAGATGTGAAGTGTTGCTGAATTTTCATTTTGGCACACCAATCTCTAATTTTGGCTCCCATAAATTATCTTCCATTGTCCGAGACCATGACCCTTGGAATGCCGAACCAGGACACTATGTTTTTCCAAATGAAGCCCATCACTGCTTGCTCAGTAACTTTTGCCAGAGCCTCAGGTTCTATTCACTTGCTGAAGTAGTCGATAGCCACGATCAAAAACTTCTTCTAGGCTGGAGCCATTGGGAATGGTCCGAACAAATCTATCCCCCACTTTTCAAAAGGGCAGGGAGAGCTCATCTTCTTGAGCTATTCTGCAGGATGGTGAGTCAAAGGGGACATCTTTTGGCATCTCTCACATCGTTTGACGAAGTCCTCGGCCTCTTTCCGTAGTGATGGCCAAAAATAGCCAGCTCGCATTATCTTACTAGCCAAGGCCCTCGCTCCCATATGATTACCACAGCACCCCTCATGTATCTCTTATAGAAGATGAGCACCCTCTTGCTGGCTTACGCTCTTTAAAAGAGGCTGCCCATACCCCCTTCTGAACAGCTCTCCCTTTATGATGCAAAACCTGGCCGACCTGATCTGCAACTTATTTGCCTCTCCTTTACTACTTGACAGTTCTCCTTTGTCCAGATATCTTTTGATAGGGTGTCGCCTGTCCTGTCCACCTTCCTTTACAACATGCACCTTCTCTTCCCCGAACTCCCGATATGCCATCAGTAGGGTGATTATTCTTTCCTGGCAGTCTGTTGCTGAACTAGCCACCTTGGCCAGGTAATCAGCTCGCCCATTTTCTTCCCTGGGGATTTGGTGGATTGTTAATGAGCTCATGCCCTTTTCCAGCTCATGAAATTGGGTTAAATACTTTTGCAGGTGCTCTTCTCTGGCCTCAAATTCCCCATTTATTTGTTTACATATCAGCTGCGAGTCCTCCATTGCACATACCCGATCCGCGACTAGGTCTTTTGCCATACGTACCCCTCTCAGCAAGGCCTCGTACTCTGCGACATTATTGGAGAGGGGGTAACTCATGCGTACATCGTACTTTGTAGTGATCCCCTCCGGATCTATCAGCACTACTCCTGTACCACAGCTGAGGTTGCTAACAGAACCATCAGTGTAAATCGTCCATTCCTTCGTCCCTTCGGAAGGGCTGGTCATTTCCTGCATGAAACCCACAAATGCCTGAGCCTTAATTGCCGTTCGCGTCTCGAAACTTATGACGAACTCACTGAGTTCAATTATCCATTTCACTAGGCGTCCCGAGGCTTCTGGTTTATCCAAGACTGCCTTCAAAGGTAGATTAGTCCTGACCACAATGCTGTGTGAAAGGAAATAAGGGCGGAGCTTGCGGGCTGTCCCAACCAGGGCTAGCATGGCTCGCTCCAATTCTACGTAACGCAGTTCCACCTCGTTCAAGACCTTGATCCAGTAGTATATCGGTTTCTGCACCTTTCTTTCCTCCCTGACCAGGACTGTGCTAACCACTTGCTTCCCCACAGATAAGTACAAGATAAATACTCCTTTAGCTTTTGAAATGAGCTGACATTTGTCGTCCCATTAGAACTGAGCTCTTTTTCATAAAGCTTGAAAAAATGGCAGACTCTTCTCATCCGAACGTGGGACAAACCTGCTCAAGGCTGCTGTTCGTCCAGCCAAGCATTGCATCTCTTTAACATTTTTCAGATGTTGCATGTCCATGATAGCCCTGACCTTTTCCGGTTTTGCTTCGATGCCCTTCTCCATGACCATGTAGCCTAGGAACTTTCCAGCTCTTACCCCAAACATGCACTTCTTGGGGTTGAGCTTCATCCTATACTTCCTCAGGGTATCAAAGGTTTCCCTCAGGTCATCCACGTGGGAGGCCGCCTTCACGCTTTTGAACAACATGTCATCTACATAGACTTCCATGTTTCGCCTGAGCTGATTTTTGAACATCTTGTCCACCAATCGTTGGTATGTGTCACCCGCGTTCTTAAGCCCGAACGGCATGACCACGTAACAGTAAGTCCCTTTTAGGGTTATAAAACTGACGCGCTTCTTGTCTTCCTTGGCCAACCGGATTTGGTGATATCCCTGCGAAGCATCCATCATGCTTAGGAGCTCGCAACCTAAAGTGGAATCAACCAGCTGGTCTATCAGTGGCATCGAATAATGATCCTTAGGGCAAGCCTTGTTAAGGTCACGAGAATCGATGCACATTCGCCAGTCCTCCTCTGTTTTTGGCACCATGACCGCGTTGGAGAGCCATTCGGGGAATTGTATTTCCTCTACATGCCCAGCCTTCAAAAGTTTGTCTACCTCTGCTTCAATAATGGCTTCTTTCTCGGGCCCAAAATTGCGCTTTATCTATTTTACTGGCTTTATTGTTGGGCTGATGTTGAGGTGGTGTTCAGCCACCTCTGGGTCTATGCCGACGAGGTCCTGGGGTGACCAGGCAAAAATGTCCACACTACTTCGTAGCAGGGCCACCAAATCTACCAATACTTCTGGGCTGAGGGTTGTCCCAACGCGAAGGACTCGACTTTCGTCCCCCGGAACCACCTCCACAGTCATCAAATTCTCTTCTCTCAGAGCCTACCCAGGTCGGTCCTCTCTTTACCGGGCTCTTTTGGCTTGTCTCTCCTCCTCATTCCATCGGATGTTCTCTACGTAAGTCTGGCACGATGTGTATTGGTCTCCCCAAAACTCACCCACTCCATTCTGAGCCGAGAGTTTCAATTTCATGTGGTAGACCAAGATTATCGCCTGGAATTTGCTTAGAGACGGTCTCCCTAACATAACATTATAAGAGGAAGCTGCGTCCACCACCTAGAATCGAATCATCCTGGTCTGTCTGAACGGTTCTTCCCCTAACGTTACCAAGAGGTTTACTGCGCCTAGGGGTTTCAATGCTCCCCCAGCAAATCCCACAAGAGAGGTCGTGACCTCTTCCAACTCTACATCTAAGTTCATCTTTCTGAAGCAGTCATAAAATATGATGTCTGCTGAACTTCCCGTGTCCACGAAGATTCGCCGAACATTGTAGTTAGCAATGGTAGCTGTTATGACTAAGGCATCCATATGGGGGGCTAGAATACCATATTCATCTTCTGAACCAAAACAAACATTCGGGCTTGGGGCCATTTGCCTGATCTCTTTCCCCTTTCTAGTCAGGTCCTTCGCAGCTCGTACATATCTATTCTAGGTTCGTCTGGAATGTCCATCCCATTCACCCCATGTAATCATGAGGATCTCTCCCCGAACCTCCTACGCTTGATCATTCCTTCGCCCCGCACTGCGGTTGTCTGAACCACACCTGTTTTCCTGAGGTCGACCTTTTGTGTAAGAGTAAGGCCTGGGTTCTTCCCTTCTCATCCGCACGAATTCTTTCAGGTGCCCATCTTGCACCATTCTCTCCAATTCATCTTTCAGATGGGTACACTGGTCAATGTCGTGCCCATACTCATTATGGTATTTACAAAATCGGTCAGAGCTCTCTTTTCTTGGTTTCTGAGAATAGATTTTGGGCCATTTGAGATCAGGATGTCTCTCGATTGCCTGCAAGATCTCCCCCTGAGGAGTCGCCAGGGGCGTATACTTCTCAAAGCGGGGTCTTCCTCCAGCCTGGTCTGGCCTGGATCTCTTTATTGACGGTCTCTCCTCTCTATCATACCTCTCTCTCTTATTCTCTCCTTCCTCCTTGATTTTTAGGGCCTCTTCTAAATGAATGTACTTCTATGACCTTTCTAAGACTTCTCCAAACATCAATGCTGGATTTACAACCAGCGACTGGAAAGATTATCCTCTCCTAAGCCCCTGTGATAACGCATTAACAAGGAGATCTTCCTATGCCGACGGCACTTCCAGTTTCGCATTTGTAAACCGATTGATATAAGCACGCAGGCTCTCGTTCTCTTTCTGCTTCAGACTGAACAGCTCAAGCGGCATCTTCTGGTATTTTCTCCAGCTAGTGAAGTGATGCAGGAAAGCCGAGCTGAACTAATCGAAGTTACTGATAGAGCGCGGCGGCAGCTGACTAAACCAGAGCTGGGCTGACTTAGTGAAGGTCATTGGGAAGACCCAGCACATAACCGCGTCCGAGAACTTGTGCATAGCTGCTGCAATCTCAAAATGGCTCAGATGATCCCATGGGTCAGTTGTCCCACAATACTCGAAACCCAGAGATCTATACGAGGCCGGAACGTCGTCACGCATGACCTCCTCAGTAAACGGTGTGCCTCTCCGTGCTGGGACCGTATCAACGCTCGCCATATTCTTCTTGAATTCCCTTACTTCTTTCTGCAATCTTTGCATCTGCTCAGCCAGGCCTGTATCAGCCCCACTCGATGTTTCGCTGTCAGAGGTAGAGAAGTGCTCTTCTCTGTCTTGGAGGGGGGTGCGATCTGCGCGCTGGCCACGCAACGGTTCCGTTTCCGCTAGCGGAACTGTCCGAGCTAGTGGTGTGTTGGATGGCGGCATCGAGATCTCCACGAACTTCTTCTCCACGGCCAATTCGATGGCTTTTCCGATGAGCTCAGACAGCTGCCTGAGGAAATTTTCGTTCAGTAACCCGCCGCTAACTGGCGTTGGTTCGTTAGAGGGGGGTGGTATGGTGCCAGATCCGGTTGCTACTGATGGTTCCGGCCCCTCCGGCCTCGTTCTCGACGGCCCTGTCGACCGCGGCATGCCCCATGGTGCGGAGGAGCTTGGCGTGACGCCCAGCTCCCCCACAAGATTTTGTCATAAACCATCTGAAGCCATATGTAACTCACGTCTTAGATCTTCTTCCCACAGACCACGCAAATTGTTTCACCCAAAAAGTATGACCACGCCTGAAACCTGTGCTTTTACCCCGACCTGTGAATCGAACTTTTTTGCTTTAAAATAAAAAGCTCGTCCGCAAGAGAACGGAGCTATTGTAGGCGATAAGCTAACTCGAGTCGAATCACAAGACTAATCGGAAACTATTTCGGTGTTCGATTTTATGTACATAGAAAAGAAATATAAACTAAACTAAACACGCGATCAAATAAGGTTTGGGGTTTTCTAACATCTCCGAGCAATAAATTTAAAAGCTTTAAAACGATTAAGAAAAGCAAGGTTCTAGTGCGCCGGAATCATCTCCACGATCGGGGTTGTCGATCCCGATGGTTCTAAATGACCCTAGGAACTAGACTGATAAAATTATCCACAAAGAATCATCATTTTCAAAACATAAATTTAACGCAAAGCATAAACATAATCGAACGGTAAAAGGAATACGAATTGAATTAACATAATCATTCAAAGATAATAAACATTCAAAGATAACCAAAGACAACTATAAAAAGCAAATAACATAGTGCAGAAAAACCTATAATCTAGAGAAAGCATCAGCAATCCAACGATCTTCAACAATGAGAAACGGCCTTGAACGTCGAACGGCATAGAAACGATGAAACTACGAACTATAAAACTCTAATTTTGCATAAATCGAAAAGTGGCATGAACGAGGGTTCTCTACTTTATTCTGGACCTTTCCCCCTCGTTCCAGCACACTCAAAATGAAGAAACCCCGGCCTTTTATATAATTTCCAAAAATAATTTCTCAAACTGCTGGAGCATCGACGGTGCGTCTATTGACGCGTGCGCAGACTGCTCATGTCGACCAGGAAATGCGTCGATCGACGGAGCTAAGATCGACGCCACTGAAGCTGAGCGTCGACCTAGCATCGACGGTGCGTCGATCGACGCGAGCGCAGGTTTCGGGCATCGGCAGCTAGTGTCGGCAGGACTCGGACACTGGGTAACCCAGTGTCAGCACAGTACATTGCTCGTCCAATCTTCGTCGTCTCAAGCTATAACACTAAAATAAAGCCTAATTAAATTATTTCATATAAAATAAAGTAAAAACACATTAAACACCAAACGAGATGAAAAACATCAAAAGGAAGAAAAATGATAAAAAGATAAACTTAAACACCCTAATAGCACACAACCTACGATGCAAAAACACATGAATATCACATACAAATATGTACAAATCAACTCCCCCACAATTAGCTTTTTGCTTGTCCTCAAGCAAAATCTAATCTAGACGTAGACAAGTAAAAGCTAATTACCCGATGACCTAATAAATAATGCATTCAAATGATTCAAGAAGTTAATGCATTAAATCGACTGAAAACTCAACTAAAAGGACGACACGATAAAGTTGAGATAAGAGATTTAGACTAGCTTTCAAACACCTAAAAGTAACGAGTTGACCTCCATGTACGTCACCCATCCATGCCTCAGCCAAAGTCTATCCCTGCTCAAACCGCCAAGTTGTCACCTGACTAGCCCAATTATCTATACACCTCTTTAATAATACATTCTAAGAAATAAAAATAAAAATAAGAACTCAACTTGTACAAGGTTTTCTCTTCTTGTATATATTTTTTCTTTTTTCTTTTTTTTTTAATTTTTCTTTTTCTTTCTTTTTTTTAATATTTTTTTATGAGTACCTAAAGAGATAAGTTACTAAACGAACATAATTTACATCAATCAACAGAGAGAGTTGATTGAATCCAATCTTATGTTGCTAAGTGCAACTGATAACATTCTTCAATAACGCACGTGGAGTTTTAACGTCTCCAAAATAAAAAGAAAAAATTACATAAAATCTTATAGAGGTTAACTAAAAACGGGGCTAGTAGAGAGTATTCGACTCTTAAGAACGAAACATGAATAGAACAAGAGACAAGACACTTCATAGATTATTTACACTTCATTCCTCACAATTACACTATTGTTCGAACTGAAATCTAAATATCCTAAACAAAGCATCTAACCACGTCACTTCGTCAAGGTTCCAATCAATAAGAATACACACAACTCAAATCAACCACAAGCAAGCATACAAAAATTTACTAACCAAACCAAGGACAAACCCCCCCACACGTAAACCATACAACGTCCACATTGTATAAAATGAAAAATTAAGCTAAGTATGGTAAAAGATAAGAGAAGGAGAGATACGTCCCTGAAATCGCACTTGTGGTGAAGAGTCGGGAGTCAAAAATCGTCCAACGGGCCTCAACATTGAAGGGAACATGAAACAACAAGAACAAAAACACACAAAAACATATAAAATTAAAAGGCTTGGGTTGCCTCCCAAGAAGCACTTGATTAACGTCTCTAGCTTGACAGCGTCCACGGTCGATGTCATCCGGGTCTAAAAATAGATGACGATCATGCCACGCCTTGGTATTTTCCAAGAGCAAGAATTGGCGATGATAATCACCAAGGCGGGCACAAAAATCACGTCCCGGGATGCAAAACACTCCAACTAGCTTTGGAGATCGAAACCGCGAGTAATCGATCACCACAAATATACCAAACGGCAATTGTAGCATGGGGTGATCGGGCACCTTCTTGACTATCTCGTCTACCACCTCAAAATCAAATTTCAATAAAGCTTCAGATGGTTCAAAATACGACTCAATAGTCTCACTCTCCTCCAACATTGGCACCATAACTCCACCTTCTTCACCAAGAGTACGGAGACTCGAATCTCCACTATTTTCCGGGCACTCCAACGGCAACATCCCCACACTTTTATCCGTAGTGTCATCAAAAATCGCAAGGGGGTGAATCTCAACCAACTCCTCGATCTCAGCCGTCTTACAAACCTCTTTCAAACAAACATCCACAATAGGCTCTACCACATCAAATAACGTCACCTCATCAAAATGAGGTCGATTTACCTCAACTCGAGTTTCATGATCAGTAATACAAGAATGAGACAAAGGATAACAATCATAGCTCGGGGTATAAGAATATGATTCGCAAGGAGCACACGAATCATTATATCTCGAATCGTGATATGTGGTTTTTTGGAAAAAACTGCTCGAAACTCGAAACATAAGAGTTTGATGTAAGAAGAGGAAATGGGTCGTAGCTCGAAGAATCAGAATCGGGTAGAGCATACGAATCATATCCCGTGTAAAAAGGTTCCAAACCCGGGTTATAAGAATTCTCATTAAATGTCGGGCAATAGGAACTTTGTAGTTGATCAAAGTGATTAAGTGAAGCGTATGGATCATTAAAGCTCGAATTATAAGAAATTGAAGGTGGGACCCATTTAGACGAGTAGAGCGACCCCATGAACTGATCCACTACTACATCCCACGTTTTCAAGGAATTAGGATCTAGATTTGTCAACCATTCACTCGCCCGATCCTTTAACGTGAACATGAAAAACCGCATCATCACTTGATCCCATGCAAGTCTAAAAAGAGGGAATGTATCGGTTATAGCTTCGTAATCTCGGATGAAATGGAGCGGGTCTTTGCTCAGAAATCCATGAAAAATTGGGAGTTGCTCGAGATAAAACTCATCTAGATCGTACTCCTGCATTTCAAGGCTCAAAGGAATTGCCGGACGAAACCCATGCCAATCGGACGTTAAGCAAAACATCTCTTCATCAAAAGGTGGAACGTAAAAGTCATCATATGGCAAAATCGCTCGATAATCCGCCATATTCAATCTAAAATCTCAAATCGTCAAAGATTTGGCTACAAGCACAATACTCAACAAACGAGATTAAGCGTACCAGAAAGTACAAAAATAAAAAAAACAAAATTTAACAACAAACACTAACACAAACAAACAAATAAAAGCAAACACAAAAAAATTGCAGCCTTTAGCCTTCACTGGCAACGGCGCCAAATTTTGAATTGAACTTTTTCGCTTTAAAATAAAAAGCTCGTCCGCAAGAGAACGGAGCTATTGTAGGCGATAAGCTGACTCGAGTCGAATCACAAAGAAGACTAATCGGAAACTATTTCGGTGTTTAATTTTATGTACATAGAAACGAAATATAAACGAAACACGAGATCAAATAAGGTTTGGGGTTTTCTAACATCTACGAGCAATAAATTTAAAAGCTTTAAACAGATTAAGAAAAGCAAGGTTCTAGTGCGCCGGAATCATCTCCACGATCGGGGTTGTCGATCCCGATGGTTCTAAATGATCCTAGGCACTAGACCGATAAAATTAGCCACAAAGCATCATCATTTTCAAAACATAAATTCAACGCAAAGAATAAACATAATCGAACGGTAAAAGGAATACGAACTGAATTAACATAATCATTCAAAGATAATAAACATTCAAAGATAACCAAAGCCATCTACAAAAAGCTAATAACATAGTGCAGAAAAACCTATATTCTAGAGAAAGCATCAGCAATCCAATGATCTTCAGCGACGAGAAATGGCCTTGAACGTCGAACGGCATAGAAATGACAAAACTACGAACTATAAAACTCTAATTTTGTGTAAATCGAAATGTGGAATGAACCGAGGGTTCTCTATATTATTCTGGACCTTTCCCCCTCGTCCCAGCACACTCAAAATGAATAAACCACCGGCCTTTTATAGAATTTCCGAAAATAACCGCTCAAACTGTTGGAGCATCGACGGTGTGTCGATCGACGCGTGCGCAGACTGCTCGCATCGACCAGGCAATGTGTCGATCGACGGAGCTAAGATCCACGCTAATGAAGCTGAGCGTTGACCTAGCGTCGACAGTGCGTCGATCGACGTGGGCGCAGGTTGCGGGCGTCTGCAGCTAGTGTCGGCAGGACTCGGACACTGGGTAACCCAGTGTCAGCACAGTACATTGCTCGTCCAATATTTGTCGTCTCGAGCTATAACACTAAAATAAAGCATAATTAAATTATTTCATATAAAATAAAGTAAAAACACATTAAACACCAAACGAGACAAAAAACATCAAAAGAAAGAAAAATGATAAAAAGATAAACCTAAACACCCTAAAAGCATACAACATACGATGCAAAAACACATGAAAATCACATACAAATATGTACAAAACAACCTGCACACACAAAGACGTCAGAAAAGGACCACCTGAGGTTTTCCGGTGGAAACCTCTCCGATGCTTAAGTCAGAAAGCGTGTGGAGCATTTTAGTGAGCAAGAAAAGGAATGCACTAAGAATGACATACCTCTCTCAGCCTTGAGCCTGGGGTATTTATAGTTTTCCCAGAGGGGACCCCATCCAGGATCTAGGAAACAAAGGCCGCGAGTCTCGGGCCGTTACGCAACCAATCAGGACAAGTGGTCCTACTTGTTCCCTTAGGGGAGAACAGAATGCCTGATCTGTCTTAATCCTGTCCTTCTTAAAATTATCTCAGAGAGAATCCATACCAGACCAGGCTTATCCTGGACTGGGGGGTAATCCCTCAATATACTTTACCAACTCTCTCCGGGAATGCTAGCTCAGGTCTTCTCTGGGAAAGAACTGGTAAGTTTAGATATTGGATCAAATCACCCCCTTATTACTCGCTAGAGTCCTAATCTGTTTTCCCTGAGGACTAACTCCAGATCAAGAATCTGGGTTAGATCAGGTTGGCATGAAGATGAGATCCCTCGCCTCAGACCTTTCTTCCTTCTGGAGTCATACCGGGGGATGTCTGTCATTTGTTAGAGGAGGCCAGATTCGGTTGGGTCAGACCTGACTATTGTTATCTTCTTGTGTGGGGGGGAACATCTTGGGTCATCCCAACCAGGTCTTCCTTAAGGTCAGTTCTATTTAGGCCGGATCATATGTAAATTAACGACAAATTATTATATGGACACAGGTGCACCTTACAAGGTGCACCCTGTTCCCCATATAAAAGTATTTTTTAGAATTTTCATGTGCCCCCTTTCTTTCCATCTCATAATTTTCACGCGCTTGAAAGAAAATTCTCTCCAACGATCTCTCTTCTCCATCAACTCCACGATCCAAATCGCCAAAACCTCCATCAATTTCGTCCAAATAAAAATTCATCATGGTTATACCCACCGAATTCAACATCAACGACGATTCCGACGATCCCTATCGATTTTAACAGCAAACAATTGTGATTTTTTCTTCGATTTTTCCATCGTTGCTCCACCATCAACAAACAAATCCTTCAATTCCGATGGACTTAAATCTGGTAGATGTTCTAATGGACGTGAATTGGTTCGAGGGTAAGTTATTTTGGAGAGTTGATTTATTTTTGTATTATATTAGGTTTACGTTATTTTCTTTTTTTTTTTTCTGCAGTTCTTCCGATTTGTGTTTCTCCTGAAAATATTCCAGTTTCTGGTGCGAGTTTGAACATTCATGAAAATAGTTCGAATACAGGTTTATGATTTCTCCTTTCACTATTCATGAATTGTACATGTGATGATATGTGATTCTATACATGATGGTATGTGAGTCTGCATGTGATGGTATATGGAAGCAGAATGTAATGATATGTGTAGTTAGATGTGATAATATGTGAAAATCTTTATGTGATGATATATGAGGAATGATTTGATGATATGTTTAAGCAATATATGATGATATGTGAAAGCAGAATGGGATGACATGTATAGTTAGATGCGATGAGATACGAAATCTATATGTGACGATATACGAGCAATAATATGCGATGATATGTGAAAGCAATATATGATGATATGTGAAAGCAGAATGTGATGATATGTGTAGTGAGATGTGATGATATGCGAAAGTAATATATAATGATATGTGGCAGTACTATGTGGTTTTAGATGTTGATGTGTGATATTTGTATGTGATGATATGCGGCAGTAATATATGATGATATGTGTCAGTAATATGTGATGATATGTGGTAGTAACATGTGATTTGATTTTTTTTCCTTTTTGGTTTGCTTTTTTTTTTTATGTAGTGAATTCTATTGATGGTGATAGTCAGTCAGTTGAGAGAGCAATGCGGGATGATGATTTGGTTGGTATTATAGTAAATTCCCTTGACGAGGCTTATAATTTGTATAATGATCATGCGTATAGGGTTGGGTTTAGTGTTAGGAAGGGGAAGGGTAGGAAGAGGGTTGATGGCTCACATTCAATGAAAATGTTTCTTTGTTCTAAAGCTGGTCAGAAATAAGTTTAAAAAAAAAGTAGGTCTTATGCGAAATTAGATGTTAGAACATGCTGTCCTTCTTTTATTCGGTTTGATATTGATCGTAGTGGTTTGTGGATTGTTACTCCACATAAAAACGATCACGAACATACATTATGTCCACCTATATCTAGTCATCTTCTTTCATCCCATAAGCAAATTTGTTCGACTCAACTCGCTTACCTTAAAGAGTTAAAAAAAAGTGGTGTTGGTGTGGCCGGTGGTGTACGGGTTTTGAAAAACCAGTCTGGTGGTTCACCTTTTTTAGGGTTTAGCACTAGAGATGCATATAATGCATTGAGTAGATCGAACATATTTGATGGTACTGATTCCAACACTTTAATTCAAAATTTTAAAAATAGGCAAGTTAATGAGAAGGACTTTTTTTTCGATCTTGAGGTGGATAGTGAGTCTAGATTGTGTAATTTTTTTAGAGAGAAGTGCGTATGCGGCATGATTACGAGTTATTTGGAGATTTGTTGGTGCATGATACTACGTATCGCACTAAAAAATACGATATGATTTGTGGTCCATTTGTCGGCATGAACCATCATGGTAAGAATGTGATCTTTGGGTGTGGGTATCTTATGAATGATATAATTGAGTCATTTGATTGGTTGATTGGCGCTTTTTTGAGATCCATGGGCGGTAAGCACCCTACTACAATTTTGCCCGACCAATCTGCTGCCATGGCTGCTGCTATTTCCAAGATTTTTCCAATGTCACGAAATCGACTCTACATTTGGTATATTGGGGAAAATTCGAAGACAAACATCAGATCTCTAAGAAGTCAAAAAGGCTTTATAGACCTTTCAGCTATTTGCTCAAGTATGTGGAAACAGAGGCTGAATTCCAGTTTTAATGGGAAAAGTAAGTAAATATTTTTATACTGAAATTATGTCTTAATTTTTGTTGATAATATGTTAGTGCAATATGTGATGATATCTGAAACAGATTCATATTTTAGGGTTTTATTTTTTGCTAAAGTAAATTGTGATGATATGTGTCAGTGATGTGTGATGATATGTGTATGTAGTGCGTGATGATATCTGAAATACAATCTGGTTTTAGGGTTTTGCTTTTTTGCTAATGATATGTGGAAGTAAAGTGTGATGATAACTATGAGTGTTGTGCGATGAAATGTGTTAGTAATGTGTGATGATATCTGAATCAGATTTAGTTTTTTAGGGTTTTCTTTTTTGCTAATGATATTTTGTGTAAAGTGTGATGAAATGTGTTAGTAATGCTTGATTTTCTATTTTTTTAGGATGGTTACAGATTATGGATGTCAGGATAATGCTTGGTTACAAAGGCTTTATGATATACGAGCAAAATGGTGTCCCGTGTTTAACAAGGATTGGTTCTTAGGTCTCATTTTATCTTCTCAAAGAAGTGAGAGAACAAATCAAGCTCTTACAAGGAAATTATCAAAGACGAATGGCTTTTGCGATTTCTACTACATGTTCATTGGAGTTGTGTCTGAGTGGAGGAGTAAACAGAAAGAAGAAGACGTACGTTGCATGCTAGGTAAACCATCTATGGCCTTAGATGATGTGGAGTTGATTTTATATGCTAGAGATATGTATACGATTGAAGCTTTCTCTTTATTTGAAGATCAATATATGAAAGGGACTGCATGTCATCAGTCTTTTTTCTCTATAGAAGGTTCTACTGTGACATATCATGTATGGGTTGAGGGTAGGAATGTTATAAAACATGCAGTGACTTTCAATGCTACAGATTTGTTGGTATGTTGCACGTGCAAGTTATTTTCTGAGGTTGGTATTTTGTGTTGTCATTTTTTGCGTGTAATGAATATACATTGTGTTTGTGCCATTCCTGAGAGATATCTTACAAAAAGATGGCGCAAGGATATTATTAGTGATCGTGTTTTAGATGATGTTCCTGTATTTGATTCTTCGAGTAAATCGATGGCGGGTTCATTAAGGAGGATTTAAATGAATAGAAAGTTTTAGAAGTTGATTTTAGCAAGTGAAGACAATATTGAAGCTCGATCGAAGTGTGAAGAAACTTTTGAAAGTGCTAAATGTAGTGTTATAAGTGAATTTGTCCCCATTTATTTTGAAGACTGTGTTGATCCATCGTTGAGTGGTGTTATTCAAAATCCTCAAAGTTGTCGTGAGAAAGGTAAGTAGAATAAAAGGTAGAAGAGTATGATTAGGAAGAAGTGCAACCAAGTGAAAGGAAAAAGAAATCGAGCACAAATTGTCGAGTCACAAACTAAAAAGGCCGTAGAAAGTCTACAGGTATTTATTATGTAATTTATATATTATTTTTCTGTAATGTTGTCTTTTTTTCATTCTGTTCCACTTTTTTTTAGGATGGTATTTCTACATTTGCCGGAGATGGTTATATTGTGTATACGAGTGTCGGTCCAACTTCGACTTCAAGTTTCATAGTTGTTACTCCAAATATGAGTTCAAAGCTTCCACCATTACCGCATTCTTTAAGTTGTAGTTATTTTAGTTCAAAGACAATTGACAGTTAGGTTTTTTTTAATATATAACAGAATACAGAAATGGCTATTTCTTTTATTGGTCAAATCGTATTTTTTATTATTGTTGGAATGGCATTTTTTATCCGACCTTTTTTTAATTTTAATCGTAATGATTGTTTTTTATGAAAAGGTTTATAAGTTTTCTCATGAGTTTTGGTTAGTTTGACTTCGGTTTTATCTTATTGTGAAAATAAACTATAGGACTGTTTCTTTCTCTCAGAGATTTTTTTTTTGATGTGTTGGTTTTGTTGTGATTATTTTATTTGAAGGTTTTATGTAATGATATGTGAAATTAATGTACGATGATATGTATGCAGGAAATAGGATGATATCTATTATATTTTTATTAAAATTTATTTTAACAAATAAATGGCTGGTGATTCAATTTTATAGATAGTGTGTGATGATATGTTGATGGTGTATATGATGATATGTGGTGTATGTGATGATATGTGGTGTGACGATGATATGTGGATAGCATATGTGATGATATCTGACAGAGATTGTGAATTTAAAGTTCAATCTTCCATTTTAGGGTTAAGTTTTCGATATTAAGGTTTAGTTTTCTATTTTAGGGTTTTAGATTTAGTTTTTGATTTTTCCTGATGACATGTCGTAGGTTTATGTAATGATATGTGGCTGGTATATGTGATGATATGTGACAAAGATTTGGAGTTTAGAGTTCAGTTTTCCATTTTAGAGTTAAGTTTTATATTTTAGGTTTTCAGGTTTTAGGATTTGATTTTTTTTTTTTTGTGATTATATGTGGCTCGTATTTGTGATGATATATGTGTGAGTATGTAATGATATGTAGATAAATATGTGATGATATGTTGCTTTTATATGAGTAGATCACGTTATGATTTATGGTGAACACCTTTTCACTCGATTCATCATGTTTAATCAGTAAACTTAAAAATACAACAACATTACATAGAAACGTTAATATTTGACATTTAAAATAGTATTTTGCATATCATTTATACATAACATGCACTGTAATTACAACTATACAAAAGTCTATTTCCAATCTCTTAAAAAAAATAATAAAAAACTTATAAATTAGAAAACTAACATATAATATCTCATCGTAATTCCAAGTTATCATATAATACTTAAATTCCAGAGCATATTAAGCAATAAATCTAACAACCACATAACACTTTTGCAACACTAAAATTTGTGTTTTGTTTCTAACGCCCCAACCTCGTACCATTAATGTAAAGTATGAACTAAACCATAAACAATAGAAACAAGAATATTTCTCAACACCTCAATTTGCTACATGAAACAGACCTAAACCAGAATATTGTTTTTTAYTCTTCAGTTGTCAGAATGTAACTACAGCAGATAAACCACACGTCCCACGTCTTTCAACACTCGTTTCATCCTCTTATTCTCCTCCATCTTTATGATTGTTGAACAGTACTTCGCTCTCAGTGTCTTCAATAACTCGTTGTCCTATTGAAAAATATACGGTAAAAATAAACAAATATCAATAAATACAAAGAAAATAATTATAAACTTCTAATTAAATTTAATTATATTATCTTTACTAAAACCTGCATTCCATCCATCCACGTCCAATTTCCTCTTGTATGTTTCTAGATGTCTCATGAAATAAATTCCATAATCATCAAAATTATTTGCTGATCTCCATGGCATTTTGACAATTGATTGCGAAATTTTTTCCACATTCACATTCTTCTTCAAATTGTTGATTTTTAAATGTTTGCCGAATCTGATGCCTGAGAGAATTGAATATAACGAAATACAATTAGTATAGGAAGATTTTTTTTTTTTTGTGTGTGGGATGAATGTGTAATTATTGTTGTAGAGTACTTACAACTTTTTTGGGGCCATTTTCGTAATGAATTGTAATACTTGTTCATTGTGAAAGCGGTCTGTTGTCCATTATTTGCAGTGCACGGTCTTTGAAACTGAAGCAAACAGTCCAATAATGACGATCTTTCAAAACTGATTTGCATCTTTTTGTACATATTTTCATTTTCGTTTTTGTTTCACGTTGCGTGTTTTTCGCTTGCTTTTTGTTTCTTTAAGAGTCGGGTTGGCCGTTTTTCGTATTTCTAGATTTTCTTAGTTTTTGTACGTTTTGTTATTAATTTTTGTAGTTTTTCACGTTTCCGTTTTTCTTGGCCGTAGGATGTCCAAGCGGGGCCCACGCTC
>BMAC01000398.1:335314-346990 GCA_014905375.1 Phtheirospermum japonicum | reverse complement strand
AMCCMWYYTYMAWTTKSCSSCYKSMAMMWTTTWWYYTTTGGCGCCGAAATCCCCCACATATCCATGTYCATACTCCACTCCGCGATAGTTAACACAAATCACAATTCTTTCCCTAATTTTAGGTTTTTAGGAATGACATGGGAGTTTAGGATTGTCCAGAGTGATTAACCAACAATCATTACTAAATAGAGACAGGTGTGAATCTCAAGCTCCATAGATATATGTTTGTAAATTTTTGAATTTTGGTATTGCGTATTTTTCTAAGCTACATAAAGTTTTGGGCTTTTGATCTTTTTTGCAGTAGCGGCCATGTAGCAAACACATAGAGAAGGTATCGATTAAATGCCAAAAATAAAACAAAGTTTAATTTATATCTAATTCTGAGGTGCTTCACATGTATAACTTCTTCATGCTTTCTTATTAGTTATTTGCTATTGTGGAGTCTATTTTGTCAACTGATAGGTATCCCAAAGAACAACAATGAAATCAAGTTCTAGTTTATGACAGYGTTGTACAAGTAATWWCTAGTTGCTGGTATCTTCTTTTGTTCCCYTAATTTATATAGCTGTTCATTCATAGCTTCAAGGCCAGATATTGTGAGTATTGAATAGAAAAAGGCCGTCAAAATTTCTATTTGCGATTCACACATGTCATTAATTATGCACACAGTAATAGTCCAACTTGTATGACAAAGTGAGTTAGCTAAAGTRGTAAGAKCATCCACTACCTTATACTTAGGTATTCAGTTCGAGTCACCTTGGGACTCGTTGGAGAGGGATTTTTATTTCYTATTATATTAGGTATGACGTAATAAAAATATAACRGTCCAGCTCATACCAATAAAACTACAAAGTTGCACACAATACTTACAAAGTTTATAGTTTTTCAGATTTATCATAAAAAATASAGTTATTAGTCATTACATAGAAAAATATGACATAATCTTGTCGAAGTTATTTAAAAAATGTTTAGAAAAGATTGTTATGCTTTACTTTACCTTAAGTGAACATCTCTCAAGCATTCTCATTAGTTTACTAATCGTGTCGAGACCACTTGTGTCTATTGTTGTCACAGTTGAACAGAACAAAAAATGTAACATTATGAGAGAATTACGCGAAAATGTGGCTATTTTTGAACAAAAATATGTCTTTCTATAATTATAGAAATAGCCATGCGGTTTAGCCTAATTAAATAAAAGTCCATTTATCTTTCAAAGTTATAAGTACCTCATAAAATATTATTATTTACCTAAGAAATATCATGTCCTGATGATGCAATTCATAAAAGAATAAAAAATATCAAGGTTTGTTTTGTCATTAGACTAAACATTAGGGGTGATTTTGCAATGAACTCATCCTTTTAAGACTAATTACCTGTCATATCCAGTATAATGGTCGAATTTGCAATTGAGCGGCAGGGCTTCAGGCTTATGTAACTATTGAAATTTATTAAATATTCAATTTATTTTGCATGTAACATCAAAGTTTATTCTTAATCACTTAATAGAGGTCTACTCAGGTCTCAATCTATGTTGTTGTGCTATGACATCATCATCATCATCATCGTGTCTAAATATTATGTAATGGCTCATTGGACCATGTGATTTTCTATTTAATTTACTGTTATGATGGTGAGCCTTGGCTCTCTCTAAAATCAAAATAAGTGAGTTTGTAATTTTTCTAAGTTTTAGAATATTTAAGGTAAAAATGGCAAAATACATTTAATTTTTTGTTTGTGATGTTGGTTGATCTGATATTTGTACTGAAAAGAACTAACCATTCTGGATGATCTGATATTTGTAGTTAGTTAACTATTACTCTTAATCTGATCAATCTTTCCATATTTCTCAAATGTGAGGTGATGAAATTGTTAGGTCATATCTCATTGATAAGATGTTACTATAAGCAACGTGTCTTTGAACTTCACAATTATCTTCTTATCTATTGTTACACTCGTGAAAATAGAGTTTATGTGTTCATAATCATATAATGGCAAAATCAATATCCAGTATTACACATTTGATATTGCCTCTTCTATTTTCAACGTGTAACGGAACAAATAATATAATCGACTTTGAAAAAGTGACGAAATAACTTAAAAATTTTCTTAACTTTTGATCCGAACTTTTGTGCATCCCTTTTAAGATATTTAATTTAAAAATATGTAAGTTTGCTCGCAAGAGTACGAGGAACTTGTAGGGTAGTGAGTTTGACTCAAGTCGATTCTCTCGAGGACACTGTTGGGTATCTTGGATGTCTTTCTCAATTATAAAATACATGTACATCGGGGGTTTTTTGAAGAATTGATTTGATCATTAAAACCAAAGTAATATTAAATTTAAAACTAATTAAGCTAATTATCTTAAACTAAATTATCAACTACAAGCAATAATTAATCTACCAATAAAATGCAACGATGATTTAAACCTAATTAACGAATCTAAGAACATGAATATAAGAAACTATCACAAGCAATTGCATCATAAGAATCTAAGAACAAATAATTAAGCATAGATAAATCGCATAGATAAGCTAGATAAATCCAATATCCAAAATAAATCCAAGCATGAAACAATTAAACTAATTAAACTAATTCTAGAATTAACTAAGAATTTAACTAAGTAATTAAATAGGAAATTAACTACGAAATTAACTAAGAGTTTAGAATACTTATTAGAACTAATAAAAGTGATGAAAATCTCCAGCTATTCCAGAGTTGAACGTCGATCTTGGTTGAAGATTGAATCCCGAACGTGAAATTGAAGTTCCGGACTCATCGTTCTTCGATCCTCGATCTCAGTCTTCAAATCTCGTTATGAGATGAGGAGTTATGTTTATTCTAAGCCCAAATACCCTAGGTAGTCGTGTCTTTTTTTAAAAATCCGAAATATGAAGGGTATATATAGATATAGCATGTCTTGGCGCACAAGAAATCCTAAAAACGTATTTCTGGTCGTCACGTCGACGTCGCGTCAATGGACGCAGGCTGGCTCTCGGCGTCGACGCTGCCTTGTTACTCGTGTCGACTGGGCGGTGGCGTTGACTGACGCGGACATGCATCGACGCAATAGAGAGTTGCATCGATTGAGCGTCTATCGACGCACTCTTAGATCGACGCTTCAGAGAGTTGCGTCGGTCTTGCGTCGATTGAGCATCGATCATCGCAAGCAGGGACTCGCGTCAACGTAGCGTCGACACTTGCGTCGATCGATGATACTGAGGCTCTATCTCATTTTCTCGATTTTTCTGCTACTCGTTCACCGGAAAGCTCGTTCTCCAATCTTTATCATCGAACTTCATCTATTAACGCGCTGAACTCTTCCGGTTACTTAGCTGTAAATTGAAAAACAACAAAAAATCACCTAATTGCATCAATTATGATCAAAATACGGTAAAATAAGCTGAAAATATAAAAATATGAAATTAAGCTTAAATCATTCAGCTTATACCAAAAATAAATAGAAAAATGTACTAAAAATCTAATAAAAGTAAGGACAAATCTATGTTAATCAACTACCCCACGCTTAGTTGGTTTGTTCGTCCTCGAACAAATGATAAATTCAAAGTATAACTAGAAAGAAAATCAATTCAAGCAATGAGTCGTACTATGCTACATATATAATTTTGAAGATATAGATACATGTCACGCAACTTCAAACACTCCACCCTTATTAAATTGTCGCTCCAAAAACAAAATCATGCATCCTCTCAAAAGGGAAATATATAGGGGTGTTCACTCAAAGCACTCAAGCAGTTGCTGCATGGACGTGTACACACTCAAATCATACAAATACAATCACAATAAATAAGCACGAAAAATCAATCTCTTTTCAATCGTAAATTAAGTGTGCTGTCAAACTAGGAATCAAAAAAGGTCTTTTCGGGTTGTAATGTAAGGCTTTTTGGACGGGTATGGAATATATAAGTGTGGCTAAATTCACTCAACCTAATCTAATCACGAAGCATTGTGCTTCACCTCGTACAAAAATAAAAACCTCACTAAACACTCATAACGTAGCTTTTAAACAAAGGCTATTTCTCAACTCGTAACTCTAATACCGACTTGTTGCTCAAACAACTTAAATGAAATTGAAGCTCATAATACGCTTCTTACACAACTCTTTTGCCTTCTAAACATTAGGCTTCATAAGAAAATAAACAATAAAATACAAGCCTTTATAAGCGCGTAGGCAATTACTAACACAAGATTCACCATCCTTTTATATATTTTTTTGTTTATTTTATCCCCCTTTTACTCTTTTTTATGGGGTCTCTCTTTTTTTTATTTTTTTTTCGATGGTGGTCCTCACTCACAAAATAATAAATTCCTAATAAAAATTTTCAATACTCAAATAACCAATAAAATACGAACTCTTACCCCACGCTTTTAATGGGTTGTAGGGGTTGAGTCAATAAAATCACTCAAGGCTATAGGCATGTATTATTTATCTATGATTGGCTCATTCAGAATTTATAGTGGCTAAAATTTATGAATATGGCCGGAATAAGGTTTTTTCTGTGCCTTAACCTCATTTTCAAAATCAACTACACAACGGTTTCAAAGAGATATCAAGACTGAAACTTATTCAAGCGCATGCAAAGATTATAAACACTCAGGCTACTCACTGGTTTTTTTGCATGAAAAAGTTTTAAATTGACGCTGCTTTTAAGGTTTGCGAAATCAATTGCGTTCAAGTACCATTTTACATATAAATAATAAATTTTGAAAAATTAATGCACTTATACACGCTCAAAGACAAGAATCTCAAATCATACATAGTCAACTTTGACAGGCAAGCCATACAAACACAATTTTAGCGCAGGAATAGCGATCAATCACGTTAAAATTTCATGCATTTCAAAACAAGAACGTCAAATTGCACTTTCTTGTAAATATAAACCATACTCAACCACCCCCTCCCTAAAAACTTTAAAATAATATCATGATTGTCATAAATATAAAAGAAAATAAGAGCAAGGGAGATAAGAAAACATCCCTGAAAATTTGATGGTCGAGTCTCTCCAAAAACGCTTGTGCAATTATCCTTCGTCTCAGACCACGTGATTGGATCCGTCCTTGAAACAAACCAATAAAAATAAACAAAACAAAACAAGCCACGATTGCGATCAATTGCTATGCGCAAGTGCCCGGTGGCACGTCTTTTGGGATTTGAAACGGCCGGATTGCGGCTTAACGTCGTAAACGGCTGGCTTGCAGCTTATCAAAAAGTTGCCGAACTGCGGCTAACTTGGGTCGGATTGCAACCTTGATCGACAAAAATTAGACGACAGACTCTACTAGCGGAAGCTCATCGTTATCCTCGATTGTTTCGGCTTGCGGTAGGTTCAGCGGTTGATCGTCATTGTTAACGCCTTGAGTGGAGCTAGCGGTAAGGCCTTGCGGTAGCGAGCTGCCGCTATATAACCGTTAAGTATCCAGAGTAAGCGATTTATCATATTTTCTGCACATCAACACACATATAAACGTCCCACGACAGTTGACACAATATAAAGACAAAAATAAAATAAAAATAAAAATAAAGAAAATAAAACTAAAACTAACTAACGCTTGGGTTGCCTCCCAAGAAGAGCTTGTTTAACGTCGAAAGCTCGACGCAAGTTGCTTGATCAAACCTTAGCTCGTGGTGGGTCCAAGAACTCCTTCTTGCTTCTATCTCGACTCTTCATATATTTCTCGTAATAAGGCTTAAGTCGATGCTTGTGGACTTGGAATCTCGTCTTTGCATTCTCATCGTATAGAGTGGCAACTCCATACTCATCCAACTCCTTTATTAAAAATGGTCCACTCCATGCAACTTTAAAATTGGTTGAATCAAACTTACGATCGGAATTATATAGCACTAGTTGACCAACATTGGACCTCAAATCATCTAACTCCTTATCAAAAACATTGTTCGACTTCTTCTTCTTCTTCTTCGTTGTCCAACCCTTGCTATTTGCCTTTCCCTTGTTCCTTGTACATTTAAAATTACTTGTAGGGGTCGAAGGAAACATTTCTTGAATGATTATGCGGTGGCTTCATCTCTTCTCTTGGCTTAAACTTTGAATGATCTCGTTGTGGTCTCAACTCCACTTTTGGCTCATTTTTTGGCACGTTAAACTTCATGGGCAATCCATCATCAAATGCCTCTAAATTCGTGTCGATGCTCAGGAGTTCATTCACGCAAGAATCTAATAAATCAACAGTAGAACATTCGTCCTTTATAAATGGTTCAAGAGTCTTATGAATATATTGAAATGAAAATGTTGCCGTTTCGCCTAAGACGGACATAGTCATCCTCCATTTGTTTACGTCGATCACCGTGCGCGTTGTAGACATGAATGGACGCCCTAACAAAATGGCGTGCTCTCGATTATCGCTTTGTACGTCACCAACGTCCATAATGACAAAATCCACCGGCACCACTAGCTTGTCTACTTGTACTAAGGCATCCTCCACAATTCCCAAAGGTAGCATTATCGTTCTATCCACCAATTGTAATCTCATCGTGGTCGGTTTCAGCGGTCCTAGGTCAAACTCCTTGTAAATTAAGTGGGGCATCAAATTTATGCTAGCTCCAAGGTCGAGCATCCCTCTTGCTGTTTGTCCATTCCCGAGAGAAATAGTTATGCAAAAACTCCCGGGATCCTTCTCTTTGGGTGGCAATGGTTTTTTTAAATATATCACCAACTTCTCTTATCAAAGCCACATGTTGATTTGCAGCCAAACGCCTCTCCCTTGATGCTAGAAACTTGAAAAACTTCATAAATGCTGGCATTGTCTTTATCACCTCTATCAGGGGGAGGTTAATATTAACATTTTTCAATAAGTTGTATAGCTCCATGAATTTTTTATTCTCCTTGGCCGGACGTAGGCGACTTGGAAAGGGAACATGATCATAAATGGTCAACTTCGGCGCTGGTGCATTTAAGGAATCGATGGGGCCTTCAGCATCTGTTGAATTCCTTTTCTTCAACGGCCCCGAAATATTTGGATTTGAAGATTTATGCATTAGAGAGGTTGATTTGGTTGCATCTTCTTGAGGTAGGGTCTCGGCTTCTTCCTTGTCATTCTCTTTTCCTAGCTCGATGCGTCCATTTCTCAGCACATGAATAGCCGAGGCGTGTTATGTTTGGCTTGGAAAAATATTTTTCTCCTTCTTCAATGATGCCATGTCAGTTGCCAATTGTCCTACCATCATCTCTAGTCTTCTTAGTCCTGATGAGTTTTCAAGAGTGCTCCTGGTCATTTCAGTCATCATCGTTCTCAATTCTTTCATACCGTCTCAAACTCCCTTCATTTCCTCTTGAACATGTGTGAGGCCGTCTCGGTTCCGAATAGTTTCGGTAACTTGGTTTTGCTGCCAGACTAAAAGTTGATCAGTTGACTGAACTGTAGTAGGTGTTTGCCCTTGCACTTGGAAATTATTCGGAGGCGGTGCTTGCTTATGTGGTAGTCTCTGCCCTGAAAGTTGTTATTTCGAGTAATACTGGATGGCGTTGATGTCCTCTCGTTGTTCGTTGTTGAAAGGGCACATGTCGGCTAAATATTCTGGGGATCCGCATTAGTGACACGTTGCAGCAATCTTTCTTGAAAAGAGGCCTTGCTCGCTCGCTCGGCCTTCCAAGCTGCCAATGTCTCATCAAATATCTCCTCGCACTTCGATTTGACTAATTTACCATCATCTAAATCAGCATCAGGGATGGACATCTCATTAACTTTTAATTTACGAGGCCGAGAGTTGGTTTGTCTAGATTTCTCGCTCTGTTTTTCAAATACTTGTTGTGCCTCGCGGGCCGTTAAATCTCCAAAATCTCCTCCCACCGCTATCTCTACTTGACTTTTTCCCATGGGCGACAAGCCTTCAAAGAAAAACTGATTAATTATCTCGAGGGAGTAGCTATGATAGGGGCACGCTTGTAAAAGTGTTTTGTAATGCTCCCATGTTTCATGAAATAGTTCTCCCTCCACTTGTTCGAAGTTAGCAATCTGCCTCCGAAGTGGCCCTGTTGTTTGTGCTGAATAGTATTGATTGAGGAACTTCTCGCTTATCATCTCTCAATCAGTTAATGATCCTGGTTCTAAGGATAGTAACCATGTCTTCGCCTTGACCTTCATGTTATAGGGGAAGCAAATCATTTGTATCTCCTCCCGGTTAAGGCCATGACCCACAAATCTGCCTACTTCATCGATAAAGTAGTTTAAAAACGCTAAAGGTTCTTCATGGGCATTCCCGTGAAAAGTCGGAAGTAAATTCAGTTGATGCGGTTTAGTCTCTACTTCCCTTGCAGTCGGCCCAAGAACAATAGCAGACCCATAAGGCACAACCTTCGGGCATGCTAAATCTCGCTGTCGAGGTGCTCGGGGGTGTCTCGGTGCTCTCTCTCTATGATAATCAGCCTCTTCGTAATCTTGGTCATAGAACCATTCATCTACAAACTCTCGTCTAGGGATTGGTCTGTCTGGATAATCTTCATACACTTCCTCGTCATGTTGAGCGTTACTCCCTCTATTTCCTTGTCTTAGTTGTAGCGGGTCCCGATTGTTTGGTGGTTGATTGTGACCTCCAAGGTATCGCGGCTCGCTTCCATACTCTCCCCGACGTCTTTGTGGAGGTTGGAAGGGCAGCTCATTGTGTAATGCATCGAACAACTCATTGTGATCGTCCTCATGATTCGCTCTTCTTGCCATGGATTCGGGAATCTCGCCGCACACAAAATTCGTGTCTAAAGAAGAATCGCTCTCAGAAACTGGTTCGGGTCTTGGTCTTGCTGGATTCGCACGATGGATGTCGTCAAAGAATGGAGCAAGATCACGTTGAAGTGATCGCCTACCTTGAATAAACTCGACAACCAATTAACGAACCAAATGGCAAAAACCAAACCCTGTGCAATTATACAAATAACGACTAAATGGGAAATAAAACGAAAAACATCCTTAATTCCTACTCGTTGTCCCCGGCAACGGCGCCAAAATTTTGATCCAAACTTTTGTGCACCTCTTTTAAGTTATTTAATTTAAAAACACGTAAGTTTGCTCGCAAGAGTACGAGGAACTTGTAGGGTGGTGAGTTTGACTCCAGTCAATTCTCTCGAGGACAACTGTTCGGTATCCTGGATGTTTTTCTCAATTATAAAATACATGTACATCGAGTTTTTTTTTTGAAGAATTGATTTGATCATTAAAACTAAAGCAATATTGAATTTAAAACTAATTAAGCTAATTATCTTAAACTAAATTATCAACTACAAGCAATAATTAAACTACCAATAAAACACAACGATGAATTAAACCYAATTAACGAATCTAAGAACATGAATATAAGAAACTATCACAAGCAATTGCATCATAAGAATCTAAGAACGAATAATTAAGCATAGATCAATCGCATAGATCAATCGCATAGATAAGCTAGATAAATCCAATATCCAAAATAAATCCAAGCATGAAACAATTAAATTAATTAAATTAATTCTAGAATTAACTAAGAATTTAACTAAGCAATTAACTAGGAAATTAACTACAAAATTAACTAAGAGTTTAGAATAMTTATTGGAACTAATAAAAGCGATGAAAATCTCCAGCTATTCCGGAGTTGAACGTCGATCTTGGGTGAAGATTGAATCCCGAGCGTGAAATTGAAGTTCCGGACTCGTCGTTCTTCGATCCTCGTTCTCAGTCTTCAAATCTCATTATGAGATGAGGATTTATGTTTATTCTAAGCCCAAATACCCTAGGTAGTAGTGTCTTTTTTTAAAAATCCGAAATATGAAGGGTATATATAGATATAACATGTCTTGGCGCACAAGAAACCTTAAAAATGCATTTCTGGTCGTCACGTCGACATCGTGTCGATCGACGTGGGCTGGCTCTCGGCGTCGACTGGGCGGTGGCGTCAACTGACGCGAACATGCGTCGACGCAACAGAGAGTTGCGTCGATCGACGCACTCTTGGATCGACGCTTCAGAGAGTTGCGTCGGCCTTGCGTCGACTGAGAGTCGATCGTCGCGGGCAGGGACTCACGTCGACGTAGCTTCGACACTTGCGTCGATCGACGCTACTGAGGCTCTGTCTCATTTTCTCGATTTTTCTGCTACTCGTTCACCGAAAAGCTCGTTCTCCAATCTTGATCATCGAACTTCATCTATTAACGCACTGAACTCTTCCGACTACTTAGCTGTAAGGTGAAAAACAACGAAATATCACCTAATTGCATCAATTATGATCAAGATACGGTAAAATAAGCTGGAACTATAAAAATACAAAATTAAGCTTAAATCATCCATCTTATACCAAAAATAAATAGAAAAACGTACTAAAAAGCTAATAAAAATAAGGACAAATCTACGCTAATCACCTTTCTTGTAGATAAGTAGAATCTGCAAAATAAAATGGAGCGTCAACAGCGACGATAAGAAATACAAGCCATGATCCATTTCACAAAGGTGGGAGAGAAACCCATTTTCAACATGATTTTCTTTGGACAATACTACTCAATCGCGTCATAAGTTTGACATATATAATTTTACAGCCATAAAGATTTTATTACAATAACTGTGACTATTTAAAAAAGTGAAAGCTTCATATGTAATGACCACATTATCCAGGATGTGTCTATTTGAGATAAAAGCAGCTTGATTATCACAAATCAAGAGTGAAGACATGCTTTAATTCTGTTTGCCAAGATTATTGGAATGATTTTGTAAACAACATGGAAAAACCTAATAGGATATTGTGATCCCTGTAGTATTTTATACTAATTATGTATTTGACTATTTGAGTATCTAATTGAACCTGAATATGTGTCGCATAATGAATAATTTAGATCTTTTCTCTTTTTGTTAACATGAGATTCATACCTTTTGCTGGATTGTTATTATGGTTTTTCTCCTTGTTTTCATTTCTGTTGCAAAATAAAAAAAAAATAGTCTCGTGCATCTGGTATGAGAGAACAAAAGAAGTATGAATAGCCCAATACTTGTACCATGAAGATAATGCAACCTAGGATATATGTTTCATTAGCACAAGGTTATTTTATAAAGTGATTCAGAAACTCTAAAAAACTTGTGAAATTGATTGCCTCGACAAAATCTAAACTCCAGTTATTGTTAAATCTAAAATCGCTATTTCACTAACTACATATTCAATATTCATCTAATTAACGTTAAACCAATTCTTGTATGGTCTAACTCTTTCGTGGAACATTCTAGTAGAAAGCAAGATTTCTTAAAAAGCATTATCGAACTTTATTGATGGTTTGAGCTTACATAAACTCTTTCATGTTTGTAAGCATATCTCCTTTGGTAGCTGCTTTGGACTAAATAAAGTGGCATGACTCAGTATTACCAATGATGTTTTGACAGAATGCAAGAATTCTGGATTATTTTGAGTTGCAATATTATGGAAAAGAGAAGAGATTAATGTGTTCAATTTATTTTTCCGGTAATATTCTGGAATTCTTGTGAGAAAGCCATGCATTGAGTTTGTGGATGAAATCATTAGTTATCAACATTTGCCTTGGTTGCCTATTTTACTTTAAATGATAATGATTCATGAGTACTACAATATTGCTCTACTATTTTGGTCAATCTTGTCCCAAATAATTTGGTAGTTACTCGATAGTTTAGTTAAGAATATTTAGTTGTAATATTTAGTTGCTACTTTTTATTTTTACT
>BMAC01000398.1:304618-327852 GCA_014905375.1 Phtheirospermum japonicum | reverse complement strand
GTAATAATAATTCTGGGTGTAAGTTTAGAGTAAGTCTTGGCTGAGACCAGTCTCATAGTATGAGACCACTTTTTACCAGATTCATTAATTGACCCACCTAACCCATTCGACTCGCCCTAACCCATCCATTTAATAAATAAAAGAAAAGAAAAAAAATTATATCACAATCCCCCCACCTCCAGACTCACTATCGCTACTGAGATTTGTAAAATATATACATTTTCCATGCTTGCGTTTCGAAATTGTTCAGGAACATGGTTTCCTTGTGTTCTGCAAAGGTTTGTAGAAATACTGAAAATCACTAATGATGATGACATGTCAGAGTTTCACAAGAATCAAAATTACAACTTGAAATTATTTTCTCTAAAGATTTGTGGTCAAAATGGGAGCTTGATTGTAAAGCATTAGTGCTGCTATCTGTAACATCCAGTTGAACTTCGTACACACAATTTTTTGAGTAATGTTTTGTGGCATATATTTATAGAATAAATAAATAAATACAATGAATGAAAATATATATAATATTTATTGAAATAAAGAAGTTTAAGAATAAATGAAAATGGGTGGGGAACACGTGAGACCCATACAATAGTAGATTCAAGAGGTTTATTGACAAATGAGATTTGTGTTTGTAGGAGTAAGGTTTATGTTATGATGATTTGACACATTTGAAATTGCAAAAGAGAGTTTGTGGAGTTTTATGAGTATAGATGCTCCAAGAGCCGCAAACATCTCTCGACTTGCCTTTTTTCCTTAATTGTCAAATTTTTTCTTGTCTTGATCTGCCTCTTGAAACCTCTCATGCAATGTTTTCTGGTGTTGTTGCTCCTTTTCAATTATGGCCTCTCATGCCTTAAACAGACCTATTTGCCCCAAAAATTACCAAAAATGATAATGTTTGTCTCTTGTTGTTATGTCTGTGATATTATGGCCTCTCTTGGGGAAGTGAATCACATGCCATGTTTTTTCGATTAATGTCTCTGTTAAACTCTAACAAACAATTTGTTTTCTTTGGTTCATTGTGATTTTTCCGTTTCTGGTTGCAAATAATGATTTCCCAGAGCTCGGAAATTCAGGTTAGATTCGTCTTAGTTTCTCGTTCTTAATTATCTTTTTCTGCCTTTGTAATAATAGTTTTACTGAACGGTTTGCATGTTCCCAATTTTAAGTGAAAAAAGTTTTGATTTGTACCCTTTTGTTACAAACTAATGGGTTCCGAATTTCAGAAATACGGTATTCTGTATAATTTTATTCCAAGAACCATTCTTTACATTAATTAATGAAACAGAAGCTTTCCCCCCCTGTTTATCAGACTGAAACAACAAAAAAGTTTCGATATTTTGTACCTGGGATATAACCGTTTTGTTTCACCCTTGATTATTTTGTTCACATGATGCAATTGTTTATTTTTTTTTATCAATCAATAGAATAACTTTGGGTTTAATTGGCAGCCGAGAAAGAAAATTAAGATTGGAGATGATGATGCGAAACATGATGATCTAGAAGTAGCAGGAAAACAGAGCTATCATCAAGAAATTAAGTTTGACCGTGCGGCTGAGATTCCATCATCTAACAACGTGGATACAACGCTGAGCCTCGTTGTTGCTGTTCCAGAGGATATCAATACCTATCGTCATCATCATCATCATCATCATCGGGCTGTGATGATGATTAATTTGGCCAAGTTTCGTAATGAAATTATCGACGAGTCAAGTAATTTTCTTGGTTTGGGCATTATTAATGATTGTTCAAGAAATTATGAGAAAGATGACTCTGATGATCATAAGAGTAGAGTTGAAATTAAGATTGGAGATGATGATGCAAAACATGATGATCTAGAAGTAACAGGTAAACAGAGCTATTAATTAACATTATTCGTTGACAAGGGCTTAGTTTCAACTAGTATGTGTGTGTGTATATATATATATATATTTCCATCTGATTATTATTTCTTGCGAAAGTTTTCAGCATGTCATGATTTTTTGAAAGAAGCCCATGAAGACATATTATTGGAGATATTTATTCGTCTCCCCGATTCTCGATCCGCTATACGCACTGGCATTGTCTGTCACAACTGGCATTCTTTGATTTCTCACAACCCTCGATTTATCTCAAGATTCATATCTCATCACCACCAGCATCAACATCGCTATCCATTGCCCTACACCCTCATATTGCGTAAAGCTGAAAAAAATATTGAGTTCGCCAGTCCCCAATATTTTCAGCCCATTTTCAAGCTATTTTCCGAGGAGTCGACGTTTTGTACTAGTCCTAATTTCTTGGACTTCTTGCCTTCTTCACCAATGGTGATAAGAGTATCTTGTAATGACTTGTTGCTCGTATCCCCTGACTCACGTTGGTCCACGGATTTCTACATCTGCAATCCAATCACAAAGCAATTTATTCAGCTCCCTGAGATTCTTAGACCCTATGGCCGTAACACTGGGGTAATTGGGCATGCATTGGTTTGTATGCCTGGTGGTCCCACCAACAAATTCCGATTCAAGGTGGTTGAATTCAAACATCCTTTTTATCCTAATCGCAATTCAGAATTACCTCGTAATACGCTCCACCCTATCACGGTATTTTGTTCTGAATCAAGAAAGTGGGAAATGAGATTCTTTCTCTGTCCTACTCGAGCCAGGAAGTTTTATCCTATTTGTTGGCTGCCTGCTGTTGCGTGCAATGGGATTTTGTACTGGCTTGAATACGAATATTGTGGGGTTGACAGGGTTATTTCTTTAGATTTGTCTTTGTCCAACAGCCAGTGTGGTGTCATTGACTTCCCCGATGATTCTTCTTATGATCCACTTTATGTTAGAAGACAAATTGGAGGTGTGCGTGTATGTGGCGGGGAGGAGCTCAGGTTATTACAAGTTTTCTTCAGTATGGAATCGACTGTCGATTTGAAAGTTTGGAAATTGAGTTATAATTCTGATAATCAAGATAAGAAAAAAGATTGGGTTTTGGTTCACCATAAAAGTAAGTTGAAAATGCCAAACAAAAGGTATGACGCTCGGCCATTAGTTCATCCAACCAATGGTGATGTGGTTTTTATAGTATGGGGTACAAATGATGTTTATCAGTATAATCTCAAAGATGATACAACATGTGAAATGATCGGCAAGCTTCAAGAGCCCTTAGCAAGTACTAGGTGGTTAAGAACTACTGACCTGCTATTGCCCTTCCCGGTGGTGCATCAGAATTGGCCAACGCAGATTCTTACATGATCTTGTCTATCTATTTACACTTTAGAGATTGCTTCTTTTCTTCTTTTTACTTTTTTTTTTGAATGAATTGGTGCCTGGTTTCTCTTAAAACTGTCTCATCCAAAATTTTATTATAATCTTCTTAAGTCTTTAATAATTAATACATTGGTAAATTTAACAATATATAACAAGCACAATCGCTATACGTGGATTGCATTGGTGGACTCAAATTTCAATTATTTTTCAATAATATTTGTTATTTATTTATTATTAATTAATTTTTTGAAATCAATATGATTTGTTGTTACTTCAATTCGATCCAAAAGTTGTTCTTATAATTTTAAGTTGCTCTTATGTTTTCAATTTGAGGCGGATATTGACACTTGAAAATTTTGTGCCCTTTCCGTATTTTAAATTTTAGGGTATTCGGATAAAGTTTAATGATTGTTGGAGGAAAAACATAATTAAATTGTTGAAGGAAAAATACAATTAGTGTGTTTTCGTCAATAAGTAACTGATGAAGGACAATTTAGGTATTTGTTATTTTTATATTATGGAAACATGTAATTGATACCCTATATAAAGAGAGTAATGGATGAATAATAAAACCCTAATATATAAAGAGTATTTGATGAATAAGAGAACCCTAATTTCTACCGTCTTTCTTCGTTTCTCTTTTATGTTTTATCCTTATTCTTTTCCTTTTATACTTTATCAGCACGAAACTCTAATCTAGTGATCGAGAATAAGCCATAACCAAAGCAACAATTATACAATTTTCGTATGTCGAAAACCCAACTACGTTGTATGTTTGAAAAATCGATTTCTTAAGTTTCAACCGTTGGATCGAGCAAAATTTTTTACAGAACCTTACAGACCATTTGAATTACATTTTGAACGGTGGAGACTGAATTCGTAGATACGAGAAAATATATATAAATTTTCAAATAAAGCAGATTTTACTTTCACAATCGAACCGTTGGATGAAACCAAATTTTGGTTATATTATTCCAAACATATACAAGTTCAATATGAACGGTGGAGATTCGAATATGATGTCTAAAGAATCCGATAATGAATTGTGAATAGAGCTGATCCTGTTTCTTGGAACTGTCTGCCAGCTTATTTTAAAAATTCAATTACGTACAATCTAACCGTTTGATGAAGCTGGATTTTGGATATAATATTCAAAACACGTATAGATTGAATCTGTACGGTGGAGATCGGATTTGAAACATTTCATAACCCGAAACCTAAAAAATAAAATTAGGAAAGATCATGACTTTCCTCCGAGATAACTTAAATTACCATATTATTTATTAAATGCAACTAATAAATATTTGGTAATATGTTTATATGGCATGGTATGTATTATTTGCATGTATATGTATATATGTTACCTATGATTATATACATGTGATGTTATATGCAATATTGACAAACATGAAATTTTGCAATACTTTAATGATATTCATAAAGTACATAATATATTATTACTTATACTTTTAGATGATTTCTAAGAAATCGTAAATCGTAAATAAAGTCATTTCATGTATGTTGGTAATTCTTTTCAAGTTGATTTTATAAACTATTAACAATGTATGAATTATTGATTGTACATTTGAATATTTTCATGATAATGAAAGTTCATGAACGATACAAAATTGTATAAATAAGTCTTGTGATAAAGAATATTCACACGATATCAAAGAAAGATTATGACATATTCATTATCTAAAAAAATTGATTAAACTAACTCAATCTAAATACAATTCAATATACTCAAAAGAAATTGAGTACTACCATCATTGGTTTATGTGGAAACTAAAAGAACTATAATTCCATAATAATATCATCCACCAACCCCTAATTGACAAAGAATCGGCAAACTTCGTCAAAGTCAATTTTCTAATGAACTTGAGAATTCATATTGATCCCGAATCTTATATTGGAAACCTATGTAGTTTCAAAATCTCAATAAACTTTGGGATGTACTCTAAATGAATTTTGAGAATTTTATGAAACACTACTTCCAACCCTAAGAACATAATGAAAAGAAATTTGTTTGCTTGCTAAAATGGTCAATGACTTTGATATGTTGCGACTAAAAACATGTCTTACCATATGTGAAAAAGAAAGTCACTTTAAATGACAATAAGTATTGAGAGATACGATCTCACTCTATTTTTTTCCACTTGAGAAAACATACGGATGCACTTGTATAATATTAATTATAATAATAAGTCATTGAGAGACATGACATTATTCTTCATAATACCAATATTAGACCTCCGGATAAAGAAATTTCTTAAGACTAACTAGGATCGATATGAATAGTGAAAATAACCTCAGAGTAAAGGAGAATAGACATTTTGATCCCTATCTATGTGGAAAGAATGATCCACGAGATATGATATGTAAGAGTTCGTGAAATTTATTGGTAATGGTAGAAGTCATGGAGGTCCCTCCAATTACCTTGCTTAGTCAATGGATATCCTCTATTTTGATTGATGAAATTTATTTGTTTCTTACTTTATAAAGAACTTGTAAAAGTATAATCAATCATTCATATTAGACTATTGTATTTGGTCTTAAAGTTTATTTTGAGTTAGATTTATGTGATGTGGCCTGATTTAAATTAATTATTATTTTATTGGGCTTATTGGTAAAATTTGGATTTCATTCTAAATCATTGAATGTGCGTGAGTTTATTTACCACACATTCACATACAAGGTTCAGGAGTAAACTATTAGATATAATGTAACATATCTTGCAAGTAATATAAAATATTAGAATGAAAAGTATTTCATTCAAATATCTCTGAAGAATGTGAGAATTTATCGAGGAATAGACAGTTATTCAATTAATTAATATTTATATGTGACAAAGTCTTGATGCCTAGTGGCACATTGATTAAAGTCATAAGAGTTCATTATGGACCACGAGCGTGATTCGAACTTTTTGTACCTTCTTTTATTAAATTTTTCAATTTTAAAAAGCTCGCTCGCAAGAGTACGAGTTCGCATGTAGGTTGGTAAATTGAACCGAATCGTCTCTCAAGGAAAACTAGGCTCGGAAGTTCCTTTTGTGTTTGTTTGTTCAGGAATAAGAAATAAAAATAAAATTCTAATCTAAACACATAAACGCAATAAATTGATCTAAACGAAGAATAATAAAAATTAAGGGCTTTTGAAAAGATTTTGAAAACAAGGGTTCTAGAGTTTCGAATCGTTTCCACGATCTATTGGGATAAACCCAATTGATGGTTCACGACGATTCTAGGCTCTAGAACCATTATATCTAGTCAATAAATCTCATCAATCTCATCATCATAAACCCAACATCATCATCACCAATCTCAATATCATACAATTCATCATATATGGGGGGTTTGTTTGTTGGGGTTTTGATTATTCTAGTTCAAGTAAGAAATTAAAAGCATAATAATTAATTAAACTAAATTAAACGAAGGGAAATAGAAACCCTACTATTAAATGAAGAAGAATAACAACGTCTTGATCGAATAATTTTTGAATATAAATTATCTAAAGCTAATATAAATTTAATCTAAAGCTAGAAAACTAGATCTAAGAAATTTAAAGAGAAATTAAAAACAACTCGACACTCGTTAGGGTTGTCAATCCCTAAGAGGCCTTAAAAACCATAGGAATAAGTTTAAAGTGTCTAACTATAGCTTAGGTAACTTAAAAATTCGGATTTATGGGGTAATATTTATAGAATTTGGAAATCTTGGGCAACAAGTCACGAAACCGCCTTTCTGGGCACCTTACGGTAGCCTTTACGGTAAGGCTAACCATAAGATCTTACCGTAACACTCACCGTTACCTCTGCCTTGATCAATCTAAGGTTGTTGTCACCGTTAACGCTTGGGTTGGATGCTTATGGTAGCACCTTACGGTTACGAGCAACTGTAATTAACTGTTAAGTCTTCAATAAGTGGCTAAATTTCATCTTTTCCTACACAACAACCTTGCAAAAAAGGATTATAGCAATTTTCTTGAAAACTACAAAATAAAAGAAAGAAAATCACAGAAAGAAGATAAAAATAAATAAATAAAAAAAAACGCTTGGGTTGCCTCCCAAGAAGCGCAACATTTAACGCCGCTTGCTTGACGCATTCCGCTAAATCAATCTCTAGCTCGCGGTGGGCCCACGAACTCTCTCTTCCTACCGTTTTGACTCTTCATATAGTTCCCGTAATAAGGCTTAAGTCGATGCTTGTGGACTTGAAAATTCGATTTTTAACGCTCATCGTATATAGTGGATACTCCATACTCGTCCATCTCTTTTATTAAAAATGGCCCACTCCATGCTGCTTTAAAATTGGTTGGATCAAATTTACGATCAGAATTATATAGCACTAGTTGACCAACCTTCAACTTCCCATTATCAAACTTCTTATCAAACACTTCGTTCGACTTCTTCTTCCTTGTCCAATTATCAAACTCTTTGTTGGGGTCGAGGGAAACGTACTCTGAACGATTTAGCGGTGGCTTCAACTCCACTTTCGGTGCTTTATTCTTCATGTCCACTTGATCACTAAAATTTTTAAATTCCTCAATAGTATCTCGTATGTCGATTCCTAGTAGTTCAATAAAATCCTCCCCACTCAGATGCTCCTCATCTTCAAACTCCTTGCTTGAATCAACTAGTGTATCTCCCACCTCACTCGAAAATTTGGCGTCGTCCTCATCGCCTAATTCGTCAAAAACTGCGGCTCCTTTTAGCTCATGAATGCATGATGCAGTGGGATCAAAGAACGAATAATCATCTTGCATGGTAGGGATATGGGTGTTTTGAATATACTTAAGAGAAAATGTCATTGATTCGCCTAAAACTGTCATTTTCATTCTTCCTTTGTGAACATCAATCAAGGTATGGGTGGTAAAAATAAACGGGCGCCCCAATAAAATGGTGTGCTCCGTGCTTGCAATCGGTACTTCGCCCACGTCCAAGATTACAAAATCGACCGGAATTACTAGCTCTCCAATCTGCACTAAAACATCTTCAACCATTCCCAAAGGTAGCCGGATTGAGCGATCGGCCAACTGAAGTCGCATGGTCGTCGGCTTCAGTTGTCCAAGATCAAATTCTCGATAAAGTGAATAGGGTATGAGATTGATTCCTGCTCCAAGATCCAACATTCCTTTTGCTTTTTGTCCATTTTCCAATGAAATAGTAATACAGAAACTCCCAGGATCGCGTTCCTTAGGTGGCAATGGCTTCTTGAAAACTGCACTAACTTCTTTTGGGAATGTTACGTATTGATTTACTGCTAAGCGTCTCTCCCTTGAAGCAAGTTCCTTGAAGAATTTCACATAGGCGCGCATTGTTTTGATTACCTCCAGAAGGGGCAAGTTAATATTTACGTTCTTTAGTAGGTTGTACAGTTCCATAAATCTTTTGTTTTCTTTAGCAGGACGCAAACGGCTAGGAAAAGAAACAACATCTTTGATCCGTGTTGGCATTTTCTTCGATAGCGATGGTGAAGGAACATTTCATGGGTAGGGGCACCATTCGGAATTATCCCTTTAATGGAACCAGGAACATATCTATTGGAAGACTTATGAAGTGGATCAACTTGTTTAGAAACATCTTCCTTTGTGGGCATTGGTGTATTTCCTCGATTTCGACTTCCTCAGTCTGGTCAACAATCCCGTTTTCAATCTTCTTTCCACTACGAAGGATATGAACCGCCGACGCTTGCTCTGCCTGGCTTGGAAGTTTACCCTTCTCATTATCTGATCTCGCAATGTCAGCTGCTAATTGTCCTATCGTCCTATCCATCCTTTCCATATTTTTGACAAGATTATGTACTATCCCGGAGAGATTGTCAATGCTAGTCACTGTCTTTGAGAGCTCATCTATTTTGGCATTTACTTTCGCAAGTCCCTCTCTATTGCTGAGCGTTTCGGCCACTTGGTTTTGCTGCCAAACCAACAATTGATCGTTTGGTTAAACCGAAGTGGGCACCTGTCCACGTTGCGGGGTGTACTTCCCTTGATTTGTATAATTCTGAATTGCGTTAACATCTTCTTGTTGTTCAATATTATTGGGGCACATGTCAGCTAGATGCTGGGGGGAACCGCATTTGTAACACGTCGCAGCAGCCTTCTTTGAAGAGGTCTTGCTCGCTTGCTCGGCTTTCCATGCTGCTAATGTCTCGTCAAATATTATCCCACATTTCGCCTTGACTAATTTGCCGTCATCTAAATCGGGATCGGGAACAGAAATCTCATTAACCTTCATTTTACGAGGCTGAGACTTGGTTTGTCTAGATTTCTCGCTTTCCTTTTCCAAAACTCGTCTTGCCTCGGTGGCTGTCAAATCTCCGAAATCTCCTCCTGCCGCTATCTCTACTTCTCTTTTCCCATGGTCCAACAATCCATCAAAGAAAAATTAATTAGTCATCTCCGGAGAATAGTTATGGTGGGGGCAAGCTTGCAAATATGTCTTGTAACTCTCCCATGCTTCATGAAATAGCTCTCCTTCCAATTGTTCAAAAGTAGCAATTTACCTACGAAGATGTCCCGTTGTTTGTGCTTAATAGTATTGATTTAAAAATTTCTCTCTTATCATCTCCCAGTCAGTCAACGAACCGGGTTCTAGGTATAGTAACCAAGACTTTGCTTTGTCCTTCATACTGTAAGGGAAACAAATCATTTGCACCTCCTCTTGGTCAAGGCCATGAACCACAAATCTGCCAACCTCATCAACAAAATAGTTCAAAAATGCCAAAGGGTCTTCATGGGCTCCTCCATGGAAAGTCGGGAGTAAATTAAGTTGGTGTGGTTTAATCTCTATTTCCCTTGCAGTTGGTCCAAGAACAGTAGCAGACCTAAAAGGTACTACCTTCGGATGTGCCAAATCGTGCTGTCTAGGGGCTCTATCTCCCCTTGGTTCTCTAACTCGGTCATTCGCTCTCTCGTAGCGGTTGTCATACACGTTTCTTTCATAATCATTTTTGCGCTCGTATTGTCTTTCAAAATAGTCTTGTTCGTAGCCATGGTCCTGATTCGCCAACCAAATGTTTACGCGTCTATGATTGTTAGCATACTCGTTACGCTGAAGAAAATCATCATTCCTTAATGACACGTTCTCGATTTTGTGCTGACGATTGCCATTATTGTTCCTCTCTTCATTTTGTCTTATGTTTACCATGTTGGTGGATTATTGGCTATATTTTTAAGTTGGCAATTTAGTTCTTCGTTATGATGTTGATTAACTCCTTCATTTCTTCCTGCGTCCCGTCTCATGTTCTCCATGTTTTGCTGATAATTTGCCCAATAAGCACTGGGTTGTGATTGTCCTTGTAAAATGATTGGCTCACTATCATACCCAATCCTAATTGGGCGTGGAGGTGATCTTGGTGGGGAATCACCRTTTCAGATTGATTGTGCTCCTAACATTGCTTTAGGGATATCGTCACAAACAAAATCAGTAGTTGTAGACGAATCGTTCTCGGGAATAAAAAGGGGCTTTGGTCTCGGTGGATTTGAACGATGGATGTTGTCGATGAATGGTGCAAGGCCGCGTTGAAGTGATCTTCTACCTTGCATAAAATTAACAACAAATCAACGTACCAAGCGGCAAAATCCCAAACCAAATGCAAAATAAATAGTAACTCAAAAATAAAATAAAAGGAAAAACATCTTTAATTCCTACTCGTTGTCCCTGGAAATGGTGCCAAATTTTTGAACCAAGATTTTGTTCACCCCAAATATATATATTTTAATTTAAAACTTTCAAACTTGCTCGCAAGAGTACGAGGGAGCTTGTATGGTGGTAAGTTGACTCAAGTCGATTCTCTCGAGGACAACTGTTCGGTCTTTAAGCGTCAACCAAATGTTTACGCGTCTATGATTGTTAGCATACTCGTTACGCTGAAGAAAATCATCATTCCTTAATGACACGTTCTCGATTTTGTGCTGACGATTGCCATTATTGTTCCTCTCTTCATTTTGTCTTATGTTTACCATGTTGGTGGATTATTGGCTATATTTTTAAGTTGGCAATTTAGTTCTTCGTTATGATGTTGATTAACTCCTTCATTTCTTCCTGCGTCCCGTCTCATGTTCTCCATGTTTTGCTGATAATTTGCCCAATAAGCACTGGGTTGTGATTGTCCTTGTAAAATGATTGGCTCACTATCATACCCAATCCTAATTGGGCGTGGAGGTGATCTTGGTGGGGAATCACCGTTTCAGATTGATTGTGCTCCTAACATTGCTTTAGGGATATCGTCACAAACAAAATCAGTAGTTGTAGACGAATCGTTCTCGGGAATAAAAAGGGGCTTTGGTCTCGGTGGATTTGAACGATGGATGTTGTCGATGAATGGTGCAAGGCCGCGTTGAAGTGATCTTCTACCTTGCATAAAATTAACAACAAATCAACGTACCAAGCGGCAAAATCCCAAACCAAATGCAAAATAAATAGTAACTCAAAAATAAAATAAAAGGAAAAACATCTTTAATTCCTACTCGTTGTCCCTGGAAATGGTGCCAAATTTTTGAACCAAGATTTTGTTCACCCCAAATATATATATTTTAATTTAAAACTTTCAAACTTGCTCGCAAGAGTACGAGGGAGCTTGTATGGTGGTAAGTTGACTCAAGTCGATTCTCTCGAGGACAACTGTTCGGTCTTTAAGATGTTTTTCTCAATCACACGTAACAAATAATTCATACAAATGGGGGGGGGGGGGGGGGGGGAAGGGGGTTATTTGAAATGGATTATTAACTACTGATTTGAAAACTTTAGACTTAAACTTAAAATCTAGATTAAATTATTCTAAATTACCAACTATAATTAACTAATTATTTAACCTAAATTACCAGCTGAAAATTAAATCTTATGATTATCTAACTTAAACGTTCTAAATTAATTAACTAAAACCTAACTTAGCTCTCTAATTAATTAACTAGAAAGAAAATCTAATTAAAATTCGAATTTAATTAATGACTAGAACTAAACTAAATCACAACAACCTAAAATAATCTTAAACTAACCAAATTAATCAACTACGAATTACGAATACGCATGCATTCACTAACTAGGATCCTAACGATTACTAAATGAGCATAAAAATTATGAAAACTAGCAAACTAACATGAACAAATCGCATGAATATTCTCAAGCGTCAAATACCCAAACACGAACATAAAAATAACTGAATCTAAAATGAAATTAACCAACTAAATTCGTTCAGCAAATTTAAGTACGGAAGTAAACTCAAGAACATCAACTAATTATTATTCAAAAAGCTTGATAACTAAGAATTAAAACTAAGAAACTAAGTAAAAGTTGTGAAGTACTAATTCTAGCTACTGAAAACTGAAAGTTCCTCGGCTATTCAGAAGAGGAAATGTAGCGAATCAGTCGAGAAATGGATGAACAGCGTCGAACGGGCTCCGGAACTCGTCGTCGTCGAATCTTGGGTTACTCTTCAATCCTCGCGTTTTTGATGTTATTCTCCGACTCTAAACCCTAGGATTATGTTTATGGTAAGTTCTTAGGGTTGAACGTCCATCTGGAACTCGGATTATTAGTGGGTATTTATAGATCTCGCGTTTCTTGGGCTACAAGTCACATAGGTCGATTTCTGGGCCCGCTTACGGTAGCACCTTACGGTTACTAGCAACCGTAAAAAGCTACCATAAACCTCTCTGTTGCCTCCTTACGATGATTCTTACGGTAGGGTGTGTAACCGTAAGACCAACCGTAATGCTCTCGATCCTCCTTCTACGGTGTTGTCTACGGTAGCACCTTACGGTAAGGGTTATCGTAAAGCTAACCGTAGTGAGCGGACGGTGGAGGAGGTCCGCCATAAGTACAAGATTAATGAACCCTTCGACCCCTACTCCCCTTCGGCGGGTATCCTGGCCTGCCAAGCACCGGCAGGCTGGCTACCTTTTTATGTTGTCCAATTTCAGGCAGGTTTACGCCTTCCGGTAAACCCGCTGATGCTGGAGATCGCCGAGATATACAAAATTCCCGTTTCCCAATTTACCCCTAACTCCTTTAGACTCATGGTATGCTATAACCTTGCCATGCGTTATGCTGGTCAGGATCCAACAGCTCTTACCTTCTACCAGCTTTTTCAAGCAAAGAGCTCTTTCCCAGGCTGTTTTTACCTCACGGCCAGACCTGGGGTCCATTTCATACACAAGCTCCCTACCTCCAACAAGGCTTGGAGGAAAAAGTTTTTCTTCATTCATTGCGACGGAGACTGGGGTTTTGACCCCACACCCATTGAGAAACTGCCCTCTTACCCACATCTGATCGTGGCAGGCAGACCTCCCCGCGTTCAAAATATCATATCTACTTTGAACAAAAATCCTATCAATGTCAACGAGCTCCTTCTACCCTTTGTTCTGGATTTATTCAACGAAAAGTTGGAAACGGGTCCATTAACCAAGGAGATTGGTAGCGCTTCTTTTATCCTGGTCTGCCTCTTTACACTTTTATTTTTCATACATCTTACCTTTCTTATTTTTATTTTCAGAAATGATGATGCGACAGATGTTTGAGGAGGCCAACAAGAAGGGTACAGAGGCTTCCCCAGAGCCCTCAGCTTGGGAAGTGGGCTCTTCCTCTGCCCCCGGATCAAGAGTCCCCAACCTTATCTGCCCCCATCACGTCCTCCACCATCGAAACATCCCGCCTCTGAGTCTGAGGAGGAAGAGTCCCTTTGATAAAGACGCCTCGTGCTAGTCGAAGTAGGAGCTCTACCATCTCCGCGGCCCCAGCTATTCCCATCACGGCCCCTGCCATCTTTGTCACCCGCAGCTCGGGCCCTCCACATAGGACCCCCGTCTTGAACTGCTCGGTGACGTAGCAGTTCGTCATGTGAGCGGTCAGTGCGCACGTGAAGACATGCACATTCTGGATAAACAGAGCGACCGCGAGTTGCTGGAATCCTTGTGCCAGGACGAGGCGCGGGTAAATATCTTTACTACTCCTTCTTCCCTTTTCCTTATTTATTTAGGCCTAAGTTTTAATTCCATCTTTTGTATCCAGGGTGAGGCCAAGAGAGCTCTTTTAGCTATTAGGGCGACCAGGTCCATGGTTCAGTCCGACGTCATTAAGGAGAACAAAATCCTTAATGAGAAGATGCTGCGCTTCCGGGACCTATCTAAGGAGAAGATCAAAGAGAACAAGAAGCTGCAAGAGGAGGTGTCCGGGATGAAGAGAGCCCAGGACAAAATGCTGAAGACAGCCCGATCTGAATCTCGTGATGAGGCTCTCGCAGAAGCAAGGAGTCTGGCGGATGAGGCCCTGGCCAAGGCCAAAGGCGAGTGGGAGACCGAGTTTTTGAACTCTGAAAAGGGGATCAAGTTAGTCCAGGTTGCTAGGGACGAAACGCGGAAGGCCTTTCTTGGGTCCAAAGAACTTTTCACTCTGCTCTTCCCAGAAGCTGTTGCATACTAAAACTTTGGCTTGGATGAGCAGGCCAAATGAGTTCTAGCCAACCCCAGCACCCCTTTTGGCCGGAGCTTACCCTTGAAGACTCCGTCTGAGCCTACCTCCTTCTCCTATGCCCCCGAAAAGGATCGCCTTCATACAGTCGGGTCTGCGGAGTTTGCTGAGCACGTCTTCTCCGTTCTTCATTCTCCTGAGCCTGGTCAGCCTCAGCCAGACCTGACTCTCACTGTGGTTCCTCCTACATCTTCTCCCTCCCCAACATTTGCAGGTCTGGGTGAGTTACCAGGTGGAGCCTCCCAAGGCGGCTTATCTGAGGGCGTAGTGGACTAGCTGACGGGCAGAACTGAGTGCAGACATGGAGGTTGATACTTAGGCTTCTGAGATTTTCTGCTTTGAACAGACCTGTAGGTTGCCTGTGTGGCGGGTCTGCATGTAACCATATTTTGAATTTTGTACTTTTGAATGATCTGAAAATAATAAATGCTTTTTTGTCTTGTAATCACTCTTAAACTTCTAGGGTTTCCTGAATTCCCGGAAACCCTAGTACTATTGATTCTCCAGCATGTGCCCTTGCTTTCTTTAAATATATGCATATATTCTCCATTTTTCTCCAACTTTCTGCAATTGCGTCTTCTCCTCTTCTTCAAGAACTCGATGTTGTGAAAAGAAAGAACATCTCTCTGGCTGTCGAGAATTTCAAACTCTCTGATAAACTGGCCATGCTTCGAGAAAAAATCAGCTATTTACACCGTCTTTTAGAAAGGAAGAGACAGAAAAAGAGCCATTACAAGCGGGAATAGGCCGAGCTCCATCAACTGAACCGCCAACTGCAAGAAGAAAAGGCTGATTTGGCGGAGTCAGTGAGCCGGTTGACTATCGCCGCTGGCGAAGCACATGCTCTTTTTGAGCGAGCTGATAAATATCGCCAGCGCTACCACGAGACGGAGCGCGAGCTCTGGCATGTTCGCCGAACACGCTGCGGATCGGAGATCTGCTATGGGATGATCATTTTGTGTTCTCTCTTTTTATTTTCTGCATTTTTTAATCAGAATTTGCCGAGCTTTGTAGAAGGTGTGTGCAATTTCCTGTGTTTTTCCAGAAATTTGATGGATGGTGCATGTTTATATTTAGGAATGTCCTGGTTTCGATTTTTACCAATTCTGGTCTCTGTCAATATGATTAAACTTGCCCAATTTTAGGGTTTTCTAATTTTAAGGGAACCCTGGTACTATCTTGGTGTGGAATGCACGTGCTTACATCCTTTATATACATGCCTCTTTTCCTGTGTTTTTTATCTTTCGTCATGGCTTCTTCATCTTCACTTGAAATTGAAAACCTCAAGAAGAAAAACATTTCCTTCTTCAATGAAAATTTCTGACTTGCAGACGAGAAAGCCCAGCTGCACGAGAAAGTTTTGCAGATGCGCAAATTATTGGATAGGAAAAGACAAAAGAAACGATTTTATAAACGAGAACTGGTGGAGCTTCGCCTTCTCAACCGCCAACTCCAAGAGGAAAAGGCTGATCTTCTTAAATTAGTTAGTCGGCCGAACACCACTGCCGGCGAGGCGCACTSTGCTGTCGACCGCGCAAGCAGATATCATGAACGCATCCATGTTGCCGAGCGTGAATTTAATCATCTTAGGCGTATCTTGGCCTCCAAATAGAAGATTATCTCCTCTCTTTTGATGTCTTAGTGTCTGGTTTTTTTTTTATAGTTGTGTAATCGCTTGTGTATCCACCGGAATTATGCAACTTAATGAAATTTTCCCATTTTTTTGTGAATGATCTTCTGATCCACTTGTACTTTGGATGATCCAGCCACGGTGACCTGTTAAGATTCATGGCTTGATTTGTACCTAGATTAAACGGGYCGRGGCATCCTTGCTTGACCCTTCCTGGCTTCGTCTAATGGTCAGGAAGATGGGTAGCCGCCTTTAGTCATCATGGTTTAAACTGACAAAAACAGATCACGAAAATGGGGCATCCGCCCTTAGCCATTCCTGGCTTAAACTGACCATCAGGTTAGGCAAATGGGGCATCCGCCCTTAGCCAATTCTGGCTTAAACTGAAAATCAGATCAGGTAAATGGGGCATCCGCCCTTAGCCAATCCTGGATTAAACTGACAATCAGGTCAGGTAATTGGGGCATCTGCTCTTAGCCAATCCTGGCGTTAAAATGACAATTAGGTCAGGCAAATGGGACATTCTCCTTTGAGCCAATCCTGGCTTATATGAAGACACTGGGTTTTTTACTCATGAGAAAGACCTGCATTATCATTGAACAACATATTCAAAGGTTTACATTTATACATAAAATTTTCGTAAATTAGCGACGTTCCATGCATGGGGGATCTCAGTTCCGTCCAGCTCCTCTAATTTATAAGCGCCACCGGCTAAGACTTGGGTGACCCTGAACAGTCCCTGCCACACAGGGTCTAGCTTTCCCTTGGCTCACTAGTGCAGAAACTGCATTCTAGAACAGAACATCTTGGTGCATCTGGAAGGGTATTTAAAATACTTTTCTGGATTAGACTTTCCAGAACAGTTTTTGAAATTACCGTTCTGGATTGACAATTTTCCAGAACGGTATTCATATACCGTTCTGGAATGTATACATTCCAGAATGGTTATTGAAAAACCGTTATGGATTATGAGTCAGTCCAGAACGGTATTTAATTAACGTTTTGGAAAGTGTACAATCCAGAACGGTATTTTAATACCGTTCTGGAAAGTGTGTATTCCAGAACGTTATTTAAAATACCGTTCTGAATTGGTAGCCAATCAAGAACGGTATTTATAAAACTGTTCTCAAAAGTCTTGGTCAATTTAATGCCGCGTAAATAAAAAAATTTTGCCGCCCATATTTTTACTTTCCAGAACGGTATATTTAAAACCCTTCTGGATGTATTCGCCGATACAGAATGGTAAAAAAATACCCTTCTCGGAAGTTTACGATACAGAACGGTATTTGAAATACCGTTCTCTAAATATTGCCGAAAGAGAACGGTATTATAATTACCGTTCTATATTGTTATTCAATCCAAAAGGGTATTAAAAAACCGTTCTTGAATACCGCTCTCTAAATATTGCCGAAAGAGAACGGTATTATAATTACCGTTCTATATTATTATTCAATCCAAAAGGGTATTAAAAAACCGTTCTTGAATGTCTTTCTAAAAAAATAAAATCCAGAACAATATTTTTAATAATACCGATCTGATAAGTCTTTACCAATTTCAAATATTTTGACAAGAACAAGCGGGTAAATGGGGCGGCTAAATGAAGCTTTTCACAACTTGGCTATTACTTTATCTTAACCAAAATCCAAAACCCCATTATCATTAGGGTTTGTCTCAGCAACCTCGTTAACAATATTTTTATCCTTTTTCCTTCTCATTCTTGAGCCTTTTGCCATTTCTTCATCAAGGATTCTCCGCTCTTTCTCCTCGATCTTCGAATTTTTCACCTTATTCTCATTAGGGTTTGCCCCGAATTTTGGGCCCTCTTCCAACCCGAGCTTCTATCGACGTCGCCATTTTTGGAGCGCTTGTGGAACCAGACTAAGTGGTTGAAGGCGTCGACTGTGTGCTGCAAGTACAAGGCGACGGCAGCGGAGGAGCCGTTATCTACGACGGCGAATTGGTTAATGTAATTTACGGCCCGGGAAAGCGAGACGGGATTTGAAGAAATCAACTTAGTTCTCCAGAAGTAACACCGACTGGTGATTGCACTCGATTTCTTCCAGGTTTCTCCCTTCTCTGCCTGTGCTTTCCAATGTATTCATTATTATCATGTAATTTTTGCAATATTTATTTATTTGGAAGATTATATCAGTGTTCTGCAAATGTTTAGGAATCCAAATGAATTATTTATTGCATTCTCTCAAAATTTGACGCTATTTTCATTTTCCCCAAATTAGATTCCAGCTTCAGTGAAAATTTAATAATTACTACTAAATAATGATCCACTGTGTAATCATTTGGAAATCCATTCTGATGTTCACTACCTGGATTTTTATTTTTTATTTTTATTTTTGGCAGATCCGGGACAATGATTAAAGTCTTCGATTCTCACTGTCACTTACAAGATCCAAGAATCCTAAACATGGCCCCTAAGCTCATAAAAGAGGCCATCGACACCGGCGTCATTCATTTCGCAGTAAACGGAGTGTCCGAAAAAAGATTGGCATTTAGTCAAAGAAATGAGTGACACCTATCCATCCGTTATTCCCAATTTTGGCCTTCATCCCTGGTTCATATCCGGCCGATCACCCGATTGGCTAACACACTCTTAAAAATGTTTCTCGTTGCCAACCCTAATGCAGCCGTCGGAGAAATCGGTCTGGATAAAGGCTCAATCAGAAAACAATTAGATTTCACGGACCAAGTCAAAGTTTTCAAACAGCAGCTTCATCTCGCGAAGGAGCTTCAAAAGCCGGCATCTGTCCACTACGTCCGGGCTTTTCGGCGATCTTCTCAAAATTCTGAAACCGGTTGGCCCGTTTCCTAGCAGCGTGATATTGCACTCGTATCTGGGCTCCACTGAGATGGTCTCCCAGTTATTGAGCCTCAAGGCTTACTTTTCGTTTGTCGGGTTTTTGATGACGATGAAAGAGAGCAAGGCGAAGAGGATGTAGAAGTCAGTTCCTGTCGATATGATCCTGTTGGAGACGAGGAATGCCCCGGATGCTCGGCCGAGGTCGGTTGATCCGGATGAAAGTATTTCATCCTCTAGTGAATGTTGGGATTTGATGGTGCCGTCGCGCAGCGGAAAACAAAATTTTTTATATAAAAGGAATTTGAATCGAATTCAATTGACGACGGCCCATTTTATATTTCAATTAATTCAAACAATGTTTTAAATACTTTATAAATGAAACAATTCGATTTTCGTACAATCGAATAAGAATGGTCGGTTTCTATTTAATATATTAAACATATACATAACAATTATATATATATATATATATATAAATATATTAATATATTAATTATATAATATAATTATATATTATATACATATATCAAACAATATATATATATATATATATATATATTATATAACATTACATGCATGCATTTCAATCACACAGCATGCATATACATTAACAACACACATATATATTATATATGTACTTAGCATGCACATGCATTAATAACATACACATATATATAATAGTATGCATGCATTAATATAACAATATACATATGAAAACACACTGCACACACATATGTAACGTATATATATATATATATTCAGATTATAAACACACACACAGCATGCATATATGTATATATCAAAGTACAAATATAACACAGCACACAAACATATATCTTATATATATAAATAGGTGCAGCCATTGATACCTCACGGCGGAGGAGGAGCGACGCGGCTGGAGCTCCGACGACGAAGCGGCGAGGTGCTGTCGGGGAGTGGGACGGAACGGCAGTGGCTGCAGCAACTTCTCGGGGACGGTAGCGGCCTCCGATGACACAGCAGCGGCAGCAGGCTACGGTCCAGAGCGCAGGAGGTTGCGGACGTGCTGGCGGCCAAAACGGCACGTCGACAGGAGGGTGACGACAGGCTTGGTAGCAAGAACAGCACGTCGGCTTCGGCACACAGCGGTGGTGTCGGGGAGGCAGCGCGTAGGGCGGCGAGAACTCCGGCCACGAGGCGACGGGCGGGTACAACGTGCTGACGGCGAAACGGCGCGTCGGTAGGAAGGTGGGCGACGGCTTGGCAGCAGTGCGGCGGAGACTGCGCGCTGGCGGCGATGACAGGGCGCTTCGATGACGGGGCAGCAGGCTGTTCCGGAACGGCCAACAGCGACAGCGGCGGTCGCGGCAGCGTTCGGAGCGGCAGGGGCGCGACGACAACGGGGTTCCGGCTGCGTTCGGAACGGGCAGTGGTGCGACGACACGATGACACGGCAGGGAGCGGTCCTCGGTTGCAGCGACTCGGTAGGTGCAGCAGCGGCAGGCTCTCCGGCGACGAAAGCGGCAGTGGTGTGACATCCACGACAAATTGGTGTCACACACCGTATGTACCTGACGTCCTTCACGACGCAGCTAGATCATCGTGGGATTAAAACGACGGAAAAGATAACCGAGAACCGAACGTTTCGGTGCGCGGCGGCCGACGGCAATCGGCGGCGGCGGAGGTGGGGGGCTGGGAGCTCCATGTTTGTTCAAAGGTAGAAACAATTTCAATCACATCATAATGTGACCCTAAAGATAGATTTCCTCACACTTGATAATGACCTAGGTTAATCCAGCGAATATCAAAATCTTTGTGTGTCAGGTCTGACCTACCAATGTGAGACGTATAAGCTCAACTCTATCAGGTCAACGCAATCCCCAGTTAATCTGACCAATCACGTCAAACCAATAGAATCTCACATACAAATCTCCATCTAATGTCAATTAGATTACAGCTTTTCTTATGACAGCACTCCCCGCTAACACGGCATACTGCACTGCCATAAGAGGCTATCACATAATCTAACCGTTGGTAGAAGGAAAGAAAAAGAACGACAATTCGGTTTTTCTTTATAGCCTGATTTTAATTCTTAACCTTTAAGAATGAGGGATTTTAATTTTATATCTCATCCGAAATTTAGTTATGATCAATTGTTGATTCTTTACAATTTAGGATCATCATCGAACTTAGTTTCATCCATTCATCATATGAACGATAAACTAAAACGATTCAGTTGGTGTTCTATTAATTTCAAATTAATTTAACAATTTAAATTAATAAATTAATCCAGCACCTATTTATCGAATTCAAATTGATTTGAAAAATCGATTATCTTATTGGGCTCTAGTTGATTTTAATTTCATTAAATTATGGATCAACTGATTTTTCTTATAGAGACTCGAGAATATTTAAGTTTTAGGATAAGACTGTCAAACAGTCTGACACGTAAGACTGTCGGACACTCTGACACGTGATTTCCCGTGAAATTCTAAGGCCGACCAAATATTCAGCTATAAGAAATTCCAACACAAGATAATATCCAAATCAACAACTCAACAAATTCAACATGCTCTCGAAAGCAAAAACACATAAGCAATTAATTGATTTAAAAACCAGTAGCTCTGATACCACTGTTGGGATTTGATGGTGCCGTCGCGCAGCGGAAAACAAAAATTTTTAAATAAAAGGAATTTGAATCGAATTCAATTGACGACGGCCCATTTTTATTTCAATTAATTCAAACAATGTTTTAAATTGCTTTACAAATGAAACAATTTGATTTTCGTAAAATCGAATAAGCATGGTCGGTTTCTATTTAATATATTAAACATATACATAACAATTATATATATATATATATATATATATACATATATATATATAATATATATATAATTAATATCTTAATTATATATTATAATTTATATATTATATACATATATCAACAATATATATATATATATATATATATATAATATATATATATATATAAAACATTACATGAATGCATTTCAATCACACAGCATGCATATACATTCAACAACACACATATATATTATATATGTACTTAGCATTGCACATGCATTAATAACATACATATATATATAACAATATGCATGCAAACATTTAATATAAGCAATATACATATGAAAACACAATGCACACACATATGTAAACGTATATATATATATATATTCAGATTATAAAACACACACACAGCATGCATATATGTATATATCAAAGTACAAATATAACACAACACACAAACATATATCTTATATATAATATATATGGTGCAGCCATTGATACCTCACGGCGGAGGAGGAGCGACGCGGCTGGAGTCTCCGGCCGACGAAGCGGCGAGGGTGCTGTCCGGGGAGTGGGACGGAACGGCAGTGGCTTGCAGCAACTTCTCGGGGGACGGTAGCGGCCTCCGATGACAACAGCAGCGGCAGCAGGCTACGGTCCAGAGCCTTTAAATAATAAAACCCCATAGAAAGGGTTGGGCTTAGGCTTGTTCCTTTAAAAAAAAAAAAAACTTGATAAAAAAAAAAGAAAGGAGGATTTGGTTTTTTAAAAAAAAAAAAGAACAGACGGAAATTTTTTCCGAAAATAGGTTTTAGCCCTAGCGGACAAAAACCTTCTCCCAGCCGTCCACCTCAAGCCACCGGCCGCCGTCACACCGAAACGTTCGATTCTCATTTATCCTTTCGCGTTTTCAATCCCTCGTCGGATCTAGTGCTCCCGTCGTAAGGATGTCCGGACATACGGTGTGTGACACCAATTCGTCGGAGACGCATCGTAGCCGCCGGACCTCCGCCTTCCGTAGACGCATCGCAGCCCCGCCTCGCTACCGTCCCCGAGCTGTCGTCGCGTCACGAACCGCCTGCCGCTTCTGTTTCGCCGGAGTTACAGCTGCTTTCGCCGGCCGTTTCCTGTTGCTGTCTTGCCGGAGTTCCAGCCGGGACGATAGCCTGCCAACGTGTCGCTCCGAACGCCGTGCCGAAGCCTCCTACCGAACGCCACTGTCGTCGCGCTGCACCGCGTCGCGCCACGAGCTGTCTGCCGCCGCTCGTCGCCGGATTTCCAGCCGCC
>BMAC01000398.1:265460-283228 GCA_014905375.1 Phtheirospermum japonicum | reverse complement strand
TGGCCTAGCCTTGACCAGGCTTGCCCATTTCCACACCAGGTGTTCCTAGCATCGCCCAGAACTGCCAGATCCGTACCTTATCGACAGCACCCGACGGCTGCGTGCCACGCTCGACAGCGCCCGGTGCCCGTGCGTGCGCAGCCCTGTACTCGCCCGGCAGCTCCCGCCCGCACGCTTCCGCAAGAGCCCGCACGCCCGCATCCGCCCGCGCCCAGCGTCCGGCACCAGGTAGCGCCCGCACACCACATCTCACGCCAGCCTGCGCCTCTTTCGGTGCGCAAGGCCACGCCCAGCACCAAGCCCAGTCATGCCCCGCCTTTGTCCATCGCCCAGCCCAGCCTTTACCCACGCCCAGGCTCCAGCCTGTCGACCAGCAGTGCCCATGCGCGCCCAGCCGCGGCAAGGCTCGGCCTTGTCCGAGTCAGCTCGAGCCATGGTCGAGCCAGCTCGAGCCATGGTCGAGCCACCATCGAGCCAAAATATACCAAAAGGCTAGCCAAGTGTCTAGGAAGGTCAACACGGGTAAATTTTGGTCAAACCCGGGAATTTCAAGCCTTTTTGGCTAATTTGGCCCAATTAAACCTCGTATAAATAGGGACTCCTCTCATTTTTGTAATTATCCCACACCTCCTCCCAACCCAAGCTTGGGCTTGGGATTAAAATTTCTCTCTCTAGATTTTAGATTTAATTTCAAGTTTTACTTGGGTTTGTAAGCTCAAGAAGAATTCAAGTACTCTCTTGGATTTTACTTTGTTTCAATTTAATTCATGCTTGTTACTTCTTCCCTTTAATTGAAGTAAGATTTCTTTTATTTTCACGCTTGTTCTTCAATTTCATGCTTGTTCTTCATTTTATGAATTTTGCCTTAGCTCATAGATTAATTGTTAGATCTTGTGAATCGTCCATGAAATCTAGTTGAGTGACACATTTAGATCATAGATCGAGTCCTTGATCGTTTTTATTTTGAGTCTTTCATATGTTTTATTTTAATTAAATCTTCATGCATTGTTTCATTCTAAATCTTAGATCTACTCTTTGTTTCTTGTTATTTTTCAAAAAGTTTTCAACTTTGACGTCAACTTTTCATGCTCTTTAGTGTTTTCAATTTTTTTTCAATTTTCATTTCGTAGATTTTATGATCATGCAAGCATGGTTGTACTCTAGGTTATTCTAGTTGTACTTAGTGAAACTTTGCTTTCTATTTGCTTATTCTCAATATTGCTTTGCAATATCAATTAAGGCATATAACGAGGCATCCGACCAACTTGTAATTTCAATTTCCTAGTTTAGTTTAGTTTGTTTATTTGCTTATTTTTCATTTTCTTTCAATTTACAAAGCTACAAACACATTGAATCCTTGCAAACGAATCTAATTCCGATAATATCGAGCCACATGAACCTTTATTTTCAAAACCACCAAAACTACACAACGGAATCCAAGATCGTCCTATCCTTCACAAAAGCAAGAGTCTCATGATCAAACCAAGAATAATGTATTTCTAACAAGACAGAATGATCAGTGGATCTCAATGGGAAGATCCAAGAATCATCCAAAGCACTCGAGCTCCTGAAGTGTTCGAAAGTAATGGAGAACTGAAGTGCCCATAAGGATGGAGAGGTGTATAAATGATATTAGACATTACTAATAAAGATAATGTCTTCCCTTGTGATGCATTATATCATTTACAACAATCTTCCTTAGGAAGATATCAAGGAATCCTCAAGATTGGAGAAATTTAAACAGTTATAGAGGGTAGCGCAGGAAGAACCCAAAGCAGCTAACTCTAGGGTTAGAGTTTCTCGAGGATCATAAATTAGGAAAGATTAAGAGATGGAATGGAGTTTACGATGGGTGATAAAAGATACATAATTCAATGATCACTAGTCTATTCCCCATATACGTTTCCATCGGAATGATATATGAAAAATACTGTGCTGAATATTTTGCAGCCTGCATTAATTCATGCGCAGGAATTTGTACAACTAAACTAGAAGTATTCCCTAAAGAAATGGAAGAAGAATTATACCCAGTAGCAGGAAACGATTTCTCTAAAAGGATAATCGTTCTTAAGATAGGAACCAAGCGAGTGGAAATGATGACTGGAGGATCAAATGGTACTCTATGGTACAAGTTCAAGACTCCACCAATCTATTTCCATGATACGGGAGTGGATATTCTGTCAGGGAATGATTTCCTATATACATTTAAAAGACTTATGGAAGAAAATGAGACTAGAAGACTTATTTTCACAACCCCATGTGATCATAAGATTATAGTCCAGCGACTAAGAGAGGCATTCCATAGGAAAATGCCAATCTATTTTTGCAGCAAGCGTGGTGATGAAGGAAAACTTTGACACCCAAAATGGAAGGATCGAAGATGGTATGGAGAAAAAGTTCCCCAACTACAAACCAAGAGTCTAGGAGGACAAAAGGAAGAGAGGATACAACCACAAACGATTGAATTCTTCAAAGGTAGCCTAGACATAAGCTCACAGCGAGACACCACCATGGAAGAACAAATTTCACTGGAGGATATCAAAAGAAAATTTCAAAAGAATTCCAACAAAAACCCTCTAGTATGGTGGGATAAGAATGAGATCAAAGTATATTTGAAGGTGAAAGCTTGAAAAGACAACGAGCTTATTACACCAAGAAGATCGAAAGGATATGCAATAAATACATAAGGAACACATTGACCTTAAGTTAATTGAAGCAGACATCTCTCCATACAGTAGTCCGGGGTTCCTGGTCCGCAACCATGGAGAAATAAAAAGAGGAAAACCAAGATTAATTATTAACTATAAGGGAATTAATAACATCTTGAATCTTGATGGGTATTATATTCCAAGCAGGGAACATTTGATAAATTGCATTAAAAATAAAATAGTGTTCGTCAAGTTCGATTACAAATCTGGGTTTTACCAGATTAAGATGGAAGAAGGAAGCAAGAATTTCACGGCCTTCTCAACACTACAAGGACACTATATCTGTAATGTTATGCATATGGGTCTAGCAAATGCACCCCAGGTATATCAGAGGAAGATGGATAATCTGTTTAAATATTATTTCAGTTTCATGTTTGTATACAATGATGATATACTCGTCGCATCAAAGAACATGAAGAATCATCTAAAATATTTGTGAATTTTCTGAGATGTTTGCCACAAGGAAGGATTAGTGCTTTCAGTAAAGAAGGCAGTAATTACTACAAGAAAAACCGAGTTCCTTGGAATAGAAATCGATGAGTCTGGAATCATTCTAAAAAATCATGTTGTAGAAAATATACAAAGATTCTAGACACACTCAAGGACAAAAAGTAACCTCAAAGTTTTCTAGAAGTTGTTACTCTAGCTGGGATGTTTATAAATAACCTAGCACATTACAGGAAGGTTTTTAGTTCCCTACCAAAAAAGGACGCCCTTTTCAAATGGGAAAAGGAACACCATGAAGGAATTAAATAACTTAAGGAGGTTAGTAAACAACTTCCCAAATTGGCAATTCCAGATGATGAGGATGAACAAGTTTTATGCACATATGTCAGTGATTATTGGAGGGCGGCTGTTCAAACGAAAGTAACGCCAAAAGGAGAAATGTCATGCAGATATTGCAATATATTATTTTTGAATAACGATGTAAATAGATGTCATATCAATTAAAAGGAGTTCTTCACAGTTTGAAAGACATTTAAGAAATGTCCTTTATTTCTGCTATCCAAGAAGTTCACCTTAAAAATCAATAATTCAAGTGTTAAAGCTGTTTTAAAAAATAAAATTGAATCTAAACTCGTAATGTCTAGATTACTTAGATGGCAAGCTGAATGTCAATTTTAGGATTATGATTTTGTCGTATAAAATCTCATGAAAATATTCTTGCAGATTTTTAACTCAAGATGCAGGGACACATTACTGACGATACCCTCAAAAGGCTAAGGCATCTCAGGGAAAGCCTGGAGATCCTTGAACGAGACTTTAGACGCTATGTTTCAAAGCGAAGGTCGTAGGACGACTTCAACAAGCTGATCGGGAATCTATTTTCAATCACATACGAGAATTGCAAGCTGGCACAGTGTCAACCGTTCTAAACATTGCGAAGGTCTCTACTCCAGGCCACACCTCCTACGGTGCAGAAAAGAGTAATTCAAGAATGGGTCTCTAACCCGAAGGTTATGGATTCAAGTACCATAATCACAAGTGTTGTAGATGATGCATTTCATAGGATGTACAAGCTATAACGAATGTTGAAACCCCAGTATTACAATCGGATACTTCATTTCAACCCACCACCAGTAGGGTTAAAAAGGGAGAGTTGAATCTTAGGCCATAGACTGACACTTATAAGATTCAAACTGATAAGATTAAAATTCTTCTAAGCAGATTTATCAAAGGCAGTGGGAGAAGTTAGCTACCAGAAGAGTTATCAACCCCGATAAAATAATAGTTGATATCTATGTAAAATATCCAAGAGTATGGATGAAAGTGGGAATTCATCCAAATGAAGTACAAGAATGGTATAATTCTGGAGCCTTAACTTCAGTTTATAATATTGCACCAGGTTTCGAAGAGATCTCAAACTACCATAATGGACTGGGAATGCGGYTCASGAGACTTAGACCAATAATCCACATTTGGCCAGAGGAGACATCTTGGAGCTGTATTTTATGAGTGCAGCACCTGAACCAGCRAAGAAAGGCTTCAATGAAGCTTTTCATTTCATYAAGATAAGAAGACCGGATAGGACGCCATGAGAAATATTAAGGCTGCCTCATCGAAGGACGCACCARTGATAGTAGGAGCAGTTTCAGAAGATGATGCCTCTACACGACGAGCATGGGGACTATGAGTTTGTTTAACGGAAATGGACAAAGTAAAATACCCATTTATGTTCTTTCAGAATTCATCGAATGAATCATTCCTCTTGAATTCCATGACAGAAGCTACTACAGGCTTTGCAGAAACTCTTTTCAAAACAAGGAGAAGAGTCATATGGGAAAACAAGATTCCGGTAAGCAAACAAACCTACCGGAAATTTTGCAACATGGAGCATGTTGGACRGTGGACTGACTTGATCTATCAAGCATGCCCAGAACAGAAGGAACTCGAGTTTGGGAAAGGCTTTCGACACTAATGGGACCGACAAGAGAATACATCTGGAAAGGACAAGAGACCAGTTGGTTTYAAAAAAGCRCAAGGACCACGCCAAAATACCATGTGAAAAKATTYCCGACAACGCAAGATGGCTKAGTCATAAGGGGCCAGMAACRAAATGAGTTAGTGGRCACTAAAGTAAARGACCACTGACTCAGAATAATAGAGAGAAAKATGTAAGCAATGATGCAACTTTAACCAACGAGTTTTGGAGTTCGGATTTRAATTCGGAGTCAGGTCTATAAATACCAAGCTTTTGAGGAGGTAGAGATCATCGAACATTTTCCTTCTATATTCTCAAAATAATAGTGCAAGGTTGAAAAAAAACAAAAGAGGAGAATAAGTATTGTAATAATTGTTTGTAATAATTAGTCTATGTATTCTCGAGTCTAAACCTTCTCTATGAGAGGCTAAAAGGTTATCTCATCCCAAAAGGAGATTACAGATGTAATAAATTTTCTTTTAAACTCTTAATAAAATAAAGGCTTCTTTTTCAACATGTGTGCTTCATATCATATTAATTTATCTCTATAAATTAAGTATCTCGTACGCCTGGAGTAGGAAATGAACCAAGGTTGTGCTGAATATAGTTGCTGAAGAAGTCGAATAACTTGTAGTTCAACTTCTGTGAATAGAAGTTAGACGGTGATACCGTCTGTAAAATGAACTAGGGGCGATACTGAGGCTATTTCGGTCAAAGAGATGTACGAAGTTATAGAGAAATTTTTATTTTACGAAAGCATGTTGGGCTTAAGTATTATCTGTTAATTTTATAAGTATTCTTTATTTTGTACCTAAATATTACTCCCTCTGTTTCATTATATATGTCGTTTAAGAGATAAACACACTTATTAAGAAATGTAATAGAATGACTAATTAGCCCATATTAATGATAACTCCTCGTCCTCTTTGCACACTTCACATGAATTTCTCTCCCCCGTGATCTTTCCAGCTTCTTGATCCTTTCATTTCTAAGAGGAAAAATATATATGCCCCTTCATATTCTCTTTAAATTTTCAATTTTCAGTTTTGGAGATAAATGAAACTGGTGTGTAAATTTTGATTCAATATTCAAAATCTTCAATGGAGACAAAATTAAAATTTTCGCTGCTTCATTACCTATATACATACAAACTGAAGAATAAAAATTCAAACATCAACATACATGGCATCCAGTTCCACTAAATTCTCATTTGACTTGAATGTAACTCCAATAAATATACACGTGCTGCCATAATTCGTATGCAGAAAAAAAATAAAGGAAAACTTGAGTTTTCCAATAAAAATGGCGGTATATATGCAGAGAAGTGCAATCTTCGTTAATTCAGGAAAAGTATAAAGGGGAAGAAGTAGAGTTTTACAGATAGGGGTATTTAAGGGCTGCCATTTCACTTTCTGCAGCGGTTCCTCTTTCAACCGCCACTTATGAAGCGCCACCAATCAACTTTTTTCCACTAGTGACAATATTATCTCTAAAACGTCATTTAATTAGGAAAAGAATTTAACAATCCGAAACGTCCTATATAATGAAATAGAGAGGGTATGCATTATACAACTAAATACTTAATTTTTTTTCCCAAAAATCCAAGAGTATATGGTTCACAAGGGAACTAGCTTTAATTTATATAGTGTATTAGGGTGTGGAAACAAAGAAAAATAAAAAATGTACTGAACCCCAAAATGAAAAATTGTAAATGAAGTGATTACCAAAACCTCCTTCACTTAGTTCATTGATATTTTCGTCTTTTCTTATACAACCAAGAAATGCGCTCATAGAACACGATATTGGTACATATTGTTTGTAAAGAAATATCTTCAATAAAAATCTTATTAATGATGTGATTGAGTTTAGTGTTATTCGACTTATTAATCTTTATTAAATCAACATATATGATGCTTAATCACTTGCATTAAACTAATCAACTATTCCTTCGCCCACCAAATATAGTCTAGTATTACATTTTCGTTCGTCCCAACAAAATAGTTCAGTTACCATAATTAAGATATTATTAATTTTTTATTTAAACATATACTATTTATTAGTAAATATTAGTTTTTGGAAAAATTACCATATATTACAAAAACATAAGTCTTATCTACCATATAATCCATTAACTCTTTTTATTCCCATATAAACCAAATACTTCTCATTTAATCAAAAATATAATATAAATTGTCCAAAATACCCTACAACAACAACAACAAAAAATAATAAACCCGTGCGTTTTCCCTTTTCATCTCAATAAAATCTTCCAAAAACTCACAACTAATTCAATCCACATCCCCGAATCTACAACTTGAAATTAAAAAAATTCCATCAAATAATATCAGCAATGGCTAAACGCTCCTGGATCCCAACTCTGAAAAGAGTGCTTGCGGAGAAAATCTCGCCCCCTTCCAAAACCACAGTTGCTATTCTCCTCCCAGAAAAATCATCCAAGTTGAACTCTGGTAAAGTGATTTCAGTTGGATCGGTGCTGCGTGAAAAAGTAGGGAATAATATGTTCATTCTTTTTGTTATTTGATTTTGAAATTAGGTTCTTGATGATTCGAACCGGTAGGCCTGTCGGGTCGGATCCGAGCGCAAAATCGGGGGCACTGCTCTTCCGTCGATGTATGTGTAGGAGAGGAATACTCCGTTGCAGGAGTCAGAGGCGGGTGGCGGGGCTGCGGGCATGGGCCGGGTTTGGGATTGGGATTGGGCCCGACCCAGAATGAGGAGAAACAGAGAGAGAAGAAGAGTAGTAGTGGCGGCCATGTTCTGTGATTGCAAAGGCATTTTTCAACTCAAACTTATGAGAATTGAATGAATGAGGAGAGAGAAAGTGTTCTTATGAGGAAAAAAGAGATTATATATAAAGAGAGAAAGAAAGAGAGAATTCTATACGTATATTTTGTGTATAAAATAACATTGCACACCAAACCTATTAGGTTTTGGCAAAGTAGTATGTAATTTCTCAAAAATCGTGGAAAGTAGTTTGTAATTTTCTAAAATTTTTGTGAAGTAGTATGCAATTTATGCAAGGTAATTTGTAATTCTTCAAAATTTTTGTGAAGTAGTATGCAATTTATGCAAAGTAGTACCTAATTTCTCAAAAAATTATGTGAAGTAGTATGTAATTTCCCAAAAACTATGCGAAGTAGTGTGTAATTTTCCAAAATTTACACGAGTAGTTCTGAATTTACACGAGTATTCTTGAATTTACATGAGTAGTTCTGAAATCTACACGAGTATTTCTGAATTTACACGAGTAGTTCTGAAATTTTTGAAGAATAGTTCTGAAATTTACATGAGTAGTTCTGAATTTACATGAGTAGTTATTCAATTTGCACGAGTAGTTTTGAATTTTACACAAGTAGTTCTGAATTTACATCAGTAGTTCTAAAATTTACACTAGTAGTTTTGAATTTACACGAGTAGTTCTGAATTTACATGAGTAGTTCTGAAATTTACGAGTATTTCTGAATGTACATGAGTAGTTCTGAATTTTACACGGGTAGTTCTAAATTTTCGAAGAAAAAAATAAAATAGTTATAAAGGGTAATTTACTACTCTTATATAATTTTTGAATTAAATGAGAAGTTGAAATTTCAATGGCTTATTTGGGAAAAAAATATTTCACTAATGGTCTATATGGGAATTGACCCATTTTTTCATGGTAAATATAAAATTGATGATTAAAATGAAAAATTTAATATTACAATGAAAAATATAATAATTTCAACACTAACCTTTTGAATTATTAATTGATATTAAAAAATTCAAAAAAATTTATAATAAAAATAATATGTGAATTAATATTTTAACTATATAAATTAATTGATATTAATAAAGCCAGAAAAAATATAATTAAAAATATATGTTGTTTCACCCAAAAAGTATGACCACGCCTGAAACCTGTGCTTTTACCCCGACCTGCACACACAAACACGTCAGAAAAGGACCACCGGAGGTTTTTCGGTGGAAACCTCTCCGATGCTTAAGTCAGAAAGCGTGTGGAGCGTTTTAGTGAGCAAGAAAAGGAATGCACTAAGAATGACATACAACTCTCAGCCTTGAGCCTAGGGTATTTATAGTTTTCCCAGCGGGGACCCCATCATGGATCTAGGAAACAAAGGCCGCGAATCTCGGTCCGTTACACAACCAATCATGACAAGTGGTCCCACTTGTTCCCTTAGGGGAGAACAGAATGCCTGATCTGTCCTAATCCTGTCCTTCTTAAAATTATCTCAGAGAGAATCCATACCAGACCAGGCTTTTCCTGGACTGGGGGGTAATCCCTCATTATACTTTACTGACTTTCTCCGGGAGAGCCAGCTCAGGTCTTCTCTGGCAAAAAACTGGTAAGTTTAGATATTGGATCAAATCACCCCCTTATTTCTCGCTAGAGTCCTAATCTGTTTTCCATGAGGACTAACTTCAGATCAAGAATCTGGGTCAGATCAGGTTGGCATGAAGATGAGATCCCTCGCCTCAGACCTTTCTTCCTTCTGGAGTCATACCGGGGGATGTCTGTCATGTTGTTAGATGAGGCTAGATTCGGTTTCGTCAGACCTGATTATTGTTATCTTCTGGTGTGGGGGGGAACAACTTTGGTCATCCCAACCAGGTCTTCCCTAAGGTCAGGTCTATTTAGGCCGGATCAACCAGTCCCCCCCTCCCCCCCCGAGCGGTTGGGATGAGTCATGAGACCTAGAATTTTGCGATTGGCGGTTGAAATTTCATGCCTTTTAAAATTCCGAATTGTCAGGCACGGATCCCGCTAAATCTGCTTTCCCCAATCAAGTCGTATCCTTTAAGGATGGCCTGTGACGTCCTCTACTGATTGGGAATCCCAACATACCTTTTCAGGTACTGTACGATTTGATGTGCATTGGATGCGTGTCATCTCGTCCCCTTTTTTAACATTATTTCAAAAGTTTATCTCCTACTTTCCCGGTTCATTCTTTAACTTTGTGTTTCCTTTACCAACATCTTCTTCTCCTAATACCTCCACTGAATTGGCTCCGGTCATCCCTAGTCACCCTGACAATATAGTTTCCATTGTCAGTGACCGGACCGTGGAGGAATTGATGGCCAAATTCCATATTCCTGAAGAATTTTCGCTGATTTCTCCCAGCATGGGGGAAAGGGCTTATTTTCCCCACGCCGGTCATTTGACCTTCTTTATAGATCAATTCCAGGCGGGGCTACGATTGCCCGTTCACCCCTTCATCTTAGAAATTACCAATATGTACAAAGTTCCTGTGCACCTGCTAGTTCCCAATTCTTTTAGGATAATTATAGGTTATAATTTAGCGATGAGGCTTGTTGGAATCACCCCTACCACGATGACGTTTTATTCATTATTTCAATTCAAAAACGCTCCCTCCGGCTATTTCTACTTATGCGCTTGCCCTGGCGTCCGCTTTTTAACCGCCTTCTTCCCACAAAGCCTAGCGAAACAAGTTCTTTTTCATGCACTGTTCCGGCGACTGGGGGTTTCCCGCCAAATCTCTTGATCAGCTTCCTACCCAGGCCTTTTTTCCGGTAGGGGACAGGTCTCCTAGGTTGAAGAAAATCATTAACACCTTGAACCATAACGCACTCAATCTTACCAAGCTCATCATCCCATCCACCCAGGAGTTTTTCTATTCACGAGAGGAAACGGGTCCTTTAACCCCAGTGATGGGTACATGTTAAGAAGGCATTTGTTTTTCTTTTTACCTCTTGCCCTTTGTGTGAGCATGGCCTTTAACCCTATAGTTTTTACGCAGAAACATGATGCGCAAGTTGCTTGAGTCCCAACAGGCTGTCCCTGCCTCCAAGAAGAAATCCCAGGAAGGTCAGCCTGGCGGTTCGTCTAAGACCCGACCCCAAACTTTGTGAGGTTCCCCCTGCACCTGATGCTGACTTGACGGTGCATTCTGGATCGGTGGAGGAAAAAGAGCGCCTTCTTAGGAAGCGCGCCAGATCTGGCAAGGCGCCAGCTCAGTCGGAGGTTAAAGTGGTGAATCCCAATGCCATCCTATTTTCTAATTCCTCTGTTCTCGATTTTTACGGACCTGTTGCTATCCAGTTCATCCAACGCCAATGCCCTGCCTCAGATCGGAAGACTTTAGAAAAATGGACTGATCCGGAGCTGATCGAGTCATTATGCCAACACGAAGCCAGGGTAACTACCTCCTTACTTTCCTTTGATACTTGCTTTCATATCCTCCCATTGTAATAAGTGATCTCTCTTTTTAAATCAGGCCTTAGCAAAGAGGTCCATCTTGGTGGCTCGCACGCGAGGTGCTCTCATGAATGTCGATCTGGAAAAAGAGCACATCCATCTTCAAGGAAAGTACAAGAAGATGACAAATCTGTGCAGAGAGAGGGTAAATGAGCTGAAAAATGTCAAGTCTGAACTGCAGGCGATTAGGGAAGGAGAAGAAAGTGCTCGGGCAGAAGCATTGGCTGTACGGTAAAAAGAGGAGGAAGCAAGAGCTGAAGTGGCCAGCCAGATAGAGGCGGCTCTGGACAAGGTCCGAGAAGAATGGAGGACTGAGTTCTTAAATTTAAAGTATGGTCTTCGGCTCATCCAAGTCACCAGGGAGGTAACCAGGCGAGCTTTCCTGGAATCTATGGAGATCTATCGGCTGTTGGTTCCAGAGGCCTTGGTGTACTACAATCTTGGTATTGACGCATACGAATAGTGGCATAAGGAAAACCCCTCCTTACCCTATGATCGAACCAGACCTATTCAAGGAAATCCTGAGCCCACCGGCTTCTCCTATTTAGATGAGGGAGACCGTCTTCACCAACTCGGAACTATCATGAGTTTGCCAATCATGTTCTCCAGCTTCTTCGGTCCCCTGCTCCCGAGTCTTCTTCTCACCCAGACCAAAGCGTTACTCTAGCGTTGCCGACTTCTACTCCCTCCCCGACCTTTGCTGGTCTGGGTGATTTACCTGGTGGGGTGTCACCAAGTGATCTATTGAAGGAGGATGATGTGGAGCAGTTTTCTAAAGATCTGGACGGCAGCGATGAGAATGCAGCGAATTAGACTAGTCTGGGCGGATCCTCTTGTTTTCCTGCTCTTGCTTTAAATTTCATCTGTACTTCTGAAACAATATTTTCTGTTGTTTTGTAATGTATCTTTTAGGGTTTTCTAATTTTAAGGGAACCCTAGTACTATCTTGGTGTGGAATGCACGTGCTTACATCCTTTATATACATGCCTCTTTTCCTGTGTTTTTTATCTTTCGTCATGGCTTCTTCATCTTCACTTGAAATTGAAAACCTCAAGAAGAAAAACATTTCCTTCTTCAATGAAAATTTCTGACTTGCAGACGAGAAAGCCCAGCTGCACGAGAAAGTTTTGCAGATGCGCAAATTGTTGGATAGGAAAAGACAAAAGAAACGATTTTATAAACGAGAACTGGTGGAGCTTCGCCTTCTCAACCGCCAACTCCAAGAGGAAAAGGCTGATCTTCTTAAATTAGTTAGTCGGCCGAACACCACTGCCGGCGAGGCGCACTCTGCTGTCGACCGCGCAAGCAGATATCATGAACGCATCCATGTTGCCGAGCGTGAATTTAATCATCTTAGGCGTATCTTGGCCTCCAAATAGAAGATTATCTCCTCTCTTTTGATGTCTTAGTGTCTGGTTTTTTTTTTTTTGATAGTTGTGTAATCGCTTGTGTATCCACCGGAATTATGCAACTTAATGAAATTTTCCCATTTTTTTGTGAATGATCTTGTGATCCACTTGTACTTTGGATGATCCAGCCACGGTGACCTGTTAAGATTCATGGCTTGATTTGTACCTAGATTAAACGGGCCGGGGCATCCTTGCTTGACCCTTCCTGGCTTCGTCTAATGGTCAGGAAGATGGGTAGCCGCCTTTAGTCATCATGGTTTAAACTGACAAAAATAGATCACGAAAATGGGGCATCCGCCCTTAGCCAATCCTGGCTTAAAATAACAATCAGGTCAGGAAAATGCTCGGATGAAATGGAGCGGGTCTTTGCTCGGAAATCCATGAAAAATCGGGAGTTGCTCGAGATAAAACTCATCTAGATCGTACTCCCGCATCTCAAGGCTCAAAGGAATTGCCGAACGAAACCCATGTCAATCGGACGTTAAGCAAAACATCTCTTCATCAAAAGGTGGAATGTAAAAGTCATCATAAGGAAAAATCGCTCGATAATCCGCCATATTCAATCTAAAATCTCGAATCGTCAAAGATTTGGCTACAAGCACAATACTTAACAAACGAGATTAAGCGTACCAGAAAGTACAAAAATAAAAAAAAAAAATTAACAAGAAACACTAACACAAACAAACAAATAAAAGCAAACACAAAAAGATTGCAGCCTTTAGCCTTCCCTGGCAACGACGCCAAATTTTGAATCGAACTTTTTCACTTTAAAATAAAAAGCTCGTCCGCAAGAGAACAGAGCTATTGTAGGCGATAAGCTGACTCGAGTCAAATCACAAAGAAGACTAATCGGAAACTATTTTGGTGTTTAATTTTACGTACATAGAAACGAAATATAAACGAAACACGAGATCAAATAAGGTTTGGGGTTTTCTAACATCTACGAGCAATAAATTTAAAAGCTTTAAAAGGATTAAGAAAAGCAAGGTTCTAGTGCGCCAGAATCATCTCCACGATCGGGGTTGTCGATCCCGATTGTTCTAAATGATCCTAGGCACTAGAACGATAAAATTAGCCACAAAGCATCATCATTTTCAAAACATAAATTCAACGCAAAGAATAAACATAATCGAACGGTAAAAGGAATACGAACTGAATTAACATAATCATTCAAAGATAACCAAAGCCATCTACAAAAAGCAAATAACATAGTGCAGAAAAACCTATAATCTAGAGAAAGCATCAGCAATCCAATGATCTTCAGCGACGAGAAATGGCCTTGAACGTCGAACGGCATAGAAATGACAAAACTACGAACTATAAAACTCTAATTTTGTGTAAATCGAAAGGTGGCATGAACCGAGGGTTCTCTATATTATTTTGGACCTTTCCCCCTCGTCCCAGCACACTCAAAATGAATAAACCACCGGCCTTTTATAGAATTTCCGAAAATAACCGCTCAAACTGTTGGAGCATCGACGGTGTGTCGTTCGACGCGTGCGCAGACTGCTCGCATCGACCAGGCAATGCGTCGATCGACGGAGCTAAGATCCACGCTAATGAAGCTGAGCGTCGACCTGGCATCGACAGTGCGTCGATCGACGTGGGCGCAGATTGCGGGCGTCTGCAGCTAGTGTCGGCAGGACTCGGACACTGGGTAACCCAGTGTCAGACAGGTACCCAGTGTCAGCACAGTACATTGCTCGTCCAATCTTCGTCGTCTCGAGCTATAACACTAAAATAAAGCATAATTAGATTATTTCATATAAAATAAAGTAAAAACACATTAAACACCAAACGAGACAAAAAACATCAAAAGAAAGAAAAATTATAAAAAGATAAACCTAAACACACTTAAAGCACACAACATACGATGCAAAAACACATGAAAATCACATACAAATATGTACAAAACAACCTACACACACAAACACGTCAGAAAAGGACCACCTGAGATTTTCCGGTGGAAACCTCTCCGATGCTTAAGTCAGAAAGCGTGTGGAGCATTTTAGTGAGCAAGAAAAGGAATGCACTAAGAATGACATACCTCTCTCAGCCTTGAGCCTGAGGTATTTATAGTTTTCCAAGCGGGGACCCCATCCAAGATCTAGGAAACAAAGGCCGCGAGTCTGGGGCGTTACGCAACCAATCAGGACAAGTGGTCCTACTTGTTCCCTTAGGGGAGAACAGAATGCCTAATCTGTCTTAATCCTATCCTTCTTAAAATTATCTCAGAGAGAATCCATACCAGACCATGATTACCCTGGACTGGGGGGTAATCCCTCAATATACTTTACCGACTTTCTCCGGGAGAGCTAGCTCAGGTCTTATCTGGGAAAGAACTGGTAAGTTTAGATATTGGATCAAATCACCCCCTTATTTCTCGCTAGAGTCCTAATCTGTTTTCCCTGAGGACTAAATCCAGATCAAGAATCTGGGTTAGATCAGGTTGGCATGAAGATGAGATCCCTCGCCTCAGACATTTCTTCCTTCTGGAGTCATACCGGGGGATGTCTGTCATTTGTTAGATGAGGCCAGATTCGGTTGGGTCAGACCTGACTATTGTTATTTTCTAGTGTGGGGGGGAACATCTTGGGTCATCCCAACCAGGTCTTCCTTAAGGTCAGTTCTATTTAGGCCGGATCATATGTAAATTAACGACAAATTTTTATATGGACACAGGTGCACCTTACAAGGTGCACCCTGTTCCCCATATAAAAGTATTTTTTAGAATTTTCACGCGCCCCCTTACTTTCCATCTCATAATTTTCACGCGCTTGAAAGAAAATTCTCTCCAACGATCTCTCTTCTCCATCAACTCCACGATCCAAATCGCCAAAACCTCCATCAATTTCGTCCAAATAAAAATTCATCACGGTTATACCCACCGAATTCAACATCAACGACGATTCCGACGATCCCTATCGATTTTAACAGCAAACAATTGTGATTTTTTCTTCGATTTTTCCTCGTTCGAGGGTAAGTTATTTTGGAGAGTTGATTTATTTTTGTATTATATTAGGTTTACGTTATTTTCTTATTTTTTTTCTGCAGTGCTTCCGATTTGTGTTTCTCCTGAAAATATTCCAGTTTCTGGTGCGAGTTTGAACATTCATGAAAATAGTTCGAATACAGGTTTATGATTTCTCCTTTCACTATTCATGAATTGTACATGTGATGATATGTGATTCTATACATGGTGGTATGTGAGTCTGCATGTGATGGTATATGGAAGCAGAATGTAATAATATGTGTAGTTAGATGTGATAATATGTGAAAATCTTTATGTGATGATATACGAGGAATAATTTTATTATATGTCTAAGCAATATATGATGATATGTGAAAGCAGAATGGGATGACATGTATAGTTAGATGCGAACGAGCAATAATATGCGATGATATGTGAAAGCAAAATATGATGATATGTGAAAGCAGAATGTGATGATATGTGTAGTGAGATGTGATGATATGCGAAAGTAATATATAATGATATGTGGCAGTACTATGTGGTTTTAGATGTTGATGTGTGACATTTGTATGTGATGATATGTGGCAGTAATATATGATGATATGTGGCAGTAATATGTTATGATATGTGGTAGTAACATGTGATTTGATTTTTTTCCTTTTTGGTTTGCTTTTTTTTTATGTAGTGAATTCTATTGATGGTGATAGTCAGTCAATTGACAGAGCAATGCAGGATGATGATTTGGTTGGTATTATAGTAAATTCCCTTGACGAGGCTTATAATTTGTATAATGATCATACGTGTAAGGTTGGGTTTAGTGTTAGGAAGGGGAAGGATAGGAAGAGGGTTGATGGCTCACATTCAATTAAAATTTTTCTTTGTTCTAAAGCTGGTCAGAAACAAGTTTAAAAAAAAAGTAGGTCTTATGCGAAATTAGATGTTAGAACAAGCTGTCCTTCTTTTATTCGGTTTGATATTGATCGTAGTGGTTTGTGGACTGTTACTCCACATAAAAATGATCACAAACATACATTATGTCCACCTATATCTAGTCATCTTCTTTCATCCCATAGGCAAATTTGTTCGACTCAACTTGCTTACCTTAAAGAGTTAAAAAAAAAGTGGTGTTGGTGTGGCCGGTGGTGTACGGGTGTTGAAAAACCAGTCTGGTGGTTCACCTTTTTTAGGGTTTAGCACTACAGATGCATATAATGCATTGAGTAAATCGAACATATTTGATGGTACAGATTTCAACACTTTAATTCAAAATTTTAAAAATAGGCAAGTTAATGAAAAGGACTTTTTTTTCGATCTTGAGGTGGATAGTGAGTCTAGATTGTGTAGTTTTTTTAGAGAGATGGGCGTATGAGGCAGGATTATGAGTTATTTGGCGATTTTTTGGTGCATGATAATACGTATCGCACTAAAAAATACGATATGATTTGTGGTCCATTTGTCGGCATGAACCATCATGGTAAGAATGTGATGTTTGGGTGTGGGTATCTTATGAATGATAGAATTGAGTCATTTGATTGTTGTTTGGCACTTTTTTGAGATCCATGGGCGGTAAGCACCCTACTACAATTTTGCCCGACCAATCTGCTGCCATGGCTGCTACTATTTCCAAGATTTTTCCAATGTCACGAAATCGACTCTACGTTTGGTATATTGGGGAAAATTCGAAGACAAACATCAGATCTCTAAGAAGTTAAAAAGGCTTTATAGACCTTTCAGCTATTTGCTCAAGTACGTGGAAACAGAGGCTGAATTCTAATTTTACTGGGAAAAGTAAGTAAATATTTTTATACTTAAATTATGTCTTAATTTTTGTTGATAATATGTTAGTGCAATATGTGATGATATCTGAAACAGATTCATGTTTTAGGGTTTTATTTTTTGCTAAAGTAAATTGTGATGATATGTGTCAGTGATGTGTGATGATATGTGTATGTAGTGCGTGATGATATCTGTGTAAGTAATGTGATGATATCTGAAATACAATCTGGTTTTAGGGTTTTGCTTTTTT
>BMAC01000398.1:236794-249625 GCA_014905375.1 Phtheirospermum japonicum | reverse complement strand
CACATATCATCACATAGACTTGGAAAATACCATCACACAAACCTTGCATATATGTATTTTCTGGCTCGGTTCTGGGTGCTCTTCAGTTGGCTCTTTCTCTTTAGAGCTTAGTATAAGTTCAAACAGTGTCATGAGAATGTCATTTGTTGTTTCTGTTTTTCCAATCTCATCCATGACATCTCTGAATTCATTGACTGCTTTAGTCATCTTCCCCAATACCAGCACCCATTTTTTTGTTGACTCTTCTTCAATGTCAACAAGGTCAGAGCCCTTCTRTAAAAAAGACATGTATAAGCAAGTTAAATATTTTAGAGAATAACATCCMAAATCACAAAATATATATTCACAATCAGTGCTTGTGAAAAATAAAGAATAACATATTCACATGTCATCACACAAACTACACAAATACCATCACACAGTCTAAGAGCTGATCAACACACATACCATGCACATATCATCATCAACAACTTCTCAAAAATTCATTTGTAATCCCAGAAAAAAGAAAGGAAWATTACATTAATAACATTACAAATYAGAAATATATATTCATCACTAGTTATTGTGAAATATAAAGAATAATATATTCATATCTCATCACACARACAATTCACATATCATCACACAATCTAGGGAATATCATCACACAAACCATGAACATATCATCATCAACAACTTCTTAAAAATTTATTTATAATCCCAGAAAAAAGAAAGGAATATTACATTAATAACATCACAAATCACAAATATATATATTCATCATCAATGCTTGTGAAAAAAAAAGAATAACATATACATATACCATCACACATACTATTCACATACTATCACACTTAATAGGAGCATATCACCATATAAACCATGAACATATCATCATCAACAACTTCACAAAAAATCATTTTGTTTAATTTTTCATCTTAGAATTAAACACATACCATTTTGTCATTGTCTTCTTGCTTTACCAACCTCTCAACAACCTCACCCCTTCCAAATCCCCCAGACTTCTTTTCTCCCCTAACTCTCTTGTCCAGTTCACTTGATCCCCAATTTGAGCAAATTGAGAATATTCGTGAATTCGCCCTCTGCACCTTTAACTCCATCTTGTCAAGGTAGCATAACTGCATAAAAGACATTAATGTTAGAGAATTTATTTCTTATTATTTTGAATCCTATTATTTAAGTAGTAATTCACATATACTTACCATAAAGAATATTGCAGGTCCTGTGAAAAACTTATTCAAAGCTGTGCTTGTCTTCCATTCTTCAATTGACGAAATCAGGCAGTTGATCATAAAATGGCACCAATTGAGATTCTTGATCTCATTCACATCTTGAAGTCACTTCAGGATCTTATAATTTTCTTTTCGATCCTGGTGTGACTTGAACATGGTAGTGACAACCACCACGGAAAAGTCGCGTTTGAAGTCATCACCGCAGTCAACCTTTGTCTGCAGAGCCTCGGCCATTTTAGATGTGAAAGGCGCAGCACTTTTAACTCCCCACTGCCTTTGCCATTATTTTACAAAATCCTTATACATGTCATCCTCTTTTTAGTACATGCATTGAAAAATGGAATTATTTAGGATACATAAGTATTATAGTGTAATTAATATAATTAATGTAAACAATTTAAAAATACATTTTTCAGCTAAAGCTTCTGTGGCAGATTTCTTCCCAATCGRAAAGTCAAACACAGAAACAACATCCTCCTCCTCAWTCAYTAACTCATMTCCCTCTAATATAATCGAGCATCTGMRGCAATCRAACTTCTCCACCAGAAATRTTATCAACTAAACATGATTTTCTCGAGTTGACAGCTTCAACATTCCATCAAATCCAATCTCCTGGACTGCTACTTTTTGTTCATCAGTCAGATATTCAATTAGTTTGAAGAGAGGGTTAGGATATATCCTAAATCGGATATGGTCTTTGTTCAATTTACGAACAATTTTATTCTTTTGAGGAGGAGGATTTKCTAGATCAGTTCCGGGTTTTAGTTTACGAACCTGCTGYAACACAACCTGAAAAATAAATAAAATAGACCATCACATATATCAACCACATACCATCTCATACACCAACTACATATCATTTAATACGCCAAACACAAACAACCACATATCACATACACCAGCCGTATATCATCACATTCACCAATCACATATCATCATATACACCAGCCACATATCATCACATACAACAGTCACATATSATCATATACACAAATCACATATCTTYCTATACACCAGGCACATATCATCATATATACTATCCACATATAGTAGTCACATATCATTATATCTACTAGCCATATATTATCCTATATACCAACCACATACCATCACATACACCAACCACATATCATCTAATRCACCAAACACAAACARCCACATATCACATACACCAGCCATATACCATCACATACACCAACCACATACCATCACATACACCAGCCAAATATCATCACATACAACACTCACATACCATCCTATACACCAGGCACATATCACCATATATACTAGACACATATAGTAGCCACATATCATTACATATACTGGCCACATATTATCCTACACACCAAACACATATCATCACATACACCAGCCACATATCATCATACATACTGCCCACATATCATCACATACAACAACGCATATCATCACATACACCAGCCCTAGATAATAAACACACTCCATTTACATATCATCACATGAACATGACAGTAGTGTATTAAAATTATTGTTAAAAAAAGTTTATCTCAACTGGTTTTATCTTTTCTTCATTCTCATTTTTTTTGTCTTGAAGTGGTGTAACCTGCATATGAGTGCATAACAGTAACTGTGTTAATTTCAATTTGGAATATAAATATTATTTTTGTCAAAGTAGAAAATTAATATAAATAGCAAACTTTTTTCTTTTTCGGCAATTGTGTTTTCTTCACAGTCGAAGTCTTTTTGCTATTATCCAACGTCGTCTCTAAGGCCAGTTCACTGACAACCTGATTCTCAACTTGTATTTCACAACCAATTTTTCCAACCACTGGTGTAGCATCAGGTGCTTGTACGAAACTTTTCTTCTTTCCAGCTTTCTTCTTTTTCTCCTGTTTTACATTCTTTTCTGGAACATTATTCATCTTTTTTCTTGTTTCGTATGTTTTCCTTTGCAGGTCTTTCTCCTAAAAAGTAAGCCCTGTACCCAGTGGATTATCAACTAGTATTGGTATATCTAGTTTGACTGGAGGTACAGTTTGTGCTTTCTTTATCATTTCTACAATTAAACACACGAAAGAAATAAAATAAAATATCATCATACATATCTTATACATATGATTTTAAGTGTGGAGTGATGGTTAGGGTTCGTCTTAGGATTTTTAAGTTGATGCATGCTTGCTTGTGTTAATTTGAGTAGCGAGTGTTATTTTTGCTTAGAACCTTGGCGAAGTGACGCGGTTTTGATGAATTGCTTAGGAGTTTAGATTTTCGATCGGATTTAGTGTACTTAGGTAATTTGACTTGTTGGAAACTTTATTCGGCTTTAGCTTCGTGCTATCGTTGAGCTCATATAGAACTAATGCCTCAACTAGCCTCATCGTTGAACACTCTCTATAGGATTTTATTTTGTAATTTGGAGTCGTCAATTGCTCCATGTGCTCGATCGAAAACATTGTAAGTTGCTAGTAGCAAAAAGTGATCGGAGCCGTTGATTTTTCTTTGTATATATCTTGTATTTACGTACCTTATTTTCTTGGGTACCAAAAAAAAAATGAAAAAAAAATCCAAAAAAAGAAGAAAAAGAAAAAAAAATGATGATGAATAAACAAGGATAAGTTATAAATCCTGTTAGTTATTAAGTAATAAAATGTGCAACTCTTGCACGTTTCCTCTTTCTCTTTCTTTTTAGATTTTGTTTGTTAAAGAGAGTTGTAGACGATTGGGGCTAGTAGGGAGCCGATTAACGGTTCGACCGTGGATAGACCTTAGCCAAGGCAAGGACGAGGGGACCGACTTGGAGGGTTACCTAGTACTTTTAGGTTTCGGGAGTCGATCTCGATGGTTAGGGTTCGTCTTACGATTTTTAAGTTGATGCATGCTTGCTTGTGTTAATTTGAGTAGCGTGTGTGTTATTTTTGCTTGGAACCTTGGCGAAGTAACGCGGTTTTGATGAATTGTTTAGGAGTTTAGATTTTCGATCGGATTTAGTGTACTTAGGTAATTTGACTTGTTGGAAACATTTTTCATATTTAACTTCGTGTTATCCTTGAGCTCATATAGAACTAGTGCCTCAACTAGCCTCGTTGTCGAACACTCTCTATAGGATTTTGTTTTGTAATTTGTAGTCGACAATTGATCCATGTGCTCGATCGAAAACATTGTAAGTTGCTAGTAGCAACAAGTGATCGGAGCCGTTGATTTCTCTTTGTATATATCTTGTATTTAAGAACCTTATTTTCTTGGGTACCAAAAAAAAAAGAAAAAAAAATCCGAAAAAAGAAGTAAAAGAAAAAAAAAATATGATGATGAATAAACAAGGATAAGTTATAAATCCTTGTAGTTATTAAGTAATAAAATGTGCAACTCTTGCACGTTTCCTCTTTCTCTTTCTTTATAGATTCTGTTTGTTAAAGAGAGTTGTAGACGATTGGGGCTAGTAGGGAGCTGATTAACGGTTCGACCGTGGATAGACCTTAGCCAGGGCAAGGACGAGGGGACCGACTTGGAGGGTTACCTAGTACTTTTAGGTTTTGGGAGTCGATCTAAACGTTCTATGTCAAGACATCTTTGTCCTCCTTTTAGCCGAGCTAACGAGCATTGTAGCATACGACGTCTCGAATTAGGTTTGTGCATTAGTTTAGGATCATCCGAGGGTAGTTTCGTAATTCTAGATTAGTATTATTTGAGGACAAGCAATCATTCTAAGTGTGGGGTGGTTGATTTGTGATTTTTTTACGCATTTTTTGTTACCTTTTTGTGTCGCCTTCGCGTGTGTTTTGCTTGCATTTACGATTTTTACGAGTCGTTTTGGCCTATTTGTTAGTTTTAGGTTTTTATTGCCTTTGTGCGGTTTTTAGTCGTTTTTCGTACATTTTTACCCTTTTTCGTATTTTTGGACGTAGGATGACCAAGCAGTCCCGCGCACGCTCGGAGCATCGCACTCGACTCGGATTGGAATGTGAAAAGAAAGAGAACACAGTGCGAACGAGGAGCGACAACCGGCGGACGACAGGAGCGAAAACGAGAAAACGAGCCGGAGCTGTCTGTCAGTCTATCGACTGCACTCCAGTCGATCGACTGAGTTGTAGTCGATCGACTGAGGGGTTGAAATCGACTGGCGGGCAGAACGTTCCGAGAATCTTTGAAAACATTCGATCGACTGACCCCTAGTCGATCGACTTCCAGTCGATCGACTGCTCCTCAGTCGATCGACTGAGACGCAGTCCAACTCGAGATTTTATCACTTTCTGACGATTTTCCCCCTGCATATTTGTATAAAAAAGCCCAACCTTCTCCAACCTTATCCTAACCCTTCCTTGGTGGAATTTGGGGCTTGCTCCATTTCCTCCAAGCCTTTACCTTCCTTGCAATGATAAACCCTAGTTTAGTGTAGTTTTAGCTAGCTGTAGTTAATCTAGGTTAGCTAGTTAGTTAGTTGTTAGTTAGTTGCTCTTAAACAAGTGTTGGAGTGAGTGACACCTCCTTCATTTGTGGTGCTTGTAGTTTGAAGATTTGAAGCTTTTGAGTTTAATGCAATTGGTATTTTCTTTCCCTTAATTTTCTTGTGTTGTTATTGTTGATTGTTGTTATTGATGTTGTGTTGGTTTTTAGGTTTAGTTTGTGTTGTTGTTCTTGCCTTGTTCTTCAACTTCTCATTTCTAGATTTTAGTTTTTCATGTTCTTGCAAAAACTCCATTAATGCTCTTTTCAAGCTTTTTACCTCTTTTAGTTAGACAAACTTTTAGCTCTTGAAAGATGTATGAGTTTTTCTTCTTCGGTAATTTGTCTTGTTCAATTTAAAAGCCTTTGACTTTTCTCAATTTCAAATGCTTGAATTTTCCCTCCATGAATTCTCTTTTAATTGTGAGCTTAATTTGATGCAATTAGTTTAGAAATTAGGGGTTTAGGGTTTAGGTTCGTTTAGAACCATGAATCGGAGCTTGTCGAGAATTGGGATTGACGACCTCAATACTTGATCGACATTCGGGATTGACAACCCCGAGTCGTGGGTTAAGTGCTCGGCGAAAACCGATTAATCGTGGAGACGAATCAAACACCCTAAACCCTCATTTTCATTATTTTCATTAAAGTCTCATTTTAAATTCAAGATTTAGCATAAAAAATCAAAACCCACTTAATGACTTAATGCTTTCTTAGGAGTAGATTAGTGTAATTTAGTTTAACAAGAGATTAACTAAAACACCGACCGCCGATTATATCTATCCTTGAGAGACACGACTAGGGAAATCTTACCGCTCTACAATCGACTCCGTACTATTGCGGAGAAGATTTCTTAGAGTGCTAAGAATTCATCGATCAAATTTTGGTGCCTTTGCCGGGGATAGATTAAGGCAAAAGGTGTTTTTAATTATTTCTCTTGTTATCTTAGTTAGTTAGTTAGTTTAAATTGTTGTTTTAATTTTGATGCTCCTAATCCTTTGTTGAGTCTTATGTTTGCAAGGTACTCATTCGGGGAGCCCGATGCCGCCCGCCTACACTCACGACGATCAAAGGATGTCTCCGCTGCTCGTTTGATCCAGCCGAGGATGGCAAACTACCGAGCGAGCTTGTCATACGAGGAACCTTATATCCAAACTCCCAAATATCCAAATCCGTACACCACTCCCCCAAGCTATCAGGTCCCCTCGACTTACGATAATCTGTACGCTTCGATCGGTCGAGAATGGGCCCCAACTTTCGATTATCCCGGCCTAATCCCTTCTTATTCTCCACCGATTTCACTTCCCCATAACCCGAGCATGGATCCGTATGCTCTAACTCGTGATCCTTATGATCCAGGTTTTGACGATCCATATGCTCAATTCGCCCCGCCATCTTCTTACCCGAGCTTTGACTCGTATGCTCCCCAAATTCATGATTCATATTCTTGGAGCTACGACTTTTATGACCTACCCACCTCAAGTTCGTATACTCTGAACGACGACCCGTACACCTCACTTTTTCAAGATTCGTCTATGACCCAACTCTCGGACTTTGAGCCTCTCTCATCCGAGCTCATGGAGGCGATTCGACAATTGGATGAATGCCTTGCTCGCGTGCAGACTCAAGTAGAGCAAATTGCCAACGAAGTGGACGAGCTTAAGAGACCGTGTCTAGACGAGATGCCCATATTTGATGTGGTGTTTCCCATGGTTGTTGACGGCAATTCGAGCTTTGACGATCTCTTGAAAGAGGTGTGCAAGGAGGTGGAGTTAGAAGGTGAGGAGAAAGGGTCGGAGGTTGGTGTTACCCCTCTCGTGCTTATTGAAGACGTTGTAGTGGAAAGTGTGGAGGGGTTACTTTTGGGGTCTCCAACGTCACTTGGAATGTCAAGCTTACTTGCTTTTGGCAAGGATGATGAATATGTGCCGTTTTCGGAGGATGTGGAGTTAATCGAGCCTCTTTTGCCACCACCCGATGCTTTATTGCTACTTGACCAAGTGGAGGTGGAAGAGGTAGTGGGGGATGTGTTGGATCCTACTCTCTCGTGCCCGACTACGACTACTTCTAAAGTCGAGAGAGAGGAGATTACGGTCGGGGAGACGAAGGAGTACGTCGACCCATTTTGGGATGATCACGTTTGGGTGGTCAAATACTCCCTCTTCCGATCCCCGAAGCAAGCTCGCTCTTTTATTTCTTTGACCTACCGGCTTTGCTCGACTTGCCCGCCTTGGTGATCTTTGTCACCCGGTGTGTCTACTCGAGAAAACCAAGGCGTGGCATGATCGCCACCTCTTCTTGGATCCCGGATAGTGTCATTTGTATAAAACGTCGAGCTATAGACGTTAAAGTAGCGCTTATTGGGAGGCAACCCAATTTTAAAAAAATATATAAAAAAAATAATAAAAAAAGAGAGAAAAAAAGAGAAAAAAAATATAAAAAAATAGAAAATTCAAAAAGCCAAAAAGGTTTTCATTTTGTATATATTTTGTTTTTGCAACCCCCCGTTTGTTTATTTCTTGTAGGTTGCTTGCCTCGACTCCCGGAGAGGACTTATGCATGACCGCTCATCACAAGCTCGGAGATAGGGGCATTTCCTTTTCCCTTACACTTTTTAACTCATTTTTTCTAGCTTAATATGCAATGAGGACATTGCTAGGTTTTAAGTGTGGAGTGATGGTTAGGGTTCGCCTTAGGATTTTTAAGTTGATGGATGCTTGCTTGTGTTAATTTGAGTAGCGTGTGTGTTATTTTTGCTTGGAATCTTGGCGAAGTGACACGGTATTGATGAATTGCTTAGGAGTTTAGATTTTCGATCGGATTTAGTGTACTTAGGTAATTTGACTTGTTGGAAACTTTGTTCGGCTTTAACTTCGTGCTATCCTTGAGCTCATATAGAACTAGTGCCTCAACTAGCCTCGTCGTCGAACACTCTCTATAGGATTTTGTTTTGTAATTTGGAGTCGTCAATTGCTCCATGTGCTCGATCGAAAACATTGTAAGTTGCTACTAGCAACAAGTGATCGGAGCCGTTGATCTCTCTTTGTATATATCTTGTATTTAAGTACCTTATTTGCTTGGGTACCAAAAAAAAAAAGAAAAAAAAACCCGAAAAAAGAAGAAAAAGAAAAAAAAATATGATGATGAATAAACAAGGATAAGTTATAAATCCTTATAGTTATTAAGTAATAAAACGTGCAACTCTTGCACGTTTCCTCTTTCTCTTTCTTTTTAGATTTTGTTTGTTAAAGAGAGTTGTAGACGATTGGGGATAGTAGGGAGCCGATTAACGGTTCGACCGTGGATAGACCTTAGCCGGGGCAAGGACGAGGGGACCGACTTGGAGGGTTACCTAGTACTTTTAGGTTTCGGGAGTCGATCTAAACTTTCTATGTCAAGACATCTTTGTCGTCCTTTTAGCCGAGCTAATGAGCATTGTAGCATACGACTTCTCGAATTAGGTTTGTGCATTAGTTTAGGATCATCTGAGGGTAGTTTCATAATTCTAGATTATTATTGCTTGAGGACAAGCAATCATTCTAAGTGTGGGGTGGTTGATTTGTACATTTTTGTACGCATTTTTTGTTACATTTTTGTGTCGCGTTCGCATGTGTTTTGCTTGCATTTACGGGTTTAAACCCTAGATTCAGAAGAATCGAAAGTATATTTAAGATTTATTGAGGGTTTTGTGATGAATCACCATAATATGATGAAACATCATCAATTTTACAAATGATATATCATCACTCAGATATAGAACATATCATCAGATAGATAATGCAAATATCATCAAAAAGTAAATATAAAATCTTATCACAACATCAAAATGTAAAAACAACTCAAGTATAATTTCTGAAACATGAATAACTGATGTTCGTTTATGAATTTAGTAAAGAAAAAAAGGAGAAGAATCGGGGAAACTTGATATCAGTTGGAGAACGCCGGAAACTTGTTGCGGAAGTCGAAAATCGTCGCAGATATCAATTGGAGAACGTCGGAAAAAAGAAATGTTGCAGTGTCTGGAAGAATAAAATATGGAGAAAAAATTGTTTGAAAAATCTTAAGAGTGTTGCGGCGGTATGTGAAGAAAATATGGAGAAAAAATCGTTCGGAAAATGTGAATAGTGTTGTAAGGAATTTGAAGGGTTTTCTCTCTTTTTGAGACGCGTCGAAAAACGTGAAGTGGATGAAATGGAAGGCGCATCCAATAGTGCAGATGTGGTACTGAGCATCCAATTAGTACAAATATGGAACTAAAATGAGGAAACGAGTACACCTTATTAGATAGTAAAGGGTCCATGGTATACTTACCCTCAATTAACTATAATAAGTTTTAATCTACGTGAAATTACGGCAAAACTATTTATATGGAAGGAGTTAGTATACGACAAAGGGTGACTTACTACGACCGCTTAAACAACAGAATGGTTTTTATTTTGCTATGTTCCAAAACCAAAATTATAATGCGTATTAATCTCAGATCAGCGAAATTAGTCAAAGATTAGTCTTTCCATTAACATAAGACAATAACAAGCAATATGAAACGCCGGAAAGATGGTCTCCACTTGTTGCTTTAAATATAAAAATTCGCAACTTTATCCTATAATCCTTTACAAAATTGTGATCCCAAATCAACTTTAATGGATTAATTAGTCCATTAATGAAGTCACGATTCAACTGTTCAATGGATAGCAGCTTTGTGACGAACAAACTAGAAACATAGTCGAACTACTTTTTGGGCTGTTCTTAGAATATTAATCACCCGTCTCATTCAATATTTTGTATGTAGGAATTTCATCCAAATTAATAATGACATTTAATGTTTTAAATAATTATTTTTATTCATATTAATGTCATTTTATGGGCTTTATTTTGTTGTAAACTAATTAATTCTAAAAAATTTAGGGGCAATTGCCAAATACTACATAGTTGCTGTACTTCTCCTTAACTCATTGCTTTAGTCTCTACTTACTCTTCCAATAATGATATTAAATTTGGGCAATGCATTATTGATGCTGGGATAACTGTCATCACTTCTTATTTACTTTATGCAAGATAGAAAACAATGGGCTTTGTAAGTCCTATGTTTTTGTTAAATGACAAAGTGGGTCGTATTCAAAATTTGTATCATTCTGATTTCCCCATTTTCTTATATAACAGGTGTATTTGACAAGTTTAAGGACGAAGACAACAAATTCAAAGAAACCCTTAACAATGATGCTAAGGGACTGCTAAGCCTCTACGAAGCAGCCCATGTGATGATTCATGGAGAACAAATCTTAGACATTCAGCAAACACATCTCAGGCAAACACATTCAGCAAACACATCTCAGGCCTAAAATCTGGTCATTGTCCTCTTTGAAATTAGACATTCAGCAAACACATTCAACAAACACATTAAATAAGAAATAACTAAACCCTAATTTAATTACAACAAAAATAAATAAAATCAAGGTAAAATCTATTAAATAATTTCAAACCAAGAAATATATATATATGAAACACATACCTTGCAACGGTGGAAGAGGACGGCAGCAGCGAGGTTGGAGATAGTCTGCCGGAGGACGGGCGCGGCGACCGGCAGCGCAGCGGCTTCAGGCAGCGGTGGATGCGGAGGCAGAGCTTCAAAACTTCAACACAAATTTCAGCTTCGACTTCAAGGCTAACAAAATTCGAGGGCCAATTTTTTTCAAGGAAGACGCGGAATAATACAAAGGGTTGAGTAAAATTTTCCCGGCTAATTCAAGGGCTAAGCTAGGTCTTCGATTTCCCGGCTATTTTTCAGTCTAATTTTGGGGCCGGGCAATTTTGATATTCATAAATTATAGGCGACGGTTGGGAATAAGAAGCGCGGCAAAAAAGGCCGAACTTATAAGCGACGGTTCACCCAATAAGCGCGGCCCGAAACCAATTTTTTGTGGCGCTCCATAGGTGGCGGTTTCTTAAAGAACCGCCACCTGGTGTATTTTTGGCGACGGTTCCCTCTTGAACCGCTGCCCGATTCTTTTTTTTGGTGTCGGTTTCAAAATAAACCGCGACTTATAATATTATTGGTGGCGGTTGGAATGAAATAACCGCCACCCGAACTCGCTGTTTTTTTTTTTATTATTCATAAGTGACGGTTCTTTTCTAAAAACCGTCACTTATGCACCTTTTGCGGCGGTTTCTTGTTGAACCGTCACTTATGCACCGCCTCTAAATGACTTTTTTCCACTAGTGGAGGCAGCAGGTGGAACCCCATTTTATTATTATTATTATTATTATTATTATTATTATTATTATTATTATTATTATTATTATTAGTTATTTTAATATTAAGGGTATTGTGGTATATTCATATTACAATTTTGGACTATTTGGAAAAAAGTATGTACTGTTTGACTTAAAATTGGATGGAGGACTAATTGATAAATGGACCTCCACCTGGGGTACTATTTGACAATTTCTCCAAAAATTTAATACTATTTTCCAAACTTTATTCATATTTATTTTAAGAAATCAAGATAAAGTTATGACAGTAAGATAATTATAAGAAAGGAGATAAAAAATTAATTATGAAAGTTATTAATTAATAAAAGGTGTATTACTCATATATTCCTTAATTTAACATATATCCTAAAACGACAGATAAAAAAAACCGAGGGAATATAAATATCTAATGAACTTAGTTATTTATCGCACATTTTCCTATGTAGTATTTGGCAATTGCCCCTAAATTTTTTAGAATTAATTAGTTTACAACAAAATAAAGCCCATAAAATGACATTAATATGAATAAAAATAATTATTTAAAACATTAAATGTCATTATTAATTTGGATGAAATTCCTACATACAAAATATTGAATGAGACGGGTGATTAATATTCTAAGAACAGCCCCAAAAAGTAGTTCGACTATGTTTCTAGTTTGTTCGTCACAAAGCTGCTATCCATTGAACAGTTGAATCGTGACTTCATTAATGGACTAATTAATCCATTTAAAGTTGATTTGGGATCACAATTTTGTAAAGGATTATAGGATAAAGTTGCGAATTTTTATATTTAAAGCAACAAGTGGAGACCATCTTTCCGGCGTTTCATATTGCTTGTTATTGTCTTATGTTAATGGAAAGACTAATCTTTGACTAATTTCGCTGATCTGAGATTAATACGCATTATAATTTTGGTTTTGGAACATAGC
>BMAC01000398.1:213229-235293 GCA_014905375.1 Phtheirospermum japonicum | reverse complement strand
GKKTWTATATATATAATATATAGAGAGAGAGATCACGCTTTCACTTGTGGATCACTTATTAGCTGCTTGACATGCACACATAATTTACAAAAAGAACTGAGTAAATGCTTTTMAGAATTAAAATATATCACAATAGGCAGATTGTTTATGACAACATAGTTAACAATTAATCAATTTTGTAAGAACATAATTAAAAACAATATTCATATAGCCGATATGATGTGATTTGTGTAACTATGCATATTTTCTTTTTTTTTTTCAATAAGGAAAATAGGAAGTAATTAATAGTAATTGAATTCTTTTTGAGAAATGATGATTTGAGGAAACATGGATACAAAAAAAATATATGCTCTTTGATGTAAAACCTTTTTTTTTTCTTTGATAATGTAAGTAATAGGTTTAGATTGGGTGGTTGGAAACATGTCATTTTTTATTATCACGTAAGTAGTTAATTTAATTTGTCAGCTTAAATATGGAGAAAAATGGACTTGAATAATAAGTTTTAATTTTGTGAAATTTGTTATGCTASTACTTATTTTTTCAGAAAATGACTACGGTRCCGTGAAAGCACCATGCCCTCCAACCCCTGCATTTATATCCATTGATTTACAATTATTTATAATAACCTTTTGATCTAGTGGTTCTCATTAAGTAAAGTATGGTACCTTCACGTCACCGTAAAATTCCCATTTTTTAAATATAGAAATATTGTCACTTTACAATGTCAAGTAAAAAGTGTCACTTTTAAAACATATTATACTKTGATCAAGTGTTTAACATAAAATAAAATGGTATCACCTATTCAGTTAATATTGTCACTTTTAAAAAAAATGGGACACTTTTTTTTTAAATTAACTTTTKCACATTATATAGTAATCATGCATTTAGCTCATKTGTGTCACTTTTCAATGAGRTTGTCACATTTGAACTAAAAAGTGTCAATTTTATAAGTTACTGTGTTGGGATCAATCRTTTTATTTAAAATATAACAAGTTCATATTTTCAATTAATGTTGTCACTTTCACACTACAAAATTGTCATTTTTGCACATTATAATAAATCATTTAACTTATATGTTTTAATTTTGCACTAAAATAATGTCGCTCTTATACTAAATAGTGTCACTTTTAGCTTAAAACATAACCGTGTGTCTTTTTTCCAATTAATTTTGTAAACTTTTCACTAAATAATGTCACTTTTACATATTATGGTATAATCAAGCATTTAACTTAAAATCTAATAGTGTCACYTTTTCAATTAARACTGTAACCTAAAMACTAAAAAGTCATTTTTGCACTAAAACRTCCCAGTTACATATTATACKTAATCAAGTTTAAAAATACAATAATGTCATATTTTCAATTTATATAGTCACTTAAAAAAAACGTGTCACTTTAGCAATAACATGTAATAAGTTTACATATTATACCATTTAATATAAAATAAAATAGTTTATTTAGGCATTTTATCAAACAATGTAAGCACAAGATAGTACACCATAAACTGTTGCATTTGTTTGTATAAATTCCATAATTTATTATTCAAAACCCAACAATGAGAATCAAAATTTGCAGTCTCATTATTTTTTTTTCCAATAATCACTTGAATTTTCACTAAGAAACTTTCAAAACTTGAATGAAAACATGAAAGGAAAAAAAAGTGTAAAACCAATACCTATGCCCATTTTAAAACTTTTGCCTTAATAAAAAAAACTAAAATGCCATTTTTATAAGCCATAATCATTACAAATGAATGTGAATATTATTTCACAGCTTACCCCAAAAAACTCATTCTTTTRGTTTGCCAACGATGATCTCCCGATCATCATACTATCCCGACTATCCACCAAAACATTACATTATGTGAGTATGTTTAAAAAGATTAACTCAACCTCATCTCAGGTCACTCCTTCATCGCCTCCCAGCTGAAAAAAWCTRAACCCGTCTCKGTTTTTTACTTACAAGAGGGRCAGACCAAGAAAGCATTGAATACATCTCTTATATCTCGGTCGACACCCAGATGGTCAACGTTTTCCTCACCAGTTTATCCAGTAATTTTTGCAAAAGAATGACTTTATGATGTGGAGATATTTTACATTAGGTYAGTGYTAAKAAAGTGCTTCTAGTTTTGTTTAACACATTGYACTCATCTTAAGTTGAATTGGCTGCCAGATTAMAATTATTAGAAATGGCCTTTTATTTCTTAAGAATTGAGCCTTGTTCAGTTTGACATGTTGATTTATTGTTTAAGGATTAGAATCAATGGATACAAATCCTGAYATAYKAAACGAGATTCTCGTGTTTTTTGTCTTGTGAGTGGTGATTAGTKAAATCCTTGTATGTTTTTTGAGGTYTCGAATGATATTGCAACATCATCGGACCAGTAAGACATGAAAAATAAGTGACTCTTATGTTTAGCATTACGTCTGTTAGAAAACATTGACCAAATCCAGTCAACATAATRACATTTTGCTTACTCAGCTTTCCAAGGTGGTATAAGTTCTGATTTTGTGKTTTGTGGACGTTTGYATGCTGTCATGCATTGMTTGTACTGGATTGATCCGCACCCATCATTTAGTGTGCAACTGTCATGTATCAACGACTCTTTTCTTTTGTCCGTTGCTTTTCTAAATAGCCGCAGCTAGGCTTAACTAGGTCAAGCTAGGGTTAAGCCTATATATATGTAATTGGTGAATCTGGTTCAGTATGAAATGAAAGAAATGTTTCCTCTTTCCTGTTTTAGCTTGTTCCAGTCTTTAGCTTTGTTGTTTTCCAACATGGTATGGTTAAACGAGAAGTTGCAAGTGTGTGCGCCGATATATATGAATGGAAGCCAACTCTAGTGAACTGGCAACTGCCCTTATGGGATCACTTTGGTTAAATGAGAAGTTGGAAGTGTGTGCACCGATATATACGAATGGCAGCCAACTCTAGTGAACTGACAACTGCCCTTATGGGATCACTTTGGTTAAACGAGAAGTTTTAAGTGTGTCTCAATATGCCATAGATAACAAAGTATATTTTGAATTTCATTCTTCGGTTTGCTTTGTCAAGGATCAAGCCACGGGGGATATTCTACTCCAAGGGAAACTTAGTGATGGATTGTATAAGTTTGGCCTCCAACAAGTGAAATCTCAAAGTTGTCTGAAGAATAAGGCTGTCAAGCCACCTTGTTGTTTCAACCACCTTTTTGTTTTTCTGTCTCTAAGAAAGCAGTAGGTCTATATGTCTGGCATTGTAGGCTAGGCCATGCTGCAAATGAAGTTGTAATAAAAGCTCTCAAAGATTATAATATACCTTTTTCTAATAAAGATATTGTCAACTCACATTGTGATGCCTGTTTGCAATCCAAATCCCACAAATTGCCTTTTCAAGAATCTGTAAGTGTGTTGCAACATCCCTTAAGCCTTATTCACACTGATTTGTGGGGACCTTGTCCAGTTGAAGCCACCAATGACAGTTTGCATTATGTGGTATTCATTGATCACTTTACAAAGTTTACTTAGATTTACTTTCTTAAAAACAAATCTGAAGCTCTACAAGCCTTTCTACATCTTCAAACATCTATTGAAACTCAATTCTCTACAAAAATCAAAGCTGTCCAAAGTGAATGGGGTGGGGAATACAGGAGTCTGTCCAAACACTTACAGGAAAAAGGTATAGTTCATAGGGTTTCATRTCCCTACACYTCTCAGCAAAATGGAGTGGCTGAGAGGAAACACAGACATGTGATTGAGACTGGTCTGTCCTTTCTAGCTCATTCCAAAGTGCCTAACACCTATTGGATGGAAGCCTTTAGCACTGCTGTTCATACCATCAATAGGACTCCTAACAAAAAGTTAAACTATAATTCACCTTTTGAAGCCTTATATTGACATAAACCTGTCTATTCCAACCTTAGAGTTTTTGGATGCTTGTGTTATCCTCATGTGAGATCATACAACAAGCATAAACTAGAATTTAGAGCTGTCCCTTCAACCTTTCTTGGGTACAGTGAAGGCCATAAAGGATACAAAGTCTTGCTTCCATCTGGTAAAATGCTAATGAACAGACATGTTGTTTTTATTGAAGATCAATATCCCTTCTCCAAAACAACTAGTCCTGAGACACATAACACCTCTTCCCAAAGTATTTCTATGTCTCTCTTCTATCCAACTCTTATTCCCTCTTCCTATAATCAAATAAACCCCACCCTCCCACAATCTATACCAAATCCCACTCAGTCAGCATCTGTTCCTGTGCAATCTCTTGATACTCATACTTCAAAAGTACATCAATCACCACATTCTTATTCCAATGCCTCCCCTGAAAATACTACTCCTATCTCTCCACAAACAACAACAGGCTCACACACTGACATTCCTTTAACTATACAATTGACACAATTAGAAAATGAATAAAATTGTGCTACTTCTCACTCTACAAATTCTGTTTCCACTAACATTCATTCAATGCAGACAAGAGCAAAGACAGGCCACTTAAAGCCCAGGGTCTTTACTGCTTCTGTACAACAAGAGAAAGAACCTAAGAGTCTGCAATAAGCTCTTCAACATAAGCATTGGCAACAGGCTGTGCTTTCTGAAATCCAGGCATTGTCTATGAATCATACTTGGTTGCTGACTCCTCTTCCTCCTGGAAAGAAGCTGGTTGGTTGCAGGTGAATTTACAAAATTAAGAGGGCAGTTGATGGTTCAATATCCAGGTATAAAGCCAGGCTTGTAGATAAGGGCTATACACAAACTCCTGGCTTTGACTATGAGAAGACCTTTAGTCCTGTGGTAATAGTTGTAACCATAAGGACAATTCTGTCTATTGCTGTTTCTTATGGATGGAATGTAAGACAATTAGATGTGGACAATGATTTTCTCAATGGTGATTTAACAGAGACAATAGACATGCAAAAAACCTCTAGGTTTTGAGCAAGGGAGTCAGGGTTTGGTCTGTAAACTGAACAAAGCAATTTATGGGTTAAAACAGGCTCCAAGAGCTTGGTACTCAAAACTGAAATAGGTTCTCACTAAGCTAGGCTTTCTGTCCTCTCAGTCTGACAACTCCTTATTCTTCAGGGCTACTTCACAACCCTACACAGTGCTACTGCTGTATGTGGATGATATACTACTCACATGCAATAATGACACAGAAATTGCATCTCTCATTAAGCTGTTGGATTCAGCATTCTCTCTAAAGGACTTGGGGATTGTTCATCATTTTATAGGAGTTGAAGTCACTCACACTTCCTCAGGTATGCACCTGTGCCAGAAGAAATACATTCAAGACCTACTACAAAGAGCAAGCATGTCAAATGCCAAAGGGTGCATTACACCAATGATCACATCTCCTCCCTTATCAAAATTTGATGGCASTCCCTTTCTTGATCAGACACTGTACATGAGCATTATAGGAGGGCTGCAATACCTAACTATCACAAGACCAGACATTGTTTTTTGTGTGAAAAAGTTCAGTCAATTCATGCAATGCCCTTTAGATACTCACTGGAAAGTTGTTAAAAGAGTGCTCAGATATATTGCAGGRACAGAAAACCTTGGCCTATTCATCACTAAATCCAGGTCTAGCAGATTRATAAGCTTTTCAGATGCTGATTGGGCAATAGATGTGGATGATAGAAGGTCTATTACAATATTATGTGTTTATCTAGGCTCAAATCTKGTTTCCTGGTGTTMTAAGAAAMAAGCTTTAGTATCAAAATCAAGTACAAAAGCTGAATATAGAAGCTTGTCCCATTGTGCCTCAGAGATCATGTGGATCAAGCACCTTTTGGCTGAGATCAAAATGCCTACTACCTCAACTTCTTTGATTTGGACAGATAAAATTGGTGCCAAGTCTTTAGCTGCTAACCCAGTTCTCCATCCAAGAATTAAACATGTGGAAATTGATGTTCATTTTGTTAGAGAAAGAGTCAGTCAAGGTCAACTAAGTGTTCAACACATTCCTACACATGATCAGGTTGCAGACATGCTGACAAAAGCTTTATCCAGACAATCCTTCACCAGGTTTTGAAATATGTTCCATATAACTCCTCCACTTGCTTACTTGGCTTTCGAAGGTGGCATAAGTTCTGGTTTTGTGGTTTTGTGGACGTTTGCATGCTGTCATGAATTGCTTGTACTGGAGTGATCCACACCATTCATTTAGTGTGCAGTTGTCATGTATCAACGTCTCTTTTCTTTTKTCCGTTGCTTTTCTAAATAGCCGCAGCTAGGCTTAACTAGGTCAAGCTAGGGTTAAGCCTATATATATGTAATTGGTGAMTCTGGTTCAGTATGCAATGAAAGAAATGTTTCCTCTTTCCTGTTTTAGCTTGTTCTAGTCTGTAGCTTTGTTGTTTTTCAACAAGGTCCAAAGATATCGTATGCTCAATTTGTGTCTTGTTCTGATGTCCAATATTTTTTAACTATTATATTTTTAATGTAATAAAATATATATATATATATATATATATATTATTTTCATAATTAAGTTTTTTAATTAACATTATCTTATAAGTAATTTGTTTATTAATTAAGATAACTAATTTATACTTTTAAGTTACATATGACTTTTTATATTCTTATATTAGAAGAATAAAATAAAATACTAAATTAGGCAGAAATATGATACAAGAATAATATTATATTAGTAAAAACTTAATAATAAAAATATTAATTTAAGTAGATATATTTAGTAAGTTATCAAACCTTTAAAGTTCACCAAGTAAGCATCTGAGTCACCAGATAATTACATGTGCCTGAAACTTCCTAGGTAGACACGTAAGATGGAGATATTTTGTTTAGTATATAGGTGGATATATATATACACACCTGATTCAATATGTTCATCTTAGTCTCTTAATATAATAATATAATAAAGTTATATATAATTATAGAAAAAAAACTCGAAAATAGAAGTTTTAATTAAAAGAAAATTTACATATGAAATAATTTTAATTAAAAAGAATTAATTATGAAAATAACTAAATATTGTATTTTTAATAAAAGATAAATAATCTTATTTTTGGAACTTCAAATATTCTATATAAGTTAATTATGAGTTATTTGCAATAATCTAAGTATGTAACTAATATTAATGATGAACTCAATATAATTATAAAATTATATAATAATAATTAATAAATATTGATTAGACGCCGGTACAATGTGACATGGGTTGAGAGTATGACATCTTTTGAACTATTCAAAGTATGTAAATATTAATATTAACCAATTTAATTTAAACATTAAAATAAAATGGTTTATTAATAATAACTAATAAATAGATATTAGACACGGGTTGTAAATGTGACCTCTTTTAAATTTTTCTAAGCATGTAAATAAAACTATTAATGAATTTAATCTAAATATCAAAATAYAAAATTATTTAATAATCATATAATTAGTTAATAGATTAGACATGCACAACACACATGTTTGAGAATATGTCCTCTGAATCTTTCATTTAAGATTTATAAGTCTTTGTAATTATCACAAATATTTTTTATATTTATGTTTTGATAAGTCTCGTATAATACACGAGTGTTAAMCTAGTGTGTGCATATGTGTGTGTGTGTRTAGGCAAAGACTCAAATGTGATGATCACACTAGTCCCTTACCATTTTACAAAGCCCAAACAAGACCCGTCCTAGCAAATTGGGTCTTATATGAAAGGCAAGAAAAATGCAGCAGATCAAAATCTCATCGTCGTCATTACACTTATCCTCTCCAACTCTATTTTTTCTAGTTYTCCTTTGTCCTTTTCTTCAGACCACCGAGTAGAACTTTTGCCATTGGATTTCATGATACCACCGCCTTCCGCCGCCTAGATGCTAATCGAACCCTCTCGCTATCGCCATCCATTGTTCCTATTTCTCAAAGGTACGTCATTATAGTCATTTATTTCTATTTTTTTCTTCAAGGACTTARGGTTTGTTCTCGATTATCAGTTTGATTTTGTGTTGATCGATTTTAGGGGTTTAGGGCCAATTGATTAATTTTAAGGGTTATGCAGTTGAAAATATAATTTGATCATTTGTGCTTTTAGTTTATTATTTACTCACTGAGGCATCTTCTTTTGTGAATGAAATTTTAGTTTATAGGTCGAGTATTTAACAAGCGTGCTTAAATGTAACAAATGAGTATTAATGAAATGTCCTAAAATGACATGATTGAACGACTACCTTAGTTCATTAGTGATACTAAATTTAAATATTTAGCAACATATTGCATTATATTTTATATGAAATCGAATCATGTGGTGCACATAGAAGGGTGTTTTATAATACTAGATTTTGAGTAACACTTTCGTCCAATTGAGACCTATCACATAGTATTTAGATTTTCATTATATGTTGTTATTTTATCCGTTTGCATGTATACAATATTAGTTTTGATTGGCGTTATGATGTATGGGGATTTATTCTTTTTTGATGATAAAATTCTACGGGGAAGTGTTTGAAAATATTAAGTTTCTATTCTTTTTTTTAACCTTTTTTTGAATAGCAAAATCTACCAGCAATTCGAATCTTCAATAAAAAGACGGAAAAAAAAAAGACCAAAAACAATTCTTTTCCTCATTTCCCTTCTCCCTAACCACCAAACCTTAGACGGAACATTTATCTGAAATCCGCATCTCTGACGTGCCTCTGCCCCAAATTTAACACCACGCCTCTGCAATACCTCTATCCAATGCTAAAAATAGATTGGTCATAGGAGAGGCAACGTGGCTATGCACCATGCCATCATGTAATAGGTTTTTTTTTTTCTTCCTCTGTTACTTCTATTTCCTAATGAATCAAATGCCCACACAACTCAATTCTAAACAAAATGATATTGTAACTCTCGGCTTCCTCTTCAACGGCGCCGCCACAATCTTTGCCTTTTTCCTCATTTTTCCAATCCACCATCTTGTTTTAAAAGTGATTTTTAACATATTTTCATTAATATTAGTAAAATGAAATGCAATTCATAATTGAAAAGTACATTTGTTGTAATAATACAAAGTTTATATTTTGGAGTATATAGAAGGAGCGTTATCCGGCGGATAAATAAGCTCAAAATTACATTGATGGTGTTCTTACAAGTTGATCCAAGCAATAAAATCTTGAATATGCTACAGACCATTAAGATAAACCATAATTAAGGATTGCATGAGTTTGGTCAACCATATTGGTTGAATGAATTTGATCCATCCAAAGGTCCATAGGAATATGCTGTGATCGAAGATTTCTTAGCACTCAAAGGAATCGTCTCCGCAATAGAACGTAGTCCATTTTAGAGCAGTAAGTTTTTCCGAGTCATGTCTCTCGAGGATAGATGTTATCGGCGGCCGGTGTTTTTACTTACTCTCTTTTTAATCTAAATTAAACTAATCTACTCCTAAGAAAGCATTAAGTCATTGGTTTGGTTTGAGTTTTTTGAAAGTTAATAAACTAAGACATGAATTAAAAGAGATTTAAATGAAAATAATGAAAATGAGGGTTTAGGGTGTTCGGTTCATCTCCGCGATCAGTCAGTTTTTGCCGAGCACTTAATCCACGATTCGAGGTTGTCAATCCTGAGTCTCAACAAGCTTCGATTAATGGCTGTAAACAAACTTAGACCCTAAACCCATAATTTCTAAACTAATTGCATAAAATGTAAATTAAAGCTTGCTTGAAAGTAATTAATTTTAATGATATTAATTTTACTCTAATTAAAAGCCTTAAATAAATTAAAACTAGTAGATTAAGAAAACCTTGCAATTGAAAGAGAAGACATGGAGGGAAAATTAAAGAATTTGAAGTTGAGAAAAGTCAAAGGCTTTTAACTAGAACAAGACAAATTACCAAGAGGAAAGTCCCATTTGGCTTTTGACAACAAAGTATTTGTTTAACTAAAAGAGGCAAGAAGCTTTAAAATGAAAGCATTCATGGAGTTTAGCAAGAACAAGAACAAACAAAAATCTAGAAATGAGAAATTGAAGAACAATGAAAAGAAAACAATACAAACCAAAGCTTAATAACCAACACAACAACAAGAATAATCAATCAACAACAAAACAAGATAGTAAAGGGAAAGAACACTACCAAATTACATTCAACTCAAAAGCTTCAAATCTGGATTACAAATTTTGAAATATGTGGAGGCTTCAAATCCAAATTTTCAACACAACAAAGAACACAACCAAATTACATTCAACTCTGGATTACAAACTTTGAAATATGTAGAGGCTTCAAATCCAAATTTTCAACACAACAAAGAACACAAATGAAAGAGTTGTCACCCTCTCCAAGACTTGCTAAAAACTACCAAACCTAACTAAACTAACTACTAAGTTAGCTAAACTACACTAACTAAGAGTTTAAGCTAGGGTTTTAATGGCAAATGAAATGTAGAGGCTTGGAGGAGATGGAACTAGTCCAAAACCACCAAGGAGAGTTGTGGATAAGGTTGGAGAGAGCTGGCTTATATACACAAAATCACAGGGGAAAATTCGTCAAAATGGACTACAATCACGAAATTCTTGCGTTTCAGTCGATCGACTGAAATCCAGTCGATCGACTGTCAGTCGATCGAATGAAAGCTGTCGATCGACTGCTTCGTCTTCAAACGCCAAACTCACTATTTCACAGTCAATCTGACATGGTTCAGTCAATCGACTGAACATCAATCGATCGACTGAAATTCAGTCGATCGACTGGAACGTCTGCACCGTCTCGGTTTCTTGTTTCCGCTCTAAATGTCCGTTGGCTGTCGCTCCTCGTTCGCACTATGTATCCTTGCTTTTCTGTCAAATTCGAGTCCAGTGGAATGCTCCCAAACGAGCGCGGGCCCTGCTTGGTCATCCTACGGCCAAAAGTACGAAAAAGAGTAAAAATATATGAAAAACTACTAAAAAATGCACAAAGGCTACAAAAACCTAAAACCAACAAAATAGGCCAAAACGACTTCTAATACCCGTAAATGCAAGCAAAACAAATGCAAACGCGACACGAAAAGTTAACAAAAAAGTGTACAAAAAAGTACAAATCAACCACCCCACACTTAAAATGATTGCTTGTCCTCGAGCAATACTAATCTAGAATGACAAAACTACCCCCGGATGATCCTAAACTAATGCACAAAACCTAATTCAAGACGTCGTATGCTACAACTCTTGTTAGCTTGGCTAAAAGGACGACAATGATGCGTTGACACAGGAAATTCAGATCAATCCTGAAACCTAAAAGTACTAGGTAACCCTCCAAGTCGGTCCCCCCGTTCTTGCCCCGGCTAAGGTCTATCCACGGTCGAACCGTTAATCGGCTCCCTACTAGCCCCGATCATCCACAAGTCTCTTTAACAAACAAAGTCTAAAAAAAGGAATAAGAGGAGCTTATTACGTAATAACTACAATGATTTATAACTTATCCTTGTTTATTCATCATATTTTCTCTTCTTTTTTTTCGGATTTTTTTTTTGGTACCCGAGGAGATAAGGCACTTAAGTGCAAGAGATATACAAAGAGAAATCAACAACTACTATCATTCGTTGCTACTAGCAACTTACAATGTTTTCGATCGAGCACATGGAGAAATTGACAACTCCAAAATACAACACAAATATCCTATAGAGAGTGTTTGACGACGAGGCTACTTGAGGCACTAGTTCTAATTGAGCTCAAGGATAGCACGAAGCTAAAGCCGAACAAAGTTCCCAACAAGTTAAGCTACCTAAGTCCACTACATCCGATTGACAATATAAACTCCCTAACTAAATCATTAAAACCGCGTCACTTCGTCAAGGTTTCAAGCAAAAATAACACACATGTTACTCAAATTAGCACAAGCAAGCATGCAAACAATCTTAAAAGCCTAAGTCGAACTCTAACCACCACCCCACACTTAAAGTATAGAAATGTTCTCATTGCAAATTAAGCTAATTAAAGCGGTAAAAAGTGTAGGAAAAAAGAACGCCCCTATTCTCGAGCTTGTGATGACGCGGTTGTGCATAGATCCTCTCCGGGAGTCGAGGCAAGCGATCTACAAGAAATGAAAAAATGGGGGTTTCAAAAATAAGATATTTACGATATTTATATATATATATTTTTTTATTTTTGAATTTTGAAATTTCTATTTTTTTTAGATTTTCTCTCCTTTTTTTTTAAAATTGGGTTGCCTCCCAAGAAGCGCTACTCTAACGTCTATAGCTCGACGATTTATACAATTTACGTTATCCGGGATCCAAGAAAAGGTGGCGATCATGCCACGCCTTGGTGTTCTCTAGAAGACACACCAGGTGACAAAAATCACCAAGGCGGGCACGTTGGTAAAGCTGGAAGATCGAATTATCAAGAGCGCGGGCTTGCTTTAGAGGTCAGAAGAGTGAGTAGTCGACCACCCAAATTTGATCATCACAAAATGGGTCAACGTACTCCTTCGTCTCTCCGACCGTAATCTCCACTCTCTCCCCCACTACCTCTTCCACCACTTATTGATCAAATATACATACGGCATCGGGTGGTAATAGAAGGGGCTCGAGTATCTTCACATCCTCAAAAACCAGCACAACTTCATCATCCTCGCCAAAATCAACTAAGATCGATCCGTTGGATACCCCAAAGGTGAGTCCCCCTAACTTTCCACTACAACATCTTCACAAAACATAAGAGGGGTGACGTCGACTTCCGAACCATTCTCCTCACCCTCTAACTCCACCTCCTTACACACCTCTTTCAAAAGACCGTCAAAGCTCAAATTGCCGTCAACGACCATGGGATCCACCACATCAAAGATGGGCATCTCGTCAAGACACGGTTTCTTAAGCTCGTCCACATCGTTGGTAATTTATTCTACTCGAGTCTCCATGCGAGCAAGGCATTCATCCGTTTGTCGAACCGCATCCACGAGCTCAACTAAGAGAGACTCTAAGTTCAGGAGTTGGGGCATAGACGAATATTGATAAAGTGAGGTATATGGGTCTTCGCTAGAAGTATAGGATCTAGAAGTGGGTAGATTGTAAGAATCGTAGCTCGAAGAATAGGATTCATAGATAGATGGAGCATACGAGTAAAAGTGCGGGTAAGAAGAAGGAAGGTCGAGTGGAGCATATGGGTCGTCAAAACCCGGATCATAAGGATATCGAGTCGGTGCATACGGATCCAAGCTCGGGTTATGGGGATGTGAAATCGGTGGAGAGCAAGAAGGGCTTGAGCCGGGATAATCGAAAGTTGGGGCCCATTCTTGACCGATTGAAGCATACGAGTCATCATAATTTGAGGAGACCCGATAGCTTGGAGGAGTGGTAAACGGACTCGGATAATTGGGAGTTTGGATATTAGGGTCATCGTATGCAAACTAGCTCGGTAGTTTGTCATCCTCGGCCGGATCAATCTAGCAGGCCGTGAGGTGATGATGCTCGTGGCGGAGGCATCCTTTGTTCGTTGTGTGTGTGGGAGGACGGCATCGGGCTCTTGAATAAGTCGGTCTTCATTCACCTACCTCCCACAACACTAAACAAAGGATTACGAGCATCGAAAGTATAACAAAACTTTCTCAAGAAGTCTATTATTTTCACTTTGCTATTAAGCTAGCTGGATGCAGGGACTCTGACTAAACTAAATATGCTATGCTCCCCCGGCGCAGGCCTACGCTTCGTGCCTGCGGCATTTTTGCCAGACGGTCTTTGCTAGTAGTGCCATCCTCCCCGCTGGCTGTATGGGCGGGTTGTCTCTCGCTGTTGTGTTCTGTTTGGCTAGGGATTACAAGAACAAATGTAGTTGAATGGAATAGCAGACGGGTTACACGTTCCACTGTGAAAATCGGAAATACCTTTTATCTCATACTACTCTCTCGATATACTAACTACTAACTAAGATAACAAGAGAGATAATTAAAAACACCATTAGCCTTAATATATCCCCGGCAACGGTGCCAAAATTTGATCGAAGATTTCTTAGCACTCTAAGAAATCGTCTCCACAATAGTACGGAGTCGATTGTAGAGCGGTAAGTTTCCCCGAATCGTGTCTCTCGAGGATAGATGTTATCGGCGGTCGGTGTTTTTACTTACTCTCTTGTTAATCTAAATCAAACTAATCTACTCCTAAGAAAGCATTAAGTCATTGGTTTGGTTTGAGGTTTTGAAAGTTAATCAACTAAGACATGAATTAAAAGAGACTTAAATTAAAATAATAAAAATGAGGGTTTAGGGTGTTCGGTTCGTCTCCACGATCAATCGGTTTTTGCCGATCACTTAATCCACGATTCAAGGTTATCAATCTCGAGCCTCAACAAGCTCCGATTAATGGATCTAAACGAACTTAGACCCTAAACCCATAATTTCTAAACTAATTGCATCAAATATAAATTAAAGCTTGCTTGAAAGTAATTAATTTTAATGATATTAATTTAACTCTAATTAAAAGCCTTAAATAAATTAAAACTAGTAGATCAAGAAAAGCTTGCAGTTGAAAGAGAAGACATGTAGGGAAAACCAAAGCATTTGAAATTGAGAAAAGTCAAAGGCTTTTAAATAGAACAAGACAAATTACCAAAGAGGAAAGTCCCCTTTGGCTTTTGACAACAAAGTATTTGTTTAACTAAAATAGGTAAGAAGCTTGAAAATGAAAGCATTCATGGAGTTTTGCAAGAACAAGAACAAACTAAATCTAGAAATGAGAAATTGAAGAACAATGAAAAGAAAACAACACAAACCAAAGCTTAATAAACAACACAACAACAAGAACAATCAATCAACAACAAAACGTAATAGTAAAGGGAAAGAACACTACCAAGTTACATTCAACTCAAAAGCTTCAAATCTAAAAATCCAAATCTTCAACACAACAAAGAACACAAATGAAGGAGTTGTCACCCTCTCCAAAACTTCCTAAAAACTACCAAACCTAACTAAACTAACTACTAAGCTAGCTAAACTACACTAACTAAGGATTTGAGCTAGGGTTTTAATGGAAAAGGAAATGTAGAGGCTTGGAGGAGATGGTAATAGTCTAAAACCACCAAGGAGAGTTGTGGATAAGGTTGGAGAGAGCTGGCTTATATACACAAAACTGCAGGGGTAAAATAGTCAAAATGGACCAAAATCACGATATTCCTGCATTTCAGTCGATCGACTGCTTCATTTTCAAACGCCAGACTCACTGTTTCACAGTCGATTTGGCATGGTTCAATCGATTGACTGAAAGCAAGTCGATCGACTAGAACGGCTGCATCGGCTCGATTTCTCATTTCCGCTCTAAACATCCGCCGGCTGTCGCTCCTCGTTCGCACTATGTATCCTTGCTTGTCCATCATATTCGAGTCGAGTGGAACGCTTCCAAACGAGCGCGGGCTCCGATTGGTCATCCTACGACCAAAAGTACGAAAAAGAGTAAAAATATACAAAAAACTACTAAAACCCGCACAAAGGCTACAAAAACCTAAAACAACAAAATAGGCCAAAATGACTCCTAATACCCGTAAATGCAGCATACAACATGCAAACGCGACACAAAAAGGTAACAAAAAAGCGTACAAAAAAGTACAAATCAGGCTGCAAGTACATATGTGTGTGTGTGTGTGTGTGTGTGTGTGTATGATTAGTTTCAAATGAGAACCATGTCCTTATATGTGAACTTAGGGTTAATTATGGGCCTTAGATCTAATTAAATGGATGGATCTGATTTTTTGTGTATTTTTTGTATAATAAGAGTACTGCTGGTCTATATAACTAAAATATCAATAAAGAAATGTGGTTGTATAATAAAAGCACTGCTGGTATATAATAAAAACACTAGTTCGCATGTTCGCATATAATGACATGGTTCTCATTTGAACCCACCTATATATATATATATATATGTGTGTGTGTGTGTGTGTGTGTGTGTGTGTGTAACTATTTCAATTAGAAAAAAATTCGAAATAACCTGTGCTAACAATTAATTAAAATAATAAGACGACTCACCAATTACGAATCTTCAATGTAATCTTTCATAATTGTCAATTGAAACTTCGGAAACGATGGGTTTCCGTAATCCAAATATAAGTCATCATATGAAACTAAATTTCACACTCTAAGAATACAATACTTGTTCTATTTTCTTTGTTCTTTACATATTATAGTTGTTTTAATATTTTTTRWACATTTTTCCACTTTTATATTGCCATCATTTGAYTTTCATTATAATATTTGTGATCTTTAATTGATTCCATCTGATTACATATTATTCTTTAAAAAGTTGAGACACGTTTGCAAGAGAACGTGATCTATCGTAGAATGGTTGAGCCGACTCAAGTCATAATATCATAGGAAGGCTAAGCGGACACAACTTACCGGCTAACACGAAAATGGAAATAAAAACCACAAATTGAGGTTTTGAAGTTTTAAAAATTAAAATCACATGGTTTAAAAAGGCGATAATCATAAACTAAAAATTTAGTTGGAAATCAATTAAAAAGAAATTATGAAAACATATTTAAGAATGATCAACTAAAATGGGTCTACGTCTAGGACATTAGCCTCGACTCAACGATTATTTAATCAATTTGAGAATTAATAAATTATAAGTTTTCAATATTTAAATAATCTTAAGATTTGTTTGGTAATGTTCGAGAACATAACTATGCACAATAAATACCAGATTGATTATTGTGTTATGAAAAATAATTTAGTTGAGTGATAACCATTAATAACATACATGAGTGTATTGCCAAAATAAAAAAGGAAATTAAAAACTTTATTTTCGGTTGATGATCTTTGAAAACCAACTTGACACGAACACTTACATTATTATTATTATTATTATTATTATTATTATTATTATTATTATTATTATTATTATTATTATTATTATTATTATTATTATTATTATTATTTATTTATTTATTTATTTATTTATTTATTTATCCAAAGTCGGTTTCAGGTGTTATTTAGATATACTGAATAAATTTAATTGAAATTCATATTTGGTTTTTTGGAAATTAATATTTTAATGTGATAATATTTGGATTATTATATTTATTTTTCCATATTACACATATAAGAATTTTAATTTCCATATTTATTATATAATAATTATATATAAAAAATAAGTCAATACAATGTTAAAAATATATAACTTTATATGAAGATTTTATTTAATTCCTATTTAGTTAATCTTAATTTCATATAGTACGTTGTTTTATGTAATATAATTATTAATTAATTTATTTAATTTTATTGCATTTAGTTTAATTTAGAAGTTTAACTCATGAAAAATAAAAGAAACTCCGATTCTTGAAATTGAATCGTATCAAATTGAAAATTCTTGGCGATCATATTTTCCATCTCCAATCATAGACATGAAAATCTGTTTAAAATTATTATAGTCAACCCAATTAACTTAATAAAATATTAACGATTATCAATTTAATATGTTAATTTTATTTTATTAGTTACTCTCGATTTCATATAGTGCGATTATTGATGTAATATAAATATTAATTATTCTTATTTCATTTAAAATCTTTTAGTGTAATTTAGAAGTTTTAATAATGAAAGAAGAAAGAATTTCGACTCCATTAAATTGAATCGAATCGACTGAAAACCCCGAACGGTCGAATTTAGACAAACCTTTTATTTTTTGAATACAATTCTGTAGATTAAACTTTTTGAAAGTTGTCATCATATCTCCTCGATCCATGCATCCCCCCTAGTTCCAATATCTATTTTTATTTTTTATGTTTGATATGGATTTTTTTATTTGTATATTTTAACGTGATATTTTTCCATGTTCATATGTATTGATTTGATTTGATTTTTCTTGGAATAGATGTGAAGAWTTGCATTTATCATTTTGTTATGTATTTTATGTATTACTTTTTTGGTTTAATTCTATCTGAGGGAGAATGGAACAAAACTAAAATAAAATAAAATAGCATATTTTTATCAATATATAATATTAGATCCATCATACTTTTGTAAATGAACATAAAATAAAAACATATAAACCAATTTATTTTTGGTTTACATGGTATAACTAATTTTATAAGAATATACAATTTACTTTTCAATTAATTAATCATTATACATGACAACCACTCATTTGTTACATGTTTGCATTTAATTTTATAAAATTATATTTAAAAGACTGAAATCAATTATTCTGACTAATTCGGGTTTTTTTAATACCTTAATTGGGAAATTTAAGGTATCAATTTCTTTCAGAACTACTGTTTGGTCCCAACCTCGCAGGATGAAGTTCTTAGAATCTCTAGAACACACACTAACGTTGCCCACGTTCTTCTTTGCATAACCCATCTTCAATTTGCCGCCTGCAACATTTTATCTTTTGGCGCCGAAATCCCCCACATATCCATGTTCATACTCCACTCCGCGATAGTTAACACAAATCACAATTCTTTCCCTAATTTTAGGTTTTTAGGAATGACATGGGAGTTTAGGATTGTCCAGAGTGATTAACCAACAATCATTACTAAATAGAGACAGGTGTGAATCTCAAGCTCCATAGATATATGTTTGTAAATTTTTGAATTTTGGTATTGCGTATTTTTCTAAGCTACATAAAGTTTTGGGCTTTTGATCTTTTTTGCAGTAGCGGCCATGTAGCAAACACATAGAGAAGGTATCGATTAAATGCCAAAAATAAAACAAAGTTTAATTTATATCTAATTCTGAGGTGCTTCACATGTATAACTTCTTCATGCTTTCTTATTAGTTATTTGCTATTGTGGAGTCTATTTTGTCAACTGATAGGTATCCCAAAGAACAACAATGAAATCAAGTTCTAGTTTATGACAGYGTTGTACAAGTAATWWCTAGTTGCTGGTATCTTCTTTTGTTCCCYTAATTTATATAGCTGTTCATTCATAGCTTCAAGGCCAGATATTGTGAGTATTGAATAGAAAAAGGCCGTCAAAATTTCTATTTGCGATTCACACATGTCATTAATTATGCACACAGTAATAGTCCAACTTGTATGACAAAGTGAGTTAGCTAAAGTRGTAAGAKCATCCACTACCTTATACTTAGGTATTCAGTTCGAGTCACCTTGGGACTCGTTGGAGAGGGATTTTTATTTCYTATTATATTAGGTATGACGTAATAAAAATATAACRGTCCAGCTCATACCAATAAAACTACAAAGTTGCACACAATACTTACAAAGTTTATAGTTTTTCAGATTTATCATAAAAAATASAGTTATTAGTCATTACATAGAAAAATATGACATAATCTTGTCGAAGTTATTTAAAAAATGTTTAGAAAAGATTGTTATGCTTTACTTTACCTTAAGTGAACATCTCTCAAGCATTCTCATTAGTTTACTAATCGTGTCGAGACCACTTGTGTCTATTGTTGTCACAGTTGAACAGAACAAAAAATGTAACATTATGAGAGAATTACGCGAAAATGTGGCTATTTTTGAACAAAAATATGTCTTTCTATAATTATAGAAATAGCCATGCGGTTTAGCCTAATTAAATAAAAGTCCATTTATCTTTCAAAGTTATAAGTACCTCATAAAATATTATTATTTACCTAAGAAATATCATGTCCTGATGATGCAATTCATAAAAGAATAAAAAATATCAAGGTTTGTTTTGTCATTAGACTAAACATTAGGGGTGATTTTGCAATGAACTCATTCTTTTCAGACTAATTACCTGTCATATCCAGTATAATGGTCGAATTTGCAGTTGAGCGGCAGGGCTTCAGGCTTATGTAACTGTTGAAATTTATTAAATATTCAATTTATTTTGCATGTAACATCAAAGTTTATTCTTAATCACTTAATAGAGGTCTACTCAGGTCTCAATCTATGTTGTTGTGCTATGACATCATCATCATCATCGTGTCTAAATATTATGTAATGGCTCATTGGACCATGTGATTTTCTATTTAATTTACTGTTATGATGGTGAGCCTTAGCTCTCACTACAATCAAAATAAGTGCGTTTGTAATTTTTCTAAGTTTTAAAATATTTAAGTTAAAAATGGCAAAATTACATTTAATTTTTTGTTTGTGATGTTGGTTGATCTGATATTTGTACTGAAAAGAACTAACCATTCTGGATGATCTGATATTTGTAGTTAGTTAACTATTACTCTTAATCTGATCAATCTTTCCATATTTCTCAAATGTGAGGTGATGAAATTGTTAGGTCATATCTCATTAATAAGATGTTACTATAAGCAACGTGTCTTTGAACTTCACAATTATCTTCTTATCTATTGTTACACTCGTGAAAATGGAGTTTATGTGTTCATAATCATATAATGGCGAAATCGATATCCAGTATTACACATTTGATGTTGCCTCTTCTATTTGAACCAAGCCATTCTTACTCTTCTCTAATCCATCATAATATTCTGCAGTTCAGACACATTTTCAACGTGTAACGGAACAAATAATATAATCGACTTTGAAAAAGTGACGAAATAACTTAAAAATTTTCTTACCTTTTGATCCAAACTTTTGTGCACCCCTTTTAAGATATTTAATTTAAAAATACGTAAGTTTGCTCGCAAGAGTACGAGGAACTTGTAGGGTGGTGAGTTTGACTCAAGTCGATTCTCTCAAGGACAAATGTTGGGTATCTTGGATGTCTTTCTCAATTATAAAATACATGTACATCGGGGGTTTTTTGAAGAATTGATTTGATCATTAAAACCAAAGTAATGTTGAATTTAAAACTAATTAAGCTAATTATCTTAAACTAAATTATCTACTACAAGCAATAATTAATCTACCAATAAAATGCAACGATGAATTAAACCTAATTAACGAATCTAAGAACATGAATATAAGAAACTATCACAAGCAATTGCATTATAAGAATCTAAGAACAAATAATTAAGCATAGATAAATCGCATAGATAAGCTAGATAAATCCAATATCCAAAATAAATCCAAGCATGAAACAATTAAACTAATTAAACTAATTCTAGAATTAACTAAGAATTTAACTAAGCAATTAACTAGGAAATTAACTACGAAATTAGCTAAGAGTTTAGAATACTTATTGGAACTAATAAAAGTGATGAAAATCTCCAGCTATTCGGGAGTTGAACGTCGATCTTGGTTGAAGATTGAATCCCGAACGTGAAATTGAAGTTCCGGACTCATCGTTCTTCGATCCTCGATCTCAGTCTTCAAATCTCGTTATGAGATGAGGAGTTATGTTTATTCTAAGCCCAAATACCCTAGGTAGTCGTGACTTTTTTTAAAAATCCGAAATATGAAGGGTATATATAGATATAGCATGTCTTGGCRCACAAGAAATCMTAAAAACGTATTWCTGGTCGTCACGTCGACGTCGCGTCRATSGACGCAGGCTGGCTCTCGGCGTCGACGCTGCYTKGTTACTCGTGTCGACTGGGMGGTGGCGTYGACTGACGCGGACATGCATCGACGCAATAGAGAGTTGYATCGAYTGAGCGTCTATCGACGCACTYTTAGATCGACGCTTCAGAGAGTTGYGTCGGYCTTGCGTCGATTGAGCATCGATCRTCGYRAGCAGGGACTCGCGTCAACGTAGCGTCGAMACTTGCGTCGATCGATGMTACTGAGGCTCTATCTCATTTTCTCGATTTTTCGGCTACTCGTTCACCGGAAAGCTCGTTCTCCAATCTTTATCATCGAACTTCATCTATTAACGCGCTGAACTCTTCYGGTTACTTAGCTGTAAATTGAAAAAYAACAAAAAATCACCTAATTGMATCAATTWTGATCAAAATAYGGTAAAATAAGCTGAAAMTATAAAAATATGAAATTAAGCTTAAATCATTCAGCTTATACCAAAAATAAATAGAAAAATGTACTAAAAAKCTAATAAAARTAAGGACAAATCTATGTTAATCAACTACCCCACGCTTAGTTGGTTTGTTCGTCCTCGAACAAATGATAAACTCAAAGTATAACTATAAAGAAAATCAATTCAAGCAATGAGTCGTGCTATGCTACATATATAATTTTGAAGATATAGATACATGTCACGCAATTTCAAACACTCCACTCTTATTAAATTGTCGCTCCAAAAACAAAATCATGCATCCTCTCAAAACGGAAATATATAGGGGTATTCACTCAAAGCACTCAAGCAGTTGCTGCAWRG
>BMAC01000398.1:192295-213050 GCA_014905375.1 Phtheirospermum japonicum | reverse complement strand
AMCYWAWYYWAWYRCGAAGCATTGTGCTTCACCTCGTACAAAAATAAAAACCTCACTAAACACTCATAACGTAGCCTTTAAACATAGGCTATTTCTCAACTCGTAACTCTAMTACCGACTTGTTGCTCAAACAACTTAAATGAAATTGAAGCTCATRATAYGCTTCTTACACAACTCTTTTGCCWTCTAAACATTAGGCTTCATAAAAAAATAAACAATAAAACACAAGCCTTTATAAGCGCGTAGGCAATTACTAACACAAGATTCACCATTCKTTTATATATTTTTTTGTTTATTTTATCCCCCTTTTACTCTTTTTTATGGGGTCTCTCTTTTTTTTATTTTTTTTTCGATGGTGGTCCTCACTTACAAAATAATAAATTCCTAATAAAATTTTCCAAGACTCAAATAACCAATAAAATACGAACTCTTACCCCACGCTTTTAATGGGTTGTAGGGGTTGCGTCAATAAAATCACTCAAGGCTATAGGCATGTATTATTTAGCTATGATTGGCTCATTCGGAATTTATAGTGGCTAGAATTTATGAATATGGCCGGAATARGGTTTTTTCTGTGCCTTAACCTCATTTTCAAAATCAACTACACAACGGTTTCAAAGAGATATCAAGACTGAAACTTATTCAAGCGCATGCAAAGATTATAAACACTCAGGCTACTCACTGGTTTTTTTGCATGAAAAAGTTTTAAATTGACGCTGCTTTTAAGGTTTGCGAAATCAATTGCGTTCAAGTACCATTTTACATATAAATAATAAATTTTGAAAAATTAATGCACTTATACACGCTCAAAGACAAGAATCTCAAATCATACATAGTCAACTTTGACAGGCAAGCCATACAAACACAATTTTAGCGCAGGAATAGCGATCAATCACGTTAAAATTTCATGCATTTCAAAACAAGAACGTCAAATTGCACTTTCTTGTAAATATAAACCATACTCAACCACCCCCTCCCTAAAAACTTTAAAATAATATCATGATTGTCATAAATATAAAAGAAAATAAGAGCAAGGGAGATAAGAAAACATCCCTGAAAATTTGATGGTCGAGTCTCTCCAAAAACGCTTGTGCAATTATCCTTCGTCTCAGACCACGTGATTGGATCCGTCCTTGAAACAAACCAATAAAAATAAACAAAACAAAACAAGCCACGATTGCGATCAATTGCTATGCGCAAGTGCCCGGTGGCACGTCTTTTGGGATTTGAAACGGCCGGATTGCGGCTTAACGTCGTAAACGGCTGGCTTGCAGCTTATCAAAAAGTTGCCGAACTGCGGCTAACTTGGGTCGGATTGCAACCTTGATCGACAAAAATTAGACGACAGACTCTACTAGCGGAAGCTCATCGTTATCCTCGATTGTTTCGGCTTGCGGTAGGTTCAGCGGTTGATCGTCATTGTTAACGCCTTGAGTGGAGCTAGCGGTAAGGCCTTGCGGTAGCGAGCTGCCGCTATATAACCGTTAAGTATCCAGAGTAAGCGATTTATCATATTTTCTGCACATCAACACACATATAAACGTCCCACGACAGTTGACACAATATAAAGACAAAAATAAAATAAAAATAAAAATAAAGAAAATAAAACTAAAACTAACTAACGCTTGGGTTGCCTCCCAAGAAGAGCTTGTTTAACGTCGAAAGCTCGACGCAAGTTGCTTGATCAAACCTTAGCTCGTGGTGGGTCCAAGAACTCCTTCTTGCTTCTATCTCGACTCTTCATATATTTCTCGTAATAAGGCTTAAGTCGATGCTTGTGGACTTGGAATCTCGTCTTTGCATTCTCATCGTATAGAGTGGCAACTCCATACTCATCCAACTCCTTTATTAAAAATGGTCCACTCCATGCAACTTTAAAATTGGTTGAATCAAACTTACGATCGGAATTATATAGCACTAGTTGACCAACATTGGACCTCAAATCATCTAACTCCTTATCAAAAACATTGTTCGACTTCTTCTTCTTCTTCTTCGTTGTCCAACCCTTGCTATTTGCCTTTCCCTTGTTCCTTGTACATTTAAAATTACTTGTAGGGGTCGAAGGAAACATTTCTTGAATGATTATGCGGTGGCTTCATCTCTTCTCTTGGCTTAAACTTTGAATGATCTCGTTGTGGTCTCAACTCCACTTTTGGCTCATTTTTTGGCACGTTAAACTTCATGGGCAATCCATCATCAAATGCCTCTAAATTCGTGTCGATGCTCAGGAGTTCATTCACGCAAGAATCTAATAAATCAACAGTAGAACATTCGTCCTTTATAAATGGTTCAAGAGTCTTATGAATATATTGAAATGAAAATGTTGCCGTTTCGCCTAAGACGGACATAGTCATCCTCCATTTGTTTACGTCGATCACCGTGCGCGTTGTAGACATGAATGGACGCCCTAACAAAATGGCGTGCTCTCGATTATCGCTTTGTACGTCACCAACGTCCATAATGACAAAATCCACCGGCACCACTAGCTTGTCTACTTGTACTAAGGCATCCTCCACAATTCCCAAAGGTAGCATTATCGTTCTATCCACCAATTGTAATCTCATCGTGGTCGGTTTCAGCGGTCCTAGGTCAAACTCCTTGTAAATTAAGTGGGGCATCAAATTTATGCTAGCTCCAAGGTCGAGCATCCCTCTTGCTGTTTGTCCATTCCCGAGAGAAATAGTTATGCAAAAACTCCCGGGATCCTTCTCTTTGGGTGGCAATGTTTTTTTTTTAAATATATCACCAACTTCTCTTATCAAAGCCACATGTTGATTTGTATCCAAACGCCTCTCCCTTGATGCTAGCAACTTGAAAAACTTCACAAATGCTGGCATTGTCTTTATCACCTCTATCAGGGGGAGGTTAATATTAACATTTTTCAATAAGTTGTATAGCTCCATGAATTTTTTATTCTCCTTGGCCGGACGTAGGCGACTTGGAAAGGGAACATGATCATAAATGGTCAACTTTGGCGCTGGTGCATTTAAGGAATCGATGGGGCCTTCAGTTTCTGTTGAATTCCTTTTCTTCAACGGCCCCAAAATATTTGGATTTGAAGATTTATGCATTAGAGAGGTTGATTTGGTTTCATCTTCTTGAGGTAGGGTCTCGGCTTCTTCCTTGTCATTCTCTTTTCCTAGCTCGATGCCGTTATCCACTACTTTTCCGTTTCTCAGCACATGAATAGCCGAGGCGTGTTATGTTTGGCTTGGAAAAATATTTTTTTACTTCTTCAATGATGTCATGTCAGTTGCCAATTGTCCTACCATCATCTCTAGTCTTCTTAGTCCTGATGAGTTTTCAAGAGTGCTCTTGGCCATTTCAGTCATCATCGTTCTCAATTCTTTCATACCATCTCGAACTCCCTTCATCTCCTCCTGAACATGTGTGAGGCCGTCTCGGTTCCGAATAGTTTCGGCGACTTGGTTTTGCTGCCAGACTAAAAGTTGATCAGTTGACTGAACTGTAGTAGGTGTTTGCCCTTGCACTTGGAAATTATTCGGAGGCGATGCTTGCTTATGTGGTAGTCTCTGCCCTGAAAGTTGTTGGTTCGAATAATACTGGATGGCATTGACGTCCCCTCGTTGTTCGTTGTTGAAAGGGCACATGTCGGCTAAATGTTCTGGGGATCCGCATTAGTGACACGTTGCAACAATCTTTCTTGACAAGAGGCCTTGCTCGCTCACTCGGCCTTCCAAGCTGCCAATGTCTCATCGAATATCTCCTCGCACTTCGCTTTGACTAATTTACCATCATCTAAATCAGGATCAGGGATGGACATCTCATTAACTTTTAATTTACGAGGCCGAGAGTTGGTTTGTCTAGATTTCTCGCTCTGTTTTTCAAATACTTGTTGTGCCTCGCGGGCCGTTAAATCTCCAAAATCTCCTCCTACCGCTATCTCTACTTGACTTTTCCCCATGGGCGACAAGCCATCAAAGAAAAAATGATTAATTATCTCGAGGGAGTAGCTATGATGGGGGCACGCTTGTAAAAGTGTTTTGTAATGCTCCCATGTTTCATGAAATAGTTCTCCCTCCACTTGTTCGAAGTTAGCAATCTGCCTCCGAAGTKGCCCYGTTGTTTGTGCTGAATAGTATTGATTGAGGAACTTCTCGCTTATCATCTCYCAATCAGTTAATGATCCTGGTTCTAAGGATAGTAACCATGTCTTCGCCTTGACCTTCATGTTATAGGGGAAGCAAATCATTTGYATCTCCTCCCGGTTAAGGCCATGACCCACAAATCTGCCTACTTCATCGATAAAGTAGTTTAAAAATGATAAAGGTTCTTCATGGGCATTCCCGTGAAAAGTCGGAAGTAAATTCAGTTGATGCGGTTTAATCTCTACTTCCCTTGCAGTCGGCCCAAGAACAATAGCAGACCCATAAGGCACAACCTTCGGGCATGGTAAATCTCGCTGTCGAGGTGCTCGGGGGTGTCTCGGTGCTCTCTCTCTATGATAAGCAGCCTCTTCGTAATCTTGGTCATAGAACCATTCATCTACAAACTCTCGTCTAGGGATTGGTCTGTCTGGATAATCTTCATACACTTCCTCGTCATGTTGAGCGTTACTCCCTCTATTTCCTTGTCTTAGTTGTAGCGGGTCCCGATTGTTTGGTGGTTGATTGTGACCTCCAAGGTATCGCGGCTCGCTTCCATACTCTCCCCGACGTCTTTGTGGAGGTTGGAAGGGCAGCTCATTGTGTAATGCATCGAACAACTCATTGTGATCGTCCTCATGATTCGCTCTTCTTGCCATGGATTCGGGAATCTCGCCGCACACAAAATTCGTGTCTAAAGAAGAATCGCTCTCAGAAACTGGTTCGGGTCTTGGTCTTGCTGGATTCGCACGATGGATGTCGTCAAAGAATGGAGCAAGATCACGTTGAAGTGATCGCCTACCTTGAATAAACTCGACAACCAATTAACGAACCAAATGGCAAAAACCAAACCCTGTGCAATTATACAAATAACGACTAAATGGGAAATAAAACGAAAAACATCCTTAATTCCTACTCGTTGTCCCCGGCAACGGCGCCAAAATTTTGATCCAAACTTTTGTGCACCCCTTTTAAGTTATTTAATTTAAAAACATGTAAGTTTGCTCGCAAGAGTACGAAGAACTTGTAGGGTGGTGAGTTTGACTCCAGTCAATTCTCTCGAGGACAACTGTTCGGTATCCTAGATGTTTTTCTCAATTATAAAATACATGTACATCGAGTTTTTTTTGAAGAATTGATTTGATCATTAAAACTAAAGCAATATTGAATTTAAAACTAATTAAGCTAATTATCTTAAACTAAATTATCAACTACAAGCAATAATTAAACTACCAATAAAACGCAACGATGAATTAAACCCAATTAATGAATCTAAGAACATGAATATAAGAAACTATCACAAGCAATTGCATCATAAGAATCTAAGAATGAATAATTAAGCATAGATCAATCGCATAGATCAATCGCATATATAAGCTACATAAATCCAATATCCAAAATAAATCCAAGCATGAAACAATTAAATTAATTAAATTAATTCTAGAATAACTAAGAATTTAACTAAGCAATTAACTAGGAAATTAACTACGAAATTAACTAAGAGTTTAGAATAATTATTGGAACTAATAAAAGCGATGAAAATCTCCAGCTATTCCGGAGTTGAACGTCGATCTTGGGTGAAGATTGAATCCCGAGCGTGAAATTGAAGTTTCGGACTCGTCGTTCTTCGATCCTCGATCTCAGTCTTCAAATCTCATTATGAGATGAGAAGTTATGTTTATTCTAAGCCCAAATACCCTAGGTAGTAGTGTCTTTTTTTAAAAATCCGAAATATGAAGGGTATATATAGATATAACATGTCTTGGCGCACAAGAAACCTTAAAAATGCATTTCTGGTCGTCACGTCGACATCGTGTCGATCGACGTGGGCTGGCTCTCGGCGTCGACTGGGCGGTGGCGTCAACTGACGCGAACATGCGTCGACGCAACAGAGAGTTGCGTCGATCGACGCACTCTTGGATCGACGCTTCAGAGAGTTGCGTCGGCCTTGCGTCGACTGAGAGTCGATCGTCGCGGGCAGGGACTCACGTCGACGTAGCTTCGACACTTGCGTCGATCGACGCTACTGAGGCTCTGTCTCATTTTCTCGATTTTTCTGCTACTCGTTCACCGAAAAGCTCGTTCTCCAATCTTGATCATCGAACTTCATCTATTAACGCACTGAACTCTTCCGACTACTTAGCTGTAAGGTGAAAAACAACGAAATATCACCTAATTGCATCAATTATGATCAAGATACGGTAAAATAAGCTGGAACTATAAAAATACAAAATTAAGCTTAAATCATCCATCTTATACCAAAAATAAATAGAAAAACGTACTAAAAAGCTAATAAAAATAAGGACAAATCTACGCTAATCACCTTTCTTGTAGATAAGTAGAATCTGCAAAATAAAATGGAGCGTCAACAGCGACGATAAGAAATACAAGCCATGATCCATTTCACAAAGGTGGGAGAGAAACCCATTTTCAACATGATTTTCTTTGGACAATACTACTCAATCGCGTCATAAGTTTGACATATATAATTTTACAGCCATAAAGATTTTATTACAATAACTGTGACTATTTAAAAAAGTGAAAGCTTCATATGTAATGACCACATTATCCAGGATGTGTCTATTTGAGATAAAAGCAACTTGATTATCACAAATCAAGAGTGAAGACATGCTTTAATTCTGTTTGCCAGGATTATTGGAATGAGAACATGGAAAAACCTAATAGGATATTGTGATCCCTGTAGTATTTTATACTAATTATGTATTTGACTATTTGAGTATCTAATTAAACCTGAATATGTGTCGCATAATGAATAATTTAGATCTTTTCTCTTTTTGTGAACATGAGATTCATACCTTTTGCTGGATTGTTATTATGGTTTTTCTCCTTGTTTTCATTTCTGTTGCAAAATTAAAAAAATTATAGTCTCATGCATCTGGTATGAGAGAACAAAGAAGTATGAATAGCCCAATACTTGTACCATGAAGATAATGCAACCTAGGATATATGTTTCATTAGCACAAGGTTATTTTATAAAGTGATTCAGAAACTCTAAAAAACTTGTGAAATTGATTGCCTCGACAAAATCTAAACTCCAGTTATTGTTAAATCTAAAACCGCTATTTCACTAACTACATATTCAATATTCATCTAATTAACATTAAACCAATTCTTGTATTGTCTAACTCTTTCGTGGAACACTCTAATAGAAAGCAAGATTTCTTAAAAAGCATTATCGAACATTATTGATGGTTTGAGCTTACATAAACTCTTTCATGTTTGTAAGCATATATCTCCTTTGGTAGCTGCTTTGGACTAAATAAAGTGGCATGACTCAGTATTACTAATGATGTTTTGACAGAATGCAAGAATTCTGGATTATTTTGAGTTGCAATATTATGGAAAAGAGAAGAGATTGATGTGTTCAATTTATTTTTCCGGTAATATTCTGGAATTCTTGTGAGAAATCCATGCATTGAGTTTGTGGATGAAATCATCAGTTATCAACATTTGCCTTGGTTACCTATTTTACTTTAAATGATAATGATTCATGAGTACTACAATATTGCTCTACTATTTTGGTCAATCTTGTCCCAAATAATTTGGTAGTTACTCGATAGTTTAGTTAAGAATATTTAGTTGTAATATTTAGTTGCTACTTTTTATTTTTACTCTTTACTTGTTTTTTTTTTTTTTACTATAGTTCAAGATGGCAGATTATGAGATGCAAATGTTGAGAAACATAAAAGAAAATGGGAGGAGGATGGAAGATTTGGGGCTTAAAACCCTGGCTTATAAAGCAACGTGTTTTATAAAGGAAAAAAAATAGTCACAAGACAAGCAAAATCAAGTCCAAGAATGATGTTGCAACTGATAATGAGTACAACCCATATGAAGAAGGTGAACAAGACGAATCTGATGAAGAGAATGATGATGAGGGTGTGCAAAATATTAGACGACTGGGCTCTCTTTCAAAGAAGGTTGCTTTTTTCTTTTTAGTAAATTTACTAAATACTAGTTTATTAATTGTGATAGTATGTTCCAGGTAATGGCCAAAGGAGGAAAACTTATTAGTAGTTCAGAGAAACCATGACCCCTTACCTATTCAATGGCAAGTTTAGTAAAGGCGCGGTGTCAAACACGTGAATTGCAAAAGCAACATGGGAAAGACAAAGACCAACAAGAAATCGGTTCACTAAAGATGATACAACAAGAAAAGATTGATGAGCAAGAAAACTTTAATAAAGTTGAAAGAGTGTCTGGACAAGGAAAAAAGGAACAAAGGGTATGTATGGTCAATGGAAAAACACTCGCAGCTGATAAGCCGTTGAAAGATTCGGCCGACCTGAGGCCCATAACAAATCATCAAGACAGAGTGGTCAAGAGAAATACATCTAAAAAGAATGCTCAAACCAAGACATTGATCTTACCTGGATCACTTGGTGCTTATGTTAGAATGAAAAAGAATCCAAGAGTACAGGAGCAACTTTCTAATGGTTTTCCAAATAAACCTATTCAAGTTAGGAATTTCTTGTCTCTTGATCAACGGATGGAGAGTTCACAAAAGCGACAAGTGAGTTATTCACAAGATCAGTTATTTGATGACGATAGTAGTTTTAGGTTAGGTTTAGTGCAAGAAAATAAAGCTTTTCAAAGCTCAGATAAGCATGTTTCTGAAGGAGAAAGAGACATAGATCCAAAAGAGATCGAAAATGATGTATTCGAGATTGAAAACGAGTCGCTTCCTCTACAAGAACAACAAGATGATCAACCTGGTAAGGATGATCATATTTATGGTATGCGAGTCAGTTATATAATGTTGTATTCATTATTTGTTCTCTAATTTTATTTTTATTTTTTTTGCTTGTGGGTGTGCGTTCAATGAAATTAATAAGCGTATTTGGGCTTAGAATATGTGATAATATATATCTATATTTTTTCTATTCATTTGTACAGTTCCACTAAAATCAAAGAAAACCATGGGTCCAAGTTTGTGCAGAGATGTCCATGACTTGACAACAATTAATCGATTGCCTATTATTTTGAATGGTTCAGGTTAGCCAATTGGTCCAGATAAGGCTACCTTAGGCAAGTTTAGTCATTTTTTGGGTTCATTAGCTCTGGATTCTAATCTTGCACCTTTAAATGAGCTTGATTGGCGCCTAGTTCGTGACAAAGATAAAATTTGGACTATGTGAAGGTATATGTATTTTGGAGACTGGTCATGATAGTATTTATGCACTACATTACACACTTTAGCATATTTTTCCATTTATTCAATCTAGTTATTTGGTGAAACCTATGTTTTAATTTCAGTCAAATCATTCCTCTGTTGCTGAAGAAGTTCATTATAAAAGAGGAAGGTAAAAATAATGTGTTGCAGTCAGTTGGAGTTCTTTGGTGTACTCACAAGACTAGAGTTAAACAAAAACATTACACCAATCCCAAAAACATGGATACAAGGACATGATCTTCAGTTCCAGATTAACATTTGAAAGATTTGCTAAACTATTGGAATTTGGAGGAGGTTCAGGTATTTATTTTCTCTTTGTTTTTATTTCTATAAAAGAAATTCAAATATACTTGACGTGCCTTTTGTAATCCACTGAAAATATACAGAGCCAGACATTGATACCTAAAATCTCCCATTTAACTAATCATCCCTTTCTATGTAAAAATGGCTTTTAAACATTAAGGTATCATGTTGCTCTGCTAAATATCAATTGATGTATCATCTTCAATTTCAATTAACATAAGAGTGTGTTCTATACCGTCTCTCTCTCTCTCTCTCTCTCTCTCTCTCTCTAGCGTATACTTATTCACATCAAAATAATTTTTTCAATATCTTCATGTCAAGTATACATTGCTTATGTTTGAACTTTATTACCAGTAACAATATTTTGTATTTAGGATGATTTAAGTAAAATTATGAACTACCATATGCAGAAAATTAGTGAAAAGAAAAGTGAGAGCAGCAAAAACAAAAAAAACAGACACAATATGGGTCCTATTGCATTTGCAAGAAAGCGTCATGAGCTGGTAAGAATTACATATGTTTCATGTTAATTCTGAATATTACAGGGCATGTTATCAAATATATTTTATATGCAAAATTATCAATATGAGTGAAATGAATATATTGACACATACATGTACATAACTGTATCCATGCATATAAATGATTGAAAACACAATGAAATTGTCAATTCTTACATGGCTATGAACACTAAGCTTCTCTTTTCATTACATTTTAAGTTATTTGCTTAGATTATTTCTAATTTGTGAACTAGAAGAAGGCCTCACACACATTTCTAATAGAAGAACTGGGCAGTGCTACTCTTGTGCATTGAGGGGATATGAGTCGTTTGCCTCTGATAAACTCATTTAGTATCATTTAACCAACATTATTTATGTCTCTTGTTTTATTATGCAGCTCTTTATATTGTGGTTTTGGAGTCATCCAAATACCAATGTATAATTTATTCCAATATGTGAATTATATTTAGTAATTTTTGTGGTTAAATATTTTTACAAGAACAAGCTGAAGGGAAACCACCCTCTCTAGCCTTGATGTATATGGAAACCCGCAAAAGAACAGCAGGAAAAGATTACAAGACATCTGAAGTTAACATTGTAAGTTGCATTTCACTCTTCCAGTATTATCATGATATCCTTAAATGTTCCTTACGATGGCTTTTCCTCCGATTTTTGGTTGTTACAAGATCAAATATAATTTAAAGATCAGAAACTTCTCGTTAGGTGTAGCAAGAAAGTTAAGGGGCATTCCAAGTCTAGTGTAATTATTCCTGATGAATTTCTACAACCATATAGACACGAGATTGTGAAAGATACAATAGCAGGAGTTTTGAAAATGTTCGAACATCTTCCTTCCGATGTGCTTGCCCCTATTGCCTCATCATTTGAGAATCGATTAGGTGTTCAAGAATTTGCAATAAATCTTATCAATGGACAGTCATCTCGAGGAACTAATGATACCGAACTTTGTCAGGTAATAAGGATATTAGYATGCCTTAAATTCTTATATGTCTTTGCTGTGGATATTAGTATGAATTCTTTGTTGTTAACTACTAAGGATGGCTGTGGCTGTAAATTTATGACTATGATGCTGTAAATTTATATTTTTAAGGTGAGATTTTCCCTTATTTTCGTGGCACTATGAAAATTAAAATGGAAGTTTATCTTATGYCCAATATGAGAGTGAGCTCTAAATAATTTTGGTTAAACTCCCATTRCCTCTGGATATTACCTTTGGATATGATATTTATGATATGTGGTCGCTCACTTTTTTTATCATTTGGGTGCTGGTGTGGGATATGGGCATTTTTCGTATTCGTACGTCTTCTTGAGTGCTTATCAGTTGATCATCATTTTGACMTTTGCTCGTTCTGCTGAAGTTTTGGTTTAGTTTGTGTCAGTTTGGATTATTATTTRTTTTGTGGTTCTCATTTACTTAGCTGTGTATTTGTAGTCCAATAAGTTTGCAGCTGGGTTTTGTATCCTTATTTTTGAACTAGCTGAAATTATATTAAGAGGGTATTTGATTGTTAAAAAAAAATGTTTCAGTTTGATGAAGACGAAGATGGTGAAGAAAACGAGGATGGTGACCTTTATAAGAACTTAGAGAACTGAGTGCAAATGAGAAAAACAAGATAACTAGTTCTAGTTGTGTGTATTCAACTTAATATAATTATTGACTTTTAGATATTGTGCTATTTGTTCATTGTGAGTTTTGTTTTTTGTGTAGTTTGTTGTAAATATTTTATATTCATATTCACATATTTGTTTATCATTAGTTTTGAGTTAATTTTATTTATTCGACGTTTATACATGAACATTACTATTTTATAAATAAATAGTTCGCAATCGAGTGAGATAATTGAAAACAAAATGAAAAAATAAATTGCGTGTGTAGTTTAAAAGCGTTACATAATCTTTAATAGTGATACGATTACATATCATTATTGATAGTTTCAAAGTGATACGATTGATGGATAAAATATTACCATAAGTTGAAAATTACTACATATAAAGTGATATATTTGGTAGAAAAAGTGTTACCAAAAAATTATATGTGACACTTATAAAATGCTTACTACATGGAAAGTGATACATTTTGTAGAAAAAATGTTACCCAAAAAATTATATATAACACTTATAAAATACTTACTACATAGAAAGTGATACATTTTGTAGAAAAAATGTTACCCAAAAAATTATATATAACACTTATAAAATACTTACTACATAGAAAGTGATACATTTTGTAGAAAAAGTGTTACCCAAAAATTATATGTAACACTTATAATGTTACTTAGTAGTGTTACAATTGATATTTTAAATGTAACACWTAATTAAAGTGATACTAAAGGCCATAAAAGTGTTAGTTAAAATTTAAGGTAGCACGGGAATAGTAACACTTTTGTCTATTAAATAACACGTCTTGGTGTTACTATAGGTCACTATTTTTGTARTGAGTTGTATCATTGTGYTCTTTTGAAACTGATAAATAGTTTCTATTAGAATTGTGTTAGAGTTATCATGTTTCTCACTTCAAACTCTGGGTGTAAGTTTATAACCTAGATGAAGTTTAATAATAATTCTGGGTGTAAGTTTATAACCTAGATGAAGTTTAATAATAATTGCTACATATACTAATACTAGTGTACTTTCCAATAACTAGTAAAAGTTGTGCTAATGCTATGATTCCCAGAAATATGGTCCCTTTTGTACATTTGGCACACTATTGAAATTGTTGTTTATAGTAAATGAATATATGCACGACCCTCATTTTTTTTAATCTGCGTACTCAAATCTTTTCTCAGCGTTTAATGATCTACAGTTCACATTCCTTCACTTGAAAAATGTACTTGGTTTATAAATTTATGATTGTACTATTTTTCCAAGTGAAATCTTAATTTTTTGAAATAAAATTAAAATAAACAAATTAACATGGTCAATTTCTGGGTTCCACTTGTTGTCGGAATTCGATAATGGTAAAATAAGTTGCCGGAAAAGTCTGGCTGACAATAACCAGAGAAGAAGAAAATCACAACAAATTAATAATCAAGAAAACAATAACAAGTCTCAGCTTGAAAACAGTATTGAACCCAATTCTAAACTAAAATCTAACAATTGTCAATTTAAATAATCTATATGTGTAATATTTTTATTTTTTTTCTCTGTTTTCCTTTAAGATAGGAAATTATAGTAGCCCAAAAACCTCTCTAATATGTTTCATGCTACGTTTTATAACATCCTGATTTGATAATTTGACCGAAATCCCACTTTCTTTTTCAATATTAATTTATTTTAAATACTTTTAGAAAACGTAGGATCTTATTGGAGGAATTATTATCCACCGGGGCCCCTACATTTTTCAACTGATCGGAGAGGCTCTAAAGCCGTTGACAGTACGCCGAAGCGTTAGGGAAATCCTCCATATGAGTGTTAGAAAACTCATGTTCAAGAGTTACGGCACGGGAGTTTTGATTGTCCAGGAAAATGTSACGCARCSYATCCCAAGCCGYCATTGCCGTTGAGTCARGTTCAATGRTGGTATGCAGGAKATCCTTAGAARTCATGRAATAAATCCATGAWAGAAYAGTTGCGTCCAATGTCGACCATAGCTCCTTTTCCTCATCGGTTGAAGGTTCGGCCACCGTCTTCTTCGGAGCAATAATATGGTTGAGAACCTTGTGAGATCGAGCGTGTACCTTGAAAAGTTCCGCCCATGTAGAGTATTCAACATTCTCCATTTCAAGGGTTATGGGGATGTTGCCCTTGAAATTAGAAACAACAAAAGCTGGGTGAAAAGAGCTCTTGGAGTCCGACATTTTTACTGTGTGTAAAGAGAAGAAAAGGAAGGGGAAAGGTAGAGCAGCGGAAAAAGAGAAAGAAACCCTAAGCTTCTAATACCATGAAGGAATTATATTCCGTGCCTTTCTTATTCTATCTAACTGTTCATATATACAATATACCAAACTTATATATCCTAAGCAACTAATTAAGCTATATACCAAAAATACTAAGTTATAAACTAGGAAACAGAATAATTACAAAGTCAACGATATATTATGACTAATATATCTTAACACTTATATATAATAATCTCTTTTAAATAGTTTTAGAAAAACACCCTCTAATAATTTTATTATTACTACAACATAGAGCTTCAAAATTTATGTATACACAAAATTTGAACATATGTGATTTTAATTTTATTGTTGAAAAATATAATTTAATTTTTATGTTACCACACGGAGCTCCAAAAATTATGTAAACACAAAATTTGAAAATATGTGATTTTAATTTTATTGTTGGAATTTTAATTTAATTCTTTAGGGTCACCCCAGATTCCGGGACAACACTCTTCGTCGGCGATGGAGGTCATTTCACCGCCACAAATTTCTAACATCTTTGCTCATGCATCTTTTCTCTCTCTACTACTTCGATGGACTAACTTATTTATATTTGACAATAATGTTGAGAACTTGATTCTTAACAATTTTTCCTTATGTTTCCTTGTTTAGTTATTTGTCTTTTTTGAGCTCAAAATAAATTAGAACTCTACATTTGTTTCCTAAATTGTGTTCAGGACTTTATTTAGTTTCCTACATTATGTTTAAGACTTGTTTACCAAGTGTAAGAGTCTTGACTATTTAAGCTAGGAGAAGACGCAAAGTAACATGACTTGGACGGATTACTCATGAGAATCAAGAGGCAACAAGCAAGAGTCAAGGACGAGAAGAACACAAGCAAGTGGAAGACTTGAGGCAACTACCCAAAACATGGACATCTTCAAAGTTGCGTAACCAAAGGAGAAGATCATCATAAGCGTCGCCACAAGTATTTTAGTATCAAGTGTTGATACTAGTGTTTTTCATATATTACTTTATAATTTTGTAATTGATCTTGAACAAGTAAAAGTAATATAGTTTTCGCGTTTGTACACCCAAGCTTATAAGTACTTTTACTTACGAACGAAATTTAAATTGTTGTGTTTAAATTATTTTTAACATTCCGCTGCTTTTAATTATATAGACTGTTTGATGTTAATATAGGTGTTCTAACATCATTCTTAACATCTGTTCTTACTTTGCTATTTACAATTTATAAATTATTTGATGTTAGTTCTAGTGTTTTAACACTGAACTTAACATCATTTTACTGATACTTATTTCAACAACCATATGTCCTACGAATTTACAATTGGCATTTAGAGCAGGTACTTTACGTACTAAGTATACTGATCCTTATTTTGTTGGACGCTATGGGTACTCTGAGGAAGAAGTGTTTGAATGAAGAAGATGAGGGACCACTTAATGAATACAAGAAGTTGAGAATTGAGTATGATGAATTACTTGGCAAATAGGGTAATAAGGTGCTTAAAATCAAGTCTCTTATGATCAAGGTGGACAAACTGACTCAATAAAAGGATGATCAACTAAATATAATTGTCTGATTGGAGTCGTCACTCACCAAAAAGGATGCTGAACTAGAACGAGTGAAGACTGATTTTAAGAAGATGCAAGAAACCCTCTCGAACCTCAACAAGGGTAAAGCTAAACTTGACAAAATTCTGGAGTTCAGTATCCCAGACTCATCAAAACATGTGATTGGTTACAAGCCTGATCAACAAATGCCAAAGTCAAACAAAAAATTGGAGAAGACCAAATGCCACAAGAGGAGAAGAAGAAAATACGTGCGTCACCACTGTGGTGAACGTGGTCACATTCGTCCATACTACAGGAAGATTGTTGGTAAGCAAAAGCATTTCAATATATCAAAGCTGACTGTTGAGTCCCATGACGGTTTTCGTGTTTCTAACACCAAAACCAACACCAGACTCAAACAGGTCTGAGTAAAAAAGAATGAGATAAAATGCATCATGATCTATTTCTCTCTGAAACTGGAGCTTGGTAGTGGATGCTCTAAACATATGACCAGATCAGAAGATCTTCTCTCAAACATTGTCAAGTCTCAAGGAGGAAATATGAAGTATAGTGGAGGTGCAAATGGCCAAATCATTGGCCAAGGAACTCTTCATGTTCCAAGTATTTCAAAGCTCAAGAACGTGTTACTTGTTGAAGGCTTAAATGATAACTTGATAAGCATTACCCAACTGTGAGATGGTGGTTTCAATGTCAAGTTCACTCATGAAAAGTGTGAAGTTTATGCATGTATCCTTACTGGTCAGAGGACCTCCGACAACTTCTACCAAATCAGTGGTGATGTGTTTTGTAAGTTGTCTCAACTGAGTGATGCCGAGGTGTGGCATCAAAATCTTGGGCATGTCAACTATAAGATTTTGGAAAGATTTTCCAAGAAGGAAGCCGTGAATGGAATACCTAAGATCAACACCTGAATTATCCCAATGTGTGAGACATGTCAGAAAGGAAAGCAAGTTAGGGTGTCACATCCGAATATGCAAAGTTTCACTACTTCAAATTGTTTTGAAATCCTTCATATGGATCTTTTGGGACCACTTGAAGTTGAGAGCCTTGGTGGTAAGAGGTATGTACTTGTGATTGTAGAAGAATTTTCTCGTTTTACATGGGTAGAGTTTTTAAAAGAAAAATCTGAAGCTTTCGAAGTATTTAAAAAACTTGTAAAAAAATTGAGTGTTCATTTTGGTGTAAGTATATCTAGAATAAGGTCATATCATGAGAAAGAGTTTGAGAATGCATCTTTTTCAAAATATTGCTCTAATTTTGGTTTAACTCATGAGTTTTCCTCACCTATTACCCCTAATAAAATTGCATAGTTGAACGTAAAAATAGATCTCTTGCAGAAATGACTAGGACTATGCTTATTTCAAATGAAATTGCAAAACGGTTTTGGGCTGAAGTTATGAATACTGCATGTCATATAATTAATAGGTTATATTTTAGACCAGGGTCTTGTGTTACTCCCTATGAATTGTTAATGAGCAAAAAGCCAAACTTGAGTTATTTTCATGTTTTTGGGTGCATTTACTATGTGTTAAATGATATGAATCATTTTGCAAAACTTGACTCAAAAAGTGATAAATGTATTTTCATGGGATACTCTCGAAACAGTCATGCATATAGATTGTTTAATCTTAGGACACGCTGCATAATTAAGTCAGTAAATGTCAAGTTTGATGATATTGTTAGTGGATTTAAACCTACAGAGGATAATGATCTAGTTTATGATCAGAATCCTAAAGAAAATATTACGGTTGGTGTAGATGAAACTACAGGTGTTGAAACTGAAGAAGCAGGTGATGACAATACTGGTGACATGTCACCAGACTTAACACCAACTCAGGCTGCTCCAGAATCAGATTCATATTCATATGAGGGAGATTTGGATGGTCAAATTGATTTACATCAGATGGACATTCCCTAAATAATTCAAAGGATCCATCCTACGGAGAAAATGATTGGAGATCTCGATGAAAGAAGTACAAGAAAGTGTCAAATAAACTTCAAAGAGATAGTTATGTATGTTTGTTTATCTACTAACTGCTCTAAAATTCGAGAGTCTTTGTTTCATTCCAAAATATAGCCAGGGCATGTAGAGGATGATCGAAAGGATGAGATTTGGATAAAGTCCATGCAAGAGGAATTGGGTCAATTTGCCAAGAACAATGTTTGGGACTTAGTTCCTCATCCAGAAAATACACATGTTACGGGAACAAAGTGGATCTTCAAGAATAAAATGCACGAGGCTGGAAATATTGTGAGGAACAAGGCACGATTACTTGCACAGGGGTACACATAAATAGAAGGTATTATTTTGATGAGATGTTTGCTCCAGTTGTCGCATAGAATCGGTTAGACTCTTACTTGCTGTTGCATGTCACATAAAAATATCTCTACATCAAATGGACATAAAAAGTACTTTTCTTAATGGAATTTTAAGTGAATAAGTTTTTTTGAGCAACCTAAAGGGTTTGTTAATCCCCACAAACAAGATTTTATTTTAAAATCGAAAGAGGCTTTGTATGGTTTAAAGCAAGCTTCCAGAGCTTAGTATGGAAGGTTGACTCAACACTTACTTCTCTTAAATTTTAGATGAGGGGAAGTTGATAAAACCTTATTTCTACTTAAACCGAACAAGCACATTTTAATTGTCCAAATCTATGTGGATGATATAATCTTTGGTTCCACTAACGAGCAGATGGTGAAAGAATTTATAACTAGAATATCTGACACATTCAAGATGAGCATGGAAGGTAATCTCTCTTACTTTCTTGGTTTGCAAATTAAATATTTGAATGATGGTGTTTTTCTCCCAGTCCAAATATGCTAAGAATCTTGTTAAGAAATTTGGGTTAGAGAATGATACACAAAAGAAAACTTCGTTAGAAAAAACCAAGAAACTGTGTAGAGATGATGTTGGGATTAGTGTTGATAACAACTTGTATAGGAGCATGATAGGAAGTCTCTTGTACTTAACAGCTAGAAGACCTGATATAATGTATAGTGTATGTCTATGTGCTAGGTAACAGTCAAACCCTTAAGAGTCACACTTAAAAGCTGTTAAACGAATTATTAGGTATGTAGCAAGTACGACTGATTTGGATGTTTGGTATACTAAGGATACAAGTATTGAACTTGTGGAATATACGCACTTGAATTGGGTTGGGGATGTTTTGGATAGGAAGAGTACTACTGGGGGTTGCGTTTTCTTGGGTAATAATCATATCTCATGGTACTGTAAAAAGCAAAATTTCATCTCTCTTTCTACAGCTGAAGCCGAGTATATTACAGCTAGAAGTGCTTGTACATAGCTGCTTTGGATGAACAAAATGATAGAGGACTATGGTCTACATAATAGAATATTGATTGTGCTTTGTGATAATTCCAATTCCATTGATATCTCAAAAAATCCGGTCTCTCACTCACGAATCACATACATTGACATAAGGTACCACTTTATTCATGACTTGGTTGAGAGAAAGATAGTGAGTCTTGAGCATATTGGGACACACAATCAGCTTGTTGACATCTTCACAAAGGCATTAGATATAGAGACATTGTCTCGTTTGAGAAGAGATCTCAGAATGTGCATTGTTTGTGTCAATATTAGTTTTGATGTCATGACACCTAAATTGTCATCAATCGTGGCATCTGCAAAGTCTTGCATGCATTATTATTTTCTTTTTCATACATATACTGAATGCATTGGGTCTGATTGAAGTGTTGAAAAGTCATGTGTTATAACAAAAAGTGATGACAAAAAGACTAACCTCTTCAATTAAGTGAATGTGGAACTTTCCCGCAAAAAATGATTTTCTCCCAGGTCCATAAACAAGGGGTGTTAGAAGCAATTGTTGAAGATAAGATAAATTCTCTTCAAATGTTTAAAAAGATGAAGAAGATCTGGATTAAAAAGGTCCAATCTTTAATTTTCACCTCCTTAAGTGATTTTGATATAGTCATTAACTTGGGTTAAGGGGGTTGTTTTAATTTACTTCACCAAAGCAATGTTAGTTATAATGTCATCACATAAAAAGCAACACTGATCATGTTACCTAAGTAAATTATTGTATTTCTATTTTTTAGGTCATGATTTTTAGGCATCAATTAAGATGTTCGTACTTTGTGAGGATGTCATTTTGCTTTGTGTTCTGTTGCTTGTGCTTGTGTCTTTCCTTGAATTCTCTTGATCAAGTTTTGAATCTTGTTAACCAAGTGTTTCATTGGTGTTAATATTGGTGGATTGGACAGGTAATAACGAGGTTTATTTGGTGAGTGAAATTTTGTTTTGCAAAGGATCCACTGAACTATGGTGATGGTTTTTAAAATATAACTCTATCTCTATATTAATTGTTTGAGATTTGTAATTTTTATTTCCTAAATTTGAGATAGTGGTTTAGTGGGTTGAGATCCTGTTGTTTATGTTAAGAGTAACACAACCAATACAAAACCAAAGATAGTAATAAGAACAGCAATAAGATCGCAGAAACGAGTGGGAAAAAGTTCTTAACTTTTATTCCTCAAAATCAGTTCGGATCGGCCTTAGCCGGACCCTTTTTACAGGTGCTTGACCTTGAAATACAAGTTTTCTCTCTCTAAAGCTCTCTTCTCTTTCTCTCTCTAGCAAATTGGGATACCTTCTCTCTCTCTCTTGGAAAGGCTATTTATAGTTTTCCATCAAAACCCTAATTAAACACATGGCACTCTCTCATTGGTCATTTCAAAAATATCTATTCTCATATCCACCACCTCAGTACCAACCTCAGACATTTCCACCGACTTAATGCCGACCTCAGCTATTTTCCAAAATGGGCAAGACCTTATGAGGAATCCGTCCTCCTTGACATCTCTCAGGTCGGCGTTCCCAGGTCGGAATGGGAAGTTCTTAACTTGGATTGGCTGCGGCCCCAGGTCAGAATCCTGCTCGGCAGACTACCGAGCCCAGCAGCGTGCTGCGAATACAGGTCGACAGGGTGGTCCCGAGCTCGGCAACACGTCTCGAGTCCAGGTCGGCAGGATGCACCCGAGCTTGGCAGCGTGTCGCAGATCCAAGTCGGCAGTGTGGTTCCGAGCTCAGCAGCATGGCACGGGCGTCCTCAGCGAATCCCGCGCGTCCAGGCCGGCCTCGTGCAGTGAGTTCAGCTCGGCTGTGCGGACTTGAGTTCGGTAGCATGGCGCGGGCATCCTCGGCGAATCCCGCACGTCCAGGCCGGCCTCGTG
>BMAC01000398.1:166421-183741 GCA_014905375.1 Phtheirospermum japonicum | reverse complement strand
CTTTCTCTTTTATTGCTTTGAGCATCCGAACATAATGTTCGCTGAACAATTTCTGACCTTAATTCGAAACGGCTTGTTCTGGCCGGCTTCGTTCTATACTTAGCTTATTTTTCGCTTGCTTTCCTTTGGTGGTTTTGATGAGCTAAACATGCATGTATGTTGCCTTTTTTTTTTTTTTTTTTAAATCCGAGCTCAAACTTGGGTGCTGAGCTCGGCAAAATCTGAGGTCGGCAAATTTTGAGCTCGGTTTTTCCTCCTTTTGAGCTCGGCACGTTGAGCTCGGATTTTTGGGATCCTGCTCTTCTCATCGTGCCGAGTCGATTTTGAGTTTCGACTCTTTTTGAGCTCGGCATGTTGAGCTCGGATTTTTGTGCAAAGTGTTGCGATAATGCTTTTATGAGTGAGGTCGGTCTATCACTCTCTTTAGCTTTGGGCTGAGCCCCTTGCTTTGTTGATCTGCATTTTTAATTCATGACAAGGACTAAAATTTTATTGATAATATTTTTTTAGGTACACAGCATTCCAGGGGTGTGCAAATTTCATTCCGTCTAAGTATTCTAGATGGTAAGCCCCATGTCGGAGGATTTCTGATATCTTGAATGGTCCTTCCCATTTTGGTTTGAGGGCGCCTTGATTTGTCCCAAAGATGCGTTTGAGGACCAGTTCACCAACTTTGAAGTTTCTGGCCTTTACTTTTGAATTGGTATAACGTTCGCTTCTTTGCTTGTAGATGGCATTCTTTAGCTCGGCCTTCATTCTTCTTTCTTCCAGGAGGTCGAGTGCAGTTCGGCAAGCCATGTCGTTTTTCTCTTCCTCGAAGTGTGCTACCCGGTATGAAGGTGTCCCGATCTCAACCGGTATAACTGCCTCTGACCCGAAGGCCAATGAGAAGGGAGTCTCGTTTGTAGATGAACGTTGCGTTGTTCTGTATGACTATAGGACACCGGGTAGTTCTTCTGGCCAGCTACCTTTTAGATCCTCCAACTTTTTTTTCAGCGTGTATTTAAAGATCTTGTTAACCGCTTCGACTTGTCCGTTTGATTGAGGGTGATATGGTGTAAAGAAATTATTCTTAATGCTCAGCTCTCCGCAAAATGCCTTAAACCCCTTACTGTCGAACTGCTTGCCATTATCCGATACTATTGAGAGTGGCACCCCAAATCTACATATGATCGATTTCCAAAGGAAATTGATGATCTTCTGGTCGGTTATAGATGCCAATGGTTCGGCTTCTGCCCATTTGGTAAAGTAATCCACTGCCACTACTGCATATTTCACTCCTCCTTTGCCCTGCGGTAACGGTCCAATTAAATCTATTCCCCACTTAGCGAACGGACATGGTGAGTATATGGAATTGAGGGCTTCGGCGGGAGAGTTGATCTGGGGTGCAAACATTTGGCATTTTTCACACTTTCTGACCTTCTCGATCGCGTCTTTTTTCAAGGTCGGCCAATAATATCTCTGTCGGATGAGTTTGTGAGCTAGTGATTGTCCTCCTGCGTGGTTTCCATAGATGCCCTCGTGTACTTCTCTCAACGCATATTCGGCATCCTGTTCGTTCAAGCAGCGGAGTAAGGGAATGGAATACCCTCTCTTGTACAACAGCCCATCTACAATGGTGAACCGAGCTGACTTTATTCGTATTGACTGTGCTTCAGCTCGGTCTTCTGGGAGTACCCCTTCGTTTAGGTAAAGTATGAATGGTTTCATCCAGCTTTCCTTTCGGTTCTGAACTTCTTTGTTCTGTTCGGCTTGACTGGCCGAGTAAGCGGCGGCGGCGTCAAGTGCCGTTGTTGAATGGTGGCTGACCGTCACTGTATCCAGCTCTTCTACTCCGAGGCTCGATGCTAGCTTAGCTAAAGAGTCTTCTGGGACATTATCGTTTCGTGATACGTGGACGACCTCAGCTTCAAACTCGGCTAGGCGTGCTTTTGTGAGTTCAATATATAACACCATTCTGGGTTCCTTGGTTTCATACTCCCCGTTGATCTGATTCACCACCAGTTGGGAGTCGCTCTGAATTTTTAGATTCCTGATCCCCATTGAGGCGACTGCTTTCAGGCCGGCAAGAAGAGCTTCGTACTCGGCTTCATTGTTTGTCAGGGGGAACTGGAAACGTACGGCCGAGTAGAAAGGCTTCTTTTCAGGACTTACCAATACAATTCCAGCTCCAGCTCGTCCGGTTGTTGAGGATCCATCGACGTACATGTGCCATTGCTCTACTTCTGCTGGAATTGGTTCAACTGCAGGAGTGAATTATGCTATGAAGTCGGCTAGGGCTTGTCCCTTAATGGCTGTTCTTGGTTCATACGTTATGTCAAATTGTCCGAGCTCAACTGCCCATTTGATCATTCTTCCTGAAGTGTCAGGGCGGTGCATGATTTGTTTCAATGGGAAGCTCGTCAGTACCACTATTCTGTGTTCCAAGAAGTACGGGCGTAAYTTTCTTGAGGAGGTGACAAGGGCGAATGCTAGCTTTTCCATGGCYGAATATCTTAGCTCGGCATCATGTAGGGCGTGGCTCGTGTAGTACACCGGATGCTGTCCGTGCTCATCAGTTCGGACTAGTGCCGAGCTGACTGCCGCCGCCGAGATAGCTAGGTAGAGATGCAGCGGCTCTTCCTTGACTGGTTTTTGTAAGGTTGGCATAGTTGCCATGCATTTTTTGAGCTCTTCAAAGGCTACTTGGAATTCCTCAGTCCATTTGAAAGTTTTGTTTTTCTTGATTGMTTCGAAGAAGGGTTTGCACTTGTCCGTGGACCTGGATATGAAATGATTCAGAGCGGCCATTTTGCCGGTTAAACTTTGTACTTGTTTTATGCTTCTGGGAGGTTGTAGTTCAGTTATAGCTCGGATTTTATCTGGGTTGGCTTCAATGCCTCTTTGGCTTACCATGTAGCCCAGAAATTTTCCTGAGCCGACTCAAAATGAGCACTTTTTTGGGTTTAACATCATTCGGTAAACACGCAAGACTGAGAACATTTTATTCAGGTCATCAATGTGATCAGTTGAGTACAGGGATTTGACGATCATGTCATCTACATAAACTTCCATGGTTCTTCCTGTCATACTAGCAAACATTTTATTAACTAAGCGCTGATAGGTAGCCCCAGCGTTCTTCAGGCCAAAAGGCATCATTGTGTAGCAGTAAAAGCCTCTCGCCGAGTAGAATGATGTGTGTTCCTGGTCTTCTGGGTGCATTGGTATTTGATTGTAGCCTGAGTAAGCGTCCATGAAGCTCATCAATTCGTGCCCAGCAGTTGCGTCCACCATGTAGTCGATGTGAGGGAGCGGGTAGCTATCCTTGGGGCAAGCCTTGTTGAGGTCGGAGAAATCTATGCACAGCCGCCACTGACCTGTTTGCTTTTTGACAAGAATAGGATTTGCCACCCAAACCGGGTACCTGACTTCGCGGATGAACTTATTATCGAGGAGTTTCACGACCTCTAACTCCAACGCCTCGTACCGGTCCGGGCTGAGTTTTCTCCTCTTCTGTATCACCGACCTGACGTTTTTGTCTATGTTGAGTCTGTAGCAAGCCTGCTCAGGATCGATGCCTTGCATATCAGCGTGTGTCCAAGCGAAAACGTCTTGGTTTGCTTTCAGAAAGCTTATCAACTCCGATCTGAGTGGCTCCTTGAGGTCGTGGCCGACCCGGACTTGTTTGTTTGGGTCAAGCTCATCGAGCGATACCCAGTCTAGTTCCTCCACAGGCTCAGCATGAGTTGCCTTTCTCTTCAAGTTTGGTCCCCTCRGATCCAGTTCGTCCTCCACATCYTTCCTGCCGCTCCAGATTTCCAGGTYGGCACCCTCTGTTCGGCTTTTGGCGTTTTCAAGTTCTGACATTGGTTCTTTCCCTGGGCGCCGACCTCGGTCCCTACTCAGGTCGGCATCCTCTTGTTCGGCAGTCTTGAGGTCGATTCTTCTAACTTGTTTTTCCCATTCCTTCTCCTGTCCGGCTTTCCCGAGCTCGGCATTTTCTGTTCGGCACTGTTGCCCAGAAAGCTCCCCTCCTTCCTTTTTCTCTTTCTGCTCGGTTTGGTTGAGTTCGTTATCTTTGGTGATGCCTTGATTGGGGCTCAACCTTCTCTCTGTTTCATCTTTTGTGAGTTCGGCATCCATCTCTGAGCTCAACGCGTCCTTTCTTCTCATCTCACTTGTTTCAACCAGTTCTTCGCTCGCTTCTACTTGCTCAACCATGTTGATTTGCTTTGGCCTTATTGACCAGCTGCATTCTTGGGCGGCTACTTGATCTCCTCGGTGCTCACATTCGCCTAAGATGCCCGGAAACTTGATCGAGTAGTGGTAAACTGACATCGCACCCTTGAGGTCGTAAAGGGCTGGTCTGCCAATAAGAGCGTTGTAATCGCTCGGGACGTCGATGACTTTGAAAGTTGTGAGGATGGTCCTCTTCTCTTCTCCCGTACCAAAYTCAACKGATAATCTAACTTGAAACARAGTCTGCACATATCCGCCGCTGATCCCTCTGATCCTGTCCTCGCACGGCTCAATGTATTCCTTTGGGACTCTCATCCTTCGAAAGGCTGGTAAGTAAATTATGCTTGCGTACGCCCCAGGGTCTACAAGGACTCGGTGAGTTCGAATTCTAAGGATGGGCACTGTGATGACTAGGGCGTCTGAGTGGGGATGATCTAGCGGCGCTGCATCTGAGTCATGAAAGGTGAAGGATGATACAAGCTTGTCCTCTTCTTCTGATTGGTCATCAAAATGAAAAACGTCAGATATCATGACTTTTGTTTTTTGAATTGAGCTCCTATCCTCTCTGATCAGGATTTTTCTCTTCCTATTCGAAATCTCTTCCTCAGCTCGGCTCGTGTTAATGAAGGTCAGGATTTCTCGTGGGGCCCCGGCCCCCGCGGGTGGGGGTGGGGGTGGTTGATTGTTTCCTCTTCGTTCTTGCCAGACTTGATGATTCTTTGAGAACGGCAGCAGATTCCGATCATCACAAACTTTGATCAGGGCACGGACTAAATCGTGGCACTCTTCTGTGTTGTTCCCGATCGATCTGTGGTACCTGCAGAACCTCTTTTTGTCCAACAAGGAAGGGTCTTTCTTGATCGGCCGAGATGGGGGAAGGATATCTAGGTCTTTGATCCGTTCTAAAATTGTGGCCGCTGCCATCGAGTAGACTTCGTTGTACTCTGCAAGGAGGTCTGTGTGTTTGTCTTGTAAGAGTTTTTTGGACATGATTGCTTGAGAGCTTGGATTTTTGTCGACTTGATGAGCTGGTTTGTGATGCTGTGGGAAGGAGATTATTGGTGCTGACATGTTCTGTTCGGCTGCAATTTGTGACGCGGCCAGAGCGAGGAATTCTTGGAAGGTTTGCGGGTCTTGCTGGTTGTTTACCCATTTGAAGAAGGAATTGTCTGACAATCCGTTCTGAGCCAGGATGAGCAAGGCTTCGTCGCCGCACGGCTGGGATTCTGAAACTTGCTTTGTGAATCTAGCGATGGAGCTTTTCAGTGATTCGTTTGGTTGCTGCACTATGTTGGCAATAGCTCTCTTGGGTGCAACAGTGGTCTTAGAGACCATAAAGTGTCCACGGAATGAGGACCTCAGCTGTGGCCACGAACAGATTGAGTGGCGTGGGAGTGATCGGTACCATCTTAGGGGGACTTCATCTAACGTCATGGAGAACATTCTATATCGGTAGGTGTCAGACGCGCCAAGCATGTCCATGTAGTTCTGATAATGGCTCAAGTGTGAATCGGGGTCACTGCTTCCTTTGTACAGAGCAATTGGAGGGATTTTCAGCTTTCCTTCCAGCGGCTCAGAGAGAATTTGAATAGATAGGGGGGACTCGTCATCACATACGGGGCTGACCACCATTGGTCGCGAGATCGGGTATGTGGGTTGGACCAAGGGGGTGATTTGCTTGGCTTCCAGCTCGGCAATCCTTTGCTTCAGAAACTTCAACTCGGCTAATTCATCGTTTGGCTTGCCTGGGATGCTCACAGCCATGCTTTTGCTGTTGGCCGACCTCACTGGGAGATCCTCTCGTGCTTTGTTGGTTGTCTTTTCGAGCCGGGCAAAGACGTTTTGAGGGGAAGAGAACGTGAGGCGGCGTGCAATGGGAGGTCTATCGAGCCTGCTCTTGGCATTCGGCTCATCCTCTTCCTCCAGCCTTCTTTTTCCACTTTTCTTTGTTGCCTTCCGAGCCGGATCTGATTCTGCTTGACCTTCCCGAAGGTCAACATTCTTAGGGTTGCCGACCAGAGCTTCAGGTGTTAGGATTGACTTTGCTGCTTTCTTCATCATTTCCTCAAATTCTTTGGCAAAATCAGGGTGCTGCATGAACGATCTGACCTGTTCTGGGTCGAGCTCGTTCGGGCCTGACTGGACAGTCCTTTCCTGGCGCTCCTTACCAGGATTTCTCCTTGAACTCTCTGAAGGATCCATGCTGAAAAGTAGGATGAGCAGAGATTTCTCTTTCTTTTCTCTCTTTTTTTTTTTACCAAACTCAAACACAACGAAGAGCTGAAGTTCAGCTCCTCAGAAAAAATGAAGAATTGGGCAGAAGACAGAAAATCGAACTCGAAGGGCTGACTGAGCAAGTGGGACTGCAGATTACAAGAGACCTTCCTCTAGCGCCATTTTGTTTATGTTAGTGTAACACAACCAATACAAAACCAAAGATAGTAATAAGAACAGCAATAAGATCGCAGAAACGAGTGGGAAAAAGTGCTTAACTTTTATTCCTCAAAATCAGTTCGGATCGGCCTTAGCCGGACCCTTTTTATAGGTGCTTGACCTTGAAATACAAGCTTTCTCTCTCTAAAGCTCTCTTCTCTTTCTCTCTCTAGCAAATTGGGATCCCTTCTCTCTCTCTTGGAAAGGCTATTTATAGTTTTCCATCATAACCCTAATTAAACACATGGCACTCTCTCATTGGTCATTTCGAAAATATCTATTCTCATATCCACCACCTCAGTACCGACCTCAGACATTTCCACCGACTTAATGCCGACCTCAGCTATTTTCCAAAACGGGTAAGTCCTTATGAGGAATTCGTCCTCCTTGACATCTCTCAAGTCGGCGTTCCCAGGTCGGAATGGGAAGTTCTTAACTTGGATTGGCTGCGGCCCCAGGTCAGAATCCTGCTCGGCAGACTGCCGAGCCCAGCAGCGTGCTGCGAATACAGGTCGATAGGGTGGTCCCGAGCTCGGCAACACGTCGCGAGTCCAGGTCGGCAGGATGCACCCGAGCTCGGCAGCATGTCGCGGATCCAAGTCGACAGTGTGGTTCCGAGCTCGGCAGCATGGCACGGGCGTCCTCGGCGAATCCCGCGCGTCCAGGCCGGCCTCGTGCTGTGAGTTCAGCTCGGCTGTGCGGACTTGAGTTCGGTAGCATGGCGCGGGAATCCTCGGCGAATCTCGCGCGTCCGGGCCAGCTTCGTGCAGTGAGTTCAGCTCGGCTGTGCGGACTTGAGTTCGGTAGCATGGCGCGGGCATCCTCGGCGAATCCCGCACGTCCAGGCCGGCCTCGTGCAGTGAGTTAAGCTCGGCTGCACGGACCTGATCTCGGCAGCATGGCGCGGGCATCCTCGGCGAATCCCGCGCGTACAGGCTGGCCTCGTGCAGTGAGTTCAGCTCGGCTGTGCGAGCCTGAGCTCGGCAGCCTTGCGCGGGCGCCCCCGACGAATCTCGCCCGTTCAGGCCGGCCACATGCGGCGAGTTCAGTTCGGCCACGCGGGCCAGAGCTCGGCGACATTGCGTGGATGTCTTCAGCGAGTTCTGCGCGTCCAGGCCGGCCACATGCGGCGAGTTCAGTTCGGCAGCGCGGCCCTGAGCTCGGTGACAACGTACGGGAGCCTCAAACGACATTGTACGCTCAGATCGGCAGGCTGCCATGAGTCCTGCTCACCGATCCCCCTGATCGGCGTTCACCCAGTACAAATATTCGGTGGGAGCTCGGATCCTCCTCGGGGCAACGCCGACCGTTAACACCTGTGTTTTACTTTGAGAAGGAGTGGGATTACTTTTTAAGGAAAAGATTTTTTTGGGGGGTTTAAAATAGCAAGTTGTGAGAGTAAGGGGGTTATTTTTTATTTCCTTATTGTTTAATCTCTCTTCCTGCAATGGTCACTTTTGCCGGTTTATAAAGGTTAGGGGTTCTTATCATCTCTCCTATTCCCACTTGATTTTCGTGCCAATTGCACTCTATACTCCAACGGTTATTTTTTTTCTCTCTCGATTTTTATTGCTTTTGTGTTTTCTTAGAAATTCTCTGCAGAATGTCGAACCCTTCATCAAGCAAAAGTTTTGAGCTCCCTGCTGGCGTGCGCCGCTCAACTGACGAACAGGTTCCGTTGAACCTGCTGACATACACTGCGATGGACATCCGTGTGGAGATGGGTGGTGATACGTCACAAGACCCATCATCAGTTGCTACTCTTACTGCAGGTCCATCACCAACCGGTGCTCAAGAGCTGATTCATGTCGCCACTACCGCCGACGCTATTCCGGCTGCTCAACTTGCCCCCGGGCAGATGGGTAATGAAATCAACATAGATAATCCGCTAAATTTGCAATTTATCTCACAAGTGTTTGGTCCAGTTGGGAATCCAACCCTGAAACGATAATGTCGTCTTCAAAATATTTCTCTGAGAATTATTCCGGCGGCAATTCACAAAAGTTAGGTAAGAGAGCAGCGTCGTGTGCCTATTGAGCACAAGAATTTAGCTGAGGATGTTACGGTCATGACGGACTCGGATGATGAGTATCACGTGCCGCCTAAGACTGTTGCGGCACCACCGATTACGTCCACCCCACGGTTATCAAAGTCTTCTACTCCTCGCCAGATGCAAACTTTGCGCTTGGCTGACAAGAAAAATCCACCTGCTTCTATTAGAATTTCTCTAGCTTCTACTGAATCAAGCTATTCTGATCCCCTATTCGAGGTGATTGATTTTTTCACTGGCGAATTTGCAAGCTCTTCTCATTCGTTGGTTGCTGATCCTCCTTTGACTCCTTCCAACATGACTCAGTCTGAGCTTGAGCCTGAGTATGATTACTCCCCTGACTCTGATGATGGGACAATTGCTGCTATGCTGTCTGAATTAAAGATGCAGAGAGCAGCCAGAAAACTCATGTTGGCTCTGGTGTTGTGTCACCGAACTTAAAACCGCCTGTTGCTATTTCAACTTCATCCTCCAGTTCCGATTATGATATCGTTCCATATGAAAGTACTCCAATCCCTTCATCTTCCTCTGATTATTCTAATACCTTTGATGAAGCTGCATTTCAAGACGTTGATACTGAAGACATGGTTCCAGTCTCCACAAAGCTTTTGACTACCGAAGCTGAGGAGCTATTTTTGGAATATCGTCTACGCGGCATGATTGATGAACTCCGAGTCTTGGTAGATGTTTTCAAAAGGCAAAATCTAATCGCATTCTTTGAACACAAAGCTCTACTATTTCCACAACCATGCATTTTGTCTGGGATGTTGTGTTGGATTTTTATGCGAATATGCTGCCTTCCATCGTTGATCACAACTCTGTGACTTTTGGAAAGTTTTTATGCGTGGGAAGATTTTTTATTTTACTCCGAATTCTATTAATGAGCTATTTAGAATCGAGGTGTATCATGGTGAATTAAATGTTGATGACATGAACAAAGTCATTGAGTTTCTATCTGGTGGGTTGCTAAAAGAGTGGTGTGAGCAGTTTCCAAGCACACGTCTATCCTCCCTCTACTCTGTCTTGCATAAGGTGGCTATTTATAACTGGGTTCCCACAAAGAACGCTATGGTTGTTACGCGACCTCAAGCACAGTTCTTGTTCAAGCTCGATCAAGGAATAAAGTCTAATTCTGGCCAGCACGTTTTTGATGTGGTTACTCAGTTTTCTACGACCAAGGTTGCGTCCTCTTTCTGTTTTCCTTCCCTAATTTTCAGTTTGCTTGAAAATCAAGGCTTTAGACCTAATAAGGATGATGTGTTTACTGGGGAGGCAGAATGGTTTTTCTTACGAGGACAACATACAACTGGATCCCGGGTTATTGATCTCCCATGGCAAACGCCCACTCAAGCTGGTGGTATTTCTGGTGATAGTTCTGGTGTTACTAACATCAGTTCTTACATGGTTCGTTTTTCTGCTCAAGTGCAAGTTCTGGTATTACTAACATCAGTTCTTACATGGTTCTGGTGTTACTAACATCAATTCTTACATGATCTCCCATGGCAAACGCCCAGTTTGCTTTACTTGATAATCACATTGCCCAAGTGCAAGTTCAACTTGTGCAGGTACATGTGCTTAGAGACTCATTCATGGAGGCCCTTTTGATTTTCAAACAAAAAGGGGGAGATGGCGATGGCAATGCGATGAATGAAGATGGTGATGATGCAAGAAATGATGATGCTATTGATGCTGAGAAGAGTGATGATGACTCAACTGAGAGCGATGACGTAGTAGCTCTCTTGACTCATTTGCCCAAGGGAAAAAGGAGGGTCAGCGATGATGAGCCTTCTCCACATCGCTCAATGAGGACTCGTGGTCATTAGTTGATGTGTTGAAACAATGTTTATTTGATTATGGTGTGTAATTCTGAACATTGCTCATTTGTTTAGGGGGAGTTTTAAATAGTTTTATTCTTGGAAATTTCCCCTTATGTTTCCTTGTTTAGTTATTTACCTTTCTTGGGCTCAAAATAAATTAGGACTCTAGATTTGTTTCCTAGATTGTGTTTAAGACTTTATTTAGTTTCCTAGATTATGTTTAAGACTTGTTTACCAAGTATAAGAGTCTTGTCTATTTAAGACAAGGAGAAGACGCAAAGTAACATGACTTGGACGGATTACTCACGAGAATCAAGAGGCAGAAAGCAAGATACAAGGACGAGAAGAACATAAGCAAGTAGAAGACTTGAGGCAACAACCCAAAACATGTACATCTTCGAAGTCGCTTAACCAACATAGAAGATCATCATAAGCGTCCTCACAAGTATTTTAGTATCAAGTGTTGATACTAGTATTTTTCATATATTACTTTATAATTTCTTAATTGATCTTGAACAAGTAAAAGTAATATAGTTTTTGGGTTTGTAAACCCAAGTTCATAAGTACTTTTACTTACGAACAAAATTTAAATTGTTGTGTTCAAATTGTTTTTAACATTCTGCTTCTTTTAGTTATATAGACTATTTGATGTTAATACATGTGTTCTAACACCAGTCTTAACATCCGTTCTTAGTTTGCTATTTACGGTTTACAAAGTGTTTAATGTTAGTTCTAGTGTTTTAACACTAAGCTTAATATCGTTTTACTGATACTTATTTTAATAACCATAAGTCCTACGAATTTACAAATAATATAGTGGTCGATGACTATCATCCCTTTCTTTGATGACTAGCCTTTTTTGGGAGAGAGAGTCCATTCCATAGGTGTTGCTCATGCTCCGATTATAGTCGAGGATTTCTCATTGGAAAAGCTGGTCGATACAATTAAATTTATTCTTGACCCCAAGGTATATATATAAGAAAATTGCATTTTCCCTTTACTATGTTCTTTTTTCATTTCTTTTATTATTTTTTGTTTTATTTGAAAACTAAGGTAAACTTTATTTAAAGTCTTCTTATTAAAGGTTAAGGAACATACTATTGAACAAGGAAGCGATGGAAAATAAAGACGGGGTGACAGGAGCTGTGAAGGCATTCCTAAAACATCTTCCGCATAAAAAGAACATTCAGTCTGATCCTGAACTCGTGCAATCGAGCCATTTATCTATACGTTTAAACTTCGGTTATTCCTATATTTTGATCCTTGAGGATTATCGCGGTATGTGCGTGTTCTTTATAAGCATTTGATATTGTGATTCTTTTGATTAGTATTTGATGATGGTTGTTTTATCTTAGTGAGATCTTATGTTCATATTTCCTTATTATAATCATTGGTTAATTGTATTGTTTGAAATTATACATATATTTGAGAGGTAACTAACAAGCCGAGCCGAGCTTCAACCTGTTTACCAACTGTTCATTTACTTTCTTACATCGCCTTAACTTGTTCATGAGTTTGTGAAACCTTCTGTTCATTTCCATCCACAAACCTAAATTAGTTTCTTACCTACTTAAGTGATCTCAAACGCACTATTTTTCTAACAAATGTTTAAGGATTACCCGCAAGAGAATGGGGTTGATCATAATACGGTGAGGTGACTCAAGTCAAATCTCACGAGGAAGACCAATCGAAAGAGGTTTTTGTGTTTTAATCACGAAAAAGAAAATAAAGAAAAAGTTATCCTAAACACACGATCAACTTTTGGGTTTTGAGTTTCTAGCAACTAAGACGATAATTTAAATGAAGAAAAATGAAACCAAAGAGTTTGAAAAGATCAATAAAATAGGGGTCTTGGGTTATAAACTCGTCTCCACGATTAATCGATAATTTATCAAATACTTAATCTACATGGGGTTGTCAATCTCGATTCTCAACTAAATAATTACAAATTGGTGGTTCTAAACTCATTTATATCCTAGACCAATAAATTCTAATCTAGAATCATCAAGAAATGCAAGAACATAAATTAAGACCAAGCATGAACATAACTAACCCAATGAAGAAATACATAATCAAAATTTAGTGAAATCATGAACTAATAAATAAAAGAACAATTAAATTAACACAAGCATGGGGGAAAACACTTTTGAACATCTCTTGAGTACGGTGGTTGGTTCAGACCCAAGAAACATAGAGTGGCAAAAAACTACATGGGACCAGTCAATTAAACCGTTCTTTGTTTTGGGGATGCTACTCGCTGGAGAATCTGTAACTTCCCTGGTGTTCAGAACCTATTCTAGGAAAAGCTGCGATCAAATCCACCAGCACAAAAATGGAAAATATTCAAGATTTGACATGATTTGACGATCAGGTATGTAAATAGCAGATCCGCAACGCAATATATATTCCTTTGAACAATAGATTAAAAATTGGGTAAAAACGGCACCTAACTGGGATTTCTAAGTATTGTAGGTAAACAATTTAGACTTGATACTCTTGGTTTTTATCTACCTCAAAGAACTATATATTACAAAAAAGAAAGTCATTAATGCATTAATATGTGTGTAGACCTACTAATGTTGGGCAAAATAATTTTTTTTATTAGGAGAAAGACAGTAGACACAACAACAACAACAACAATAACAACAACAACAACAACAACAACAACAATGATAATAATAATAATAATAATAATAATAATAATAATAATAATGATGATGATGATAATAATAATAATAATAATAATAATAATAATAATTATTATTATTATTATTATTATAATAATAATAATAACAAAGCTTTCCATCGGCCAAACCATGCTCCACGAATGTCTGAGCTACATAACCAGCTGTATTTCCACCTCCTACTATCATAAACCTGAAATAATAAAAAAGATAAATTATAGATATACAACTATGAATTACTATTATGTGTGTCGCTCTTCCTCACTAATTTCTGCACTTATATTATGAAATAATAGAAAATCTAAAGTTATAGGTATACAACTATATATTCATAACAGGAAGAGAGTAATATTAAGCTTAGAATTAAAAAAAATAGATTAAAACTTGAGCCAGTTTGTGCGAAAAAATGAAATAAGAAAAGCTAGAAAAGAAAATATCAAACACTAGAAAAATATATGCAGAGATAGATACTCATAAAATAATAATAAATTCAAAAGCAAGGTATTGAAGCTTTTATGTACAAAAAAAGATAAAGGTGAAAAAATAAAAGGGGAATAAGTGTGACGTAATAGAGTTCAGAGTCGAGAAATAGAATCATACCATAAATCTCGTGCAGGGTTTTCTTCACTTTGTTCATACACCATCAAATGTATATTGACTTGACTTTGAAAACACAGGTCTGCATATAACTTGAAGACTCATAAGTAATGAACACAAAATATCAGTTTACTAATGAGAGGGAAGTCGAGATGGACATCTCATAATAATAGAATTTGTCAAAGTACACTAGATAGACCACCTTAATTTACAAATGCTAAAACTGGCATGCAAACAAAATAGCTAACTCAAAGGTGAATACTAAGTATTTTCTAAAAATATCGAGATAAAAAATTTGAATATGAAGACACTTGATAGTTAAATTATATAAGAAGTGAGATCTCGCAATTATCCCATCACTAGTGCGTCGAGTACCTCGGAATGGGACATCAAAACTGCCTCTCAATCAGCTGGAACCTGAAAACCAAAAGGACCAAACTTGAATCAATAATTATAGTTCAAACCTGAAGAAGAAGAAGAAGAAGAAGAAGAAGAAGAAGAAGAAGAAGAATTTATTTCCTACGGTCAGCTCAAACTCGAACAAGGTAAACAACATAGATGGACTATGTACCTAGAACCCTTTGTACTTGATGACCTATATCAAGCGGTCAAATACATAGAACAACATTCTTGATAGAAATAAACAATGTCCCCAGTATACAGCCAACCATTTTTGTCAAGTGAAACCATAGTTGTTTTCACCTCTCATAACAAGAAGAGTAAAAAATTAAGACAAACAACATCGGTAGATAAGAAATTACTAAATTGACCTACACACATGCACACACATTTACTAGTTGCACAGTTTGAAGAGCAAAAATCATGTGGTAGGCCCCAACGCAAAATTGAGAATTAACCGAGCGATACATAAACAATGAAACTGAAGATTAAAGGTATACTTGTGGCAACAATGAGAAACTGGGGATTAGCTAACAACAAAACAAGAACTCGGAACAATATTGAGTATATAAATGTATTAAATCCACAAAACAAAAAAACACATGAATTCAACATCGTCTCCATCTCCAAACCCTAAATGATATTTATTTATGATAATTACTAATCTGTATAATTTATAAAATAAACCACAGAGGCTTTCTTAAGTGACCATTACTAATCTCGAACAAGGCACCAAACTCTACTTAAAACAATTTGGAAAAATTCAGATAATATAAATAAATTAATTAATAATCCAAAAAAAGTTGGACCCCAAAATTCACAAGATATTTGTAATCTACCTACCTTGTGAACGTCGATTGAGTGGCTGGAAAATAAATTATGAAAGTCATGTTCGTCATCGGAGGTCTCCGTGCAGTAACCGTTGAAGCAATTACACTTTTTCCATCCACACCTCTGCCTCTCATTTGTTTACTCGATAAAGTTCTTAACCATTTTCGCTAGGCAAACAGAGCTCGGCTCAAACTCTTCCATGCCATCCTTGTAGCAATTTTGTGGCGGCAGATCGACGGCGGAGTTGGTTTACTTCTCCGGCGATCGGTAGAAAGGTCTCTCGAATAGCCCCTTAAACCTCGACTTCAATATTGGCCTAACTGTTGTGGCCTCAGATTTAAGCTGGGGCTCCGAAAACGTGTTGAAATCAGTCAGTAGAATCTTCATAGGGTAAGACATCGTTGAATTAGACAAAGGGTATAGAGGGGGAGAATTGAAAAGCGACGAGATGTGAGACCCTGAACAAATTTTGCGACGAGATAATTGGACAATTTTTTATATTCTATAACATCTTTATGAAAGACGTTCTAAATAATATGACATACTAGAACGCCTTTTCAAAGAGAGTTCTAAATAATTGTATATACTAGAATGTCTTTTTTAAAGACATTCTACATATCGAATATACCAAAATGTCTTTTTTAAAGACGTTCTAGATATCAAAGATACCAAAACGACTTCTTTAAAGACGTTCTAGTATGTAACATTGTTATTATAAAAATACCACCGGACGAAATTCTAGAACGTAGCCTCCTGAGGCGTTCTAGAATGTCTGTTCCAAAATGGTTTTTTTGTACTAGTGAATCTTGATGTCTTTTTAGTGATATAATTAGTATATTCATATTATTTAGTATTGGTGATTTTGTTGTATTTGTTTCCATCTGCTTTCATTTTATTTTTTATTTTATTTCTACTACTTTTTAGAACTGGTCTTGTGGGACCCATTTTAGAAAACTATAATTTTCAAAAGGTATCTTTTGTAAACCTGTTATGTAAATCATACTCTCTTGAAGGTCTTTTCAAAAATAAATTTTGAAAAGTATACTTTCTAAGATGTGTTTTTAATAACTCGTTGTGAAAAATATACTTTTAAGAAGGTATCTCTAAGAACCCGTTTTGAAAAATATACTTTCAAGATGGTATCTTAAAAAACTCGTTATGCAAAACATACTTTCTAAAAGGTATCTTTAGAACCCGCTATAAAAAATAGACTTTCTAAAATGGGTGTTTTAGACCGTTCTAGAAAATAGTTTGTTGAACGGGTTTGGCGAGTAGCAGACCCAAATGACTACATTCTAGGACGAGTAAAACACTTTCTAAAATGGGTTGTCAGCAATTATAGAAAGTCAGACTTTTTAGAACGTGTGCAAGAAATCGTACTACAGTATAACTTTCTAGAACGGTTGTATGTACAGCGGTTCAAAAACCTTTCTCGATATATTTTTTTTACTCCTTCTAAATTGTCTGTTTTGTACTAGTGTTTTGATTAGCGCATATTTGTCCTTATTTTTGTTAGTATTTTACTTAGTTTTTCTTGTTGTTTTTGGTATAAGTTGGATAGTTTAAGCTTAATTCCGTATTTTTATACTTCCGGCTTATTTTACCGTATTTTGGTCGTAATTGATGACAATAGGTGATTATTCATTATTTTTCACCTTACAGCTAAGTAACTGGAAGAGTTCAGCGCATAAAAAGATGATGTTTGATGTTAGAGAGTCGAGAACGAGCTTTCTGGTGAAAGAGTAGCAGAAAGATCGAGAGAATGAGGCGTGCAGCGAAGCTACGTCTTTCGACGCAGGCGTCGACGCTACATCGATGCGACTCTGCCCACGACGGTCGACACTATGTCGACGCCAAGCCAACATAACTCTCTGAAGCGTCGATACATTGGTGCGTCGGTCGATGCCCAAGTCGACGTAACTCTCTGTAGCGTCGATTCATGGGTGCATCGGTCGATGCCCAGTCAACGCGAGTGCACTGGAAGCGTCGACGCCGAGCACCTGTTTCGCGTCGGTCGATGCGAAGGCCCAGAAACAGATTTCAGGGTTACTTATGCTCCAAGAAAAGGAAAATCTATAAAAAAAACTCTTCTCTAAGTCCATCCCAACACGCAAGATATACCACTACAACCCTACTTATAGTACGTCGGCTCGAAAACAATACACCTGTTACATCCCATATCAACACAGAAGATCAAGATCGGAGATTGAGGAGTCAAAAGTTTCAAGTTCCAACCGTTAGTTCGTGACTCGTTCTTTGGCCAAGATCTGCGCAATCTCTCCGGATTAGCT
>BMAC01000398.1:116673-166248 GCA_014905375.1 Phtheirospermum japonicum | reverse complement strand
CTCTATAAGTTACTTTGATTGAACAAACTATTCGAGATTCCGATTGTATGTTCCTCGAGAGATGCTTGAGTTAACTTTGTCAACCTACAGGCGATCCCATTCTCTTGCTGGCAAGCTATTGAATTTCTGACAAGTATTTATAAGTAGGCACACACAGAAAGCTTGAATCAAAAATTGGCGCCGTTGCCGGGGAACATAGCAAAGGTTTTAATAATATGTTTGTTCATTTTTTTTAGCCGTTTATTTGTATAATTATTTTCTCTAGTCGATGCGTTTAATTTTTTGTTGAGTGTATGCAAGGTCGAAGATCACTTAGACACAAACTTGCACCATTCATCGATAATATTCATCATTCCAATCAAGCGAGACCTCCTCACATATCCGAAAGCAAATCGTCCGCCACCACTATTTTTGTTTGTGATCCGATTCCTCAAATGATGTTGAGGCTAGACAATCCTGCCAACAAACGAAAATGATCAACCACCAAGGAACCCACCTATACGATAGAGAAACGAATACAAGAGTGAACCAACTCACCCCAACAGACCAGCACAACCTCGAGAATATTGGGAAAATATTCAGTGGAATATGATGCACCAGAATGAAGAGCGAGGAGGAGGAAATAGAAATCTCTACCACCACGACCAAGATGACTATTCTGAGAGATCTTACCATGGAAATGAGAAGATTGACGACTGGCTCGCTAATAACCCCTACAATGAGAGGAACGAGTACGATAAAAACTACGCGAGGCCTAATAATCAAGAGAGACACCAACGGGGGGCGCGCGAGCCAAGATAAAGAAAGTTCACGACTTCTCAAGTGGGTCCCTATAGTTCTGCTATTATGTTGGGTAGAACTGCAAGAGACTTCGAGCTGAAACCTCATATAATCAACAACCTCCCGACATTTTATGGCCTCGTAAATAAAGATCCATTAACTTTCCTCAAGGAATTCTATGCCGAAGTTAGTAGGATCCCATCTCCAGGACTTCATCATGAAGACCTCCAAATGGTGTGCTTTCCAAGCTGCATGAAGGATAAAGCCAGATCTTGGCTACTTTCACTAGAACTGAGATCTCTGATCGACTGGCCCATGGTTAGCGATAAGTTCATAAATCAATATTTTCACAGCTCAGACGACGGGTCACATTAGGAGACAAATAGCCAATGTTGTCCAACAAGATGGGGAGTTGCTTCATGAAGCATGGGAACGCTTCAAATCACTTCTGCAAGCGTGCTCACACCACAACTACTCTTTCGGGATGGTTAAACAATTTTTCTATGATGGTTTATTGCAAGTACACAAGTATTACGTCGAGACTGCATCTGAAGGAGACTTTGGGGACTTGACGGCAAGTGATGCAAAAGAATTATTCGAGAGGTTGAGTGAGAAATCAAGACAAACTAACTCTCTACCATGAACGATTATGGCCAAAGAAGTCTCCGAGGTGCCAAACGAGAGAGACATAAAGTTCGACGAGATGGCCAAGGAGTTGGCTGCCCTAAAAGCAAAGATGGCGAATCTGAAATTATCGAAGAAGACTGTTGAGTTATGTGCACGATGTGGATTACAAGTACATTTAGTGAGTGTGTGCACAACTGTGTTTGATAAAGCGGAAGAGACAGAGGTCAAAGCCATTAAAAATTTCCAGCCTCAACCTCCAGTGGGAAATGCGTATCCTCCAGGACTCCCTAATCATCAAAACTTCAAACATGGCCCCGGACAAACGCCTGGGCCTGTGCAAATAAATGATTAACTTTAAGTATGGCAGCAAAATCAAGTAGCGGAGACTATACAAAACCGAGAAGGACTCACGCAATTAACTTCACAAGTGAATAACCAAATAACGGATCTCAATGCAAAATTCAAGTCAAGGTTTGATGAACTAGTCAAGGCTGTACAGCAAGGTCATGAACTTGTTAAGGCTGTGCAGCAAGGGCAGCAGCATTCAGATAGGATTATAGGACAATTGTCCATGACTATAGCAACATTGTCGAAGGAGAAAAATAAGTTTTCAAGCCAAACAGAACACGCCTCGGCTATTCATGTGCTGAGAAGTGGAAAAGAGGTAGATAATGACATAGAGATAGAAAAGGAAGAAAATATAAAAAAAGCTGAGATGACCCGCTCGTCGTAAGCGTCAAATTAAATATTTATTTTCCTCAGCTTTTCTCCACTAACTAGTAGTAGTGATAAGTAAGGGTTGAACCCACGAGGAGTGTGGTTAGATTGTGATGATTCGTATTTTATTTAAATAAATAATTGGGGTAGGAATTATGAACTAAATTAACTAACGAAATAAACAATTAAAACGAGCAAGAAAATGATTAATGGAGATTTCAATAATAATAAATGTCTAGTTCTAGTTCAGTTTCCACCCTCGATTCACTCATTTAACCAACCATAATATCATAATCCATTCATCATATGCGAATAAAAACCCTAAGTAGCAATAAGCTCTACTACTCGAATTTGCCCTTACCGTTTACTCAATTAAAATAAGCTCTTTAATTGAATATAATTATTGAACAAACTAGAATAAGCTCTCTAGGTTCAATTCAACAATAGCATTAATAGCTAGGCAAATAGATTAATCTAGGCAATAAACACATAAGCTCGGTTTATTCAACCTATGTTGTGTTGTCCCTAACGATTTACAATCATTAGTTGCTTCAGAGAAATAGTAATTACGACAATTACACGGGAAGCAATCCTATTTCTAGCAATAGATAACCAATCTCTAATCTAGGTGATCGAGCAAAATTAAGAATTAAGCAATCATAAATTGAAATTAGAACAACACAAACAGTCGCATATGAAGAACGAAAGACAATATTGCATAAATCAATTAAACATAGTTTCAAGAGGGTTTCAACATCCCTAGAACTAGATAATAAGTTTACTCACTCATGGAGTTCATAAATAAAAGAAGATTTTAAGAAAAACAAACATAATCCTTGCGAAAGGGAAAGAAAAGAGATGTAGAACTTGAATCTTGGATCCTTGACTCCCAATCTTCAAGCTCTTGGAAGTTGGGTAGCTTAGACTCCTCTTGGTGCCTTGAAGCCCTAGGTTTTTGGTGTAAAACCCTAGATTTTTGTGTGTGTTTTCGAATGTGTGGTGTGGGGGGTATTTATAGGTGTAGGTAGCTTGGAAAAGGGGTCAAAATTAGGGTTTCCGCCCCTTTTAGGACGTTCAGCACTTTCCATACCGGTTGAGCCCAGAGACGATCCTTCTAGAAGACCCAAAATCAGGAGGTGCTGCCAGCCCAGCTTTCTATACTTGTTGGGCCCAGCGACAACCCTTCTAGAAGGCCCAAAACTATCATTTCTTCACCAATTCACTTGTTTTGTATCTCGTTTCTTCGTGCAACTCCTATGGATCATCCTTCAATATTTAATTCACCAATTTATCAACTAATTACTGTAAAATAAGAAATAAATATACAATTGGTGCTCAACTACTCATAATAATAAATATGCGAGAAATAAATAAATATAAGAATATTAAGAACATAAAAATATTGGAATTAAACCATTAATTATCATGCAATTTCTCGCTTATCAAATCCCCCAAACTTAAACCTTGCTTGTCCTCAAGCAACATTAGAATTAAAGCATAGGACAAACATATTGTAAGTAAATCACTCAAATTGGCCAAATGAACTTATGTGGACTTTAGACACCACTATATTTCAAGAGATCGCAAGCGTTTTATGTATTGGCCTAGGAGATCCCAGCAGCTTGGCAACCCCTTTTTATATACATTATGTCAATGTACCATGGTGCCCCCTCACTATTCAGTGGTTTGGCTCTATCCATCGTTGGAATTGATCAAATATCTCGTCCTCTCCCATTTATTTATTTATTTTTATTTTTTCAATTGAGGTTCTTGACTTCACAATGATGATAAGATGCTGGATAGGGGGATCATCTTGATTGGGTGTTTGATTTGTTAAGTTCACCTCCGCCATGTTTAAGAATTTGATAGTATGATGCGCCTTTTGGGTACGTGCATGAATTTATTGAGCTACTAGCATCTTTGTTGGACTTCGCTCTTAGAATTTGTAAGCGAATGCACTTGATAAATACGGATAGGCAGCTGTTTCGACACCTCAATTCTTTTTGAATTTTTTCAATTTTCGACTGACGCCATGCCGGTGTACCCCAACCGGACTTTAATTGACTTCTGTTTCTACTAACGAGATATCATCACGCAACCGCCAACTTCAAGGCCCCACACAAATTCATATTAAGTACGGCAACCACATGTACACATCAATAATGCAATAATCAAGAGTTGACGCCCCACAGATGGATCACAAAAGCACTAACATGCGTACCTTTGACCTCTAAATCAAATGACGACTAAAGACTTTAACCGAAATGTAGTTCATCAAGGCAATTCAAGCAAGTACTTTTAATCATTTTTTTTTTTCAATTCCCCCGAGATTTATCACAAAAATTTTCAAAAATTTATCAATTTTAGCACAAGTCTACTTAACCTCAATAACCCACTCCCCCAAACTTAGACCTTAGCTTGTCCTCAAGCGAACATAAAACAAGAACAAGCACATCACACATAGTACTAGGGGAAGAGTAGGAAGAGAAATCACTAGGGTAGATGCTGAGGGGTTTTGGCCTTATCAATTATGACACTCGTTCCATTGAAGAACGGCCCAAACATCCAAAACAAGTCATCGCCTCCAAAGCTGCAAAAAAAAATAGAAAATAAAACAAGTAAACATTGGGTTGCCTCCCAACAAGCGCTTTTGTTTAAAGTCGTTGGCTCGACTTATTCCCTTAATCAAGTCGTAGGTGGTGCTTCCAACTCCATCCGTTCCTCATCAACAGCGCAAAACCCTTCATAATACGGTTTGAGTTGGTATCCATTCACCTTGAACGTCTTGTTCATCTTCGGGCTAAAAATCTCAACCGCACCATGCGGAAATACGTGGGTGACAACAAACAGTCCAACCCACCTTGAACGCAACTTACCGGGAAATAGCTTAAGGCGAGAATGAAAAAGTAGCACTTTATCGCCCACTATGAACTCTTTCCGTGAAATCTTCAAGTCATGGAACGCCTTCGTCTTCTCTTTATAGATTAAGGAATTTTCAAAAGCCTCATTCCGAATTTCTTCCAACTCTCGTAGTTGCAGCTTCCTTTGCATGCTCGCTCCATCAAAATCAAAGTTGCATTGCTGCACTGCCCAAAATGACTTATGTTGGAGCTCTACCGGTAAGTGGCATGGTTTCCCAAAAACGAGGCGATACGACGACATCCCAATTGGTGACTTATACGTCGTGCGATACGCCCACAGTGCATCCTATAGCTTGATGCTCCAATCCTTGCGGTACGCATTAACGGTCTTCTCCAAAATGGACTTGATCTCTCAATTTGAAGCCTCGGCTTTCCCGTTCGTTTGTGGATGATAGGCTGTAGACAGCCTATGAGCAACACCATATTTTTGGAGCAACGCCTCCACAGTGTTGTTACAAAAATGGGTTCCACGATTGCTTATCATAGCTCGAGGGATCCCGAGCCTTGAGAAGATCCGAGATTTAATGAAACGTGCAATAACCTTCGAGTAATTAGTTGAGGTGGCGTTTGCTTCCACCCACTTGGAGACATAATCCACCGCAAGCAAAATATAAACATTCTTGAAAGAATTTGGAAAGGGCCCCATAAAGTCGATGCCCCACACATCAAAAACTTCACAAACCATTATGGGCGCTTGGGGCATTTGGCTCCTCCGTGAAAGGTTCCCCGTACGTTGACAGTTATCACATGACTTACAAAATTCATACGCATCTCGAAACAGGGATGGCCAATAAAAACCACTATCAAGTACCTTATGCGCAGTTCTCTTTGATCCAAAATGTCCTCCACATGCATGAGAATGGCAAAATGAAAGAATAGCGTGGAACTCCGATTCGGGAACGCACCTTTGAATGACTTGATCAGAACAATGCCTCCAAAGGTATGGATCGTCCCATACATAATACTTCGCATCACTCCTCAGCTTGTCCCTCCTTGCTTTCGTCAGTCCTGTTGGAAACACACGAGCAACTAGAGAATTTACCAAGTCAGCATACCAAGGATCCATGTGTTCAACTGCAAGTAGTTGCTTGTCCGGAAACCTCTCATCCAGTTCTAGCTCGTCTTCCACGTGCACTAATCTACTAAGGTGGTCGGCCACAGTATTCTCGGCTCCCTTTTTTTCTTTGATTTCCAAATCGAGTTATTGGAGTATTAAAATCCACCGTATGAGTCGTGGCTTCGTCTCCTTTTTTGTAAGTAGATGTCGCAGGGCTGTGTGATCACTAAAAACCACCACCTTTGATCCAATGATGTACGAATGGAACTTCTCAAGGGAAAACACAACAGCTAGAAGCTCCTTCTCTGTGATAGTATAATTTTCTTGGGCAGGGTTCAAGGTACTCGATGCATAATAGATCACATGGGTTGCCTTGTTCACCCTCTTCCCTAGCACGGCTCCCAAAGCATGGTCACTCGCATCGCATATTATCTCAAAGGGTAGGTCCCACCTTGGTGGTTGGATAACTGGAGAAGTGGTCAGCCGCTCCTTCAGTGTGTCAAATGACTTCTTGCAGTCATCATCATTCTTAAACTCCACATGTTTTTGCAAGAGCCTACAAAGTGGCGATGCAATCTTCGAAAAGTCCTTGATAAATCTCCTATAAAATCCTGCATGGCCAAGAAAAGGACGAACTTCCCGCACATTGGCGGGGTAAGGCAACGCAGCTATAGTATCAATCTTAGATTTATCGACTTCTATACCTTTCAATGAAACAATGTGTCCTAAAACTATACCTTGTTCCACCACAAAATGACATTTTTCCCAATTTAATACAAGGTTAGTGTCGACACAACGTTTTAAAATCAAAGATAAGTTCTCCAGACATACCTCGAAAGAATTGCCATAAACGCTAAATCATCCATAAAGACTTCTATAATCTCGCCAACATATTCCGAAAAGATACTTACCATACATCGCTGGAATGTGGCCGGTGCATTACAAAGTCCAAATGGCATACGGCGATAGGCAAATGTGCCGAAAGAGCATGTGAAGGTAGTCTTCTCTTAATCCTCGGGTGCTATAGGAATTTGAAAATATCCCGAGTAGCCATCTAAAAAGTAGTAGTATGAATGGCCTGCCAACCTCTAAATCATTTGGTCGAGAAACAGAAGAGGAAAATGGTCCTTGCGAGTCATGGCGTTCATCTTACGATAATCAATACAAACTCGCCATCCTGTTTGCATCCTTGTTGGAACCAGTTCGCCTTCTTGGTTTTCGACCACCGTGACACCCGATTTCTTTGGAACGACTTGAGTCGGACTCACCCACCGACTATCAGAACTGGGGTAAATCACTCCAACATCCAGCAGCTTCAGAATCTCCTTCTTCACCACCTCCATCATTGGTGGATTCAGTCGTCTTTGGGTCTCCCTAGACGGTGCAGCATTCTCTTCGAGCAAAATTCGGTGCATACACATGGAAGGACTTATCCCTCGCAAGTCCGCTATGGTCCACTCGATTGCTTGCTTGTTATCCTTGAGTACTTGTCGCAGTGATGCCTCTTGGAAGTTGTCTAAGCGAAATGAAATGATCACAGGCAGTGTTTCGTTTTCTCCCAAAAAGATGTATTTCAAGTGCTCCGGTAGGGCTTTGAGTTCGAGTTCCGGTGCCTTGACTATCGATGGTATGGCTTTCTCGCATGAGTCGGGGAGTTTGATAAAATTCACAACCTCTTCTCTCGGTTTTGAATGAAGTCCGTGCAAGGCTGACATTATCTCTTGTACGTCATCCTCCCAAGTTGGTTCAGTTAGAGGGTGACTCAAGAGCAACGAGTCCTCCCTCAAACTTCGTGTGATCGCCGTCTCGAGCTCATCTTGTTTGTGCATTTCTAGAAATTCCTACGCTAAAGAGTCAAAACAATCAAGTGCAAAAACAGAGTTATCGCAATCATGAAATTTCATAGCATCAAAAATATTAAATTGACAAATGCGACCGTTAAATTCCATTGTTAGAGTGCCTCGAGTAACGTCGATTTTTGTTTGAGCAGTGTTCAAAAATGGTCACCCCAATAAGATAGGCGGAGATTTTGATGCGGATTCGTTCATGCTCAACACATAGAAGTCGGCTGGGAAAATCAATTCGTCCACCTTCACGAGGACATCTTCAATAACACCATCAGGGTAGGCAGTGCTTCGATCGGCAAGTTGGATTACTACCCCTGTTTTCTTTAACAGCCCAACCTTCAAACAATCTAAAATGGTACGTGGCATAACATTTATTGACGCCCCTAAATCTAGCATAGCTCGCTCGACTCGCATATCTCCAATCGTGCATGGAATGAAAAACATGCCCGGGTCATTCCGCTTTTGTGGCAAGCTCTTTTGGAATACAGACGACGCGTTTGCTCCCATTAGGACCTTTTCATCTCCCTTTAACCTTTTCTTGTTAGTACATAAGTCCTTGAGGAACTTGGCATAACGAGGAATTTGCTTGATCGCATCGGCAAGTGGAATAGTGATCTCCACCTTCTTGAAAAAATCTCGTATTTGCCTCTCCGTGTCTTCCTTAGCTTGGCGCTTGATTCTTGATGGAAACGGAAGTGGCTCGGTCCTAGGAGGGGAAACAACGGGGTTATTAAAATTACTAGAAGGTTTTAGATTACCCTCGTCAGCATGCTTTGGCTCCGTGTTTTCTTCCTTTGTTTTGTCTTCATTTTCCGGCTCTAGAATTGGATTGACCGGTCCTTCCACTTTTTTGCCACTTCGTGTCGTAACAGCGCTCACATTTTTCGGATTCACCTCGGTTTGAGGTGGTAGTCGGCCACCGCCTTGCGCCTCCAATTTAGTTATGTGTGTAGCCATCTGACTCATTTGTGTCTCCAAGTTTTTTATGGATGCCTTGGTCTCTTGTTGAAATTGGGCGGAACTTGTTGCCATCGATTTCACTAAATCTTCAAGTGATGGTGACAGATTTTCCCCTTGTTGTTGGGTGTTGCATTGGTTCGTAAAGTTTTGTCCCCCTTGTTGATCCCTCCATCTAAAACCGGGGTGGTCGCCCCATCTTGGATTGAAAGTGTGGGGGTACGAATCATGCTTTCTCCCTTGTCCATTTCCGGTTCCCAGAGCGTTCACATGTTCCTGGAGAACGTTATAAAAATGTGGGCAGTCATCAGTAACATGCTCCACTGTTTCGCATAAGCCGCATGGTCGAACCATTGGAGCTCCTCCTGCACTTATCATGGCCTTCGGTTCATTTAAATGGGCATGCAATGAATCATTACCCATCTCGTTCACCGATTTCAATGAAGGATCACGGCTGCCGAATTATTGGGAATTGGCCGCCATGTTCGATATTAGTTCCTTTGCTGCCGTCGGTGTCTTGTCCATCAAGGTGCCTCCACTAGCAGCATCAATCATGTTTCGATCAGTGAGACATAATCCCTCGTAGAAGTATTGAATCAAAAGTTGCTCGCCCATTTGGTGTTGAGGGCAACTCGCAACAAGCCTCTTGAACCATTCCCAGTATTCGTGCAACATTTCTCCTTGCGTCTGCCTAACCGCAAAAATATCCTTCCGAAGATTTGCTACTCGTGATGCGGGGAAGTACCTCTGCAAAAACGTTCTCTCCATGGCCCCCCACGTAGTGATGGATCCCGAAGGTAAGTACTAAAGCCAGTCCTTAGCTAGGTCTTTCAATGAAAAGGGGAATACCCTTATCTTGATTTGTTCTTCCGTGACTCCAGCGGGTTTCATGATTGTGCAGATGACATGGAACTCTTTCAAATGTTTGTGTGGATCTTCGCCAGTTTGTCCATGGAATAAAGGTAGGTGATGGATTAGTCCGGATCGTAGCTCAAATTTAGCATCGTTCACCATTGGAAAAGTGATGCACAATGGTTGTTGAGGGGAGTCGGGGTTTGCCAACTCCTTCAATGTTCATTCTGCTTGACCAGCCATCGTCTCGCTTTCTCGTTCTTCACTCTCGCTTGAAGAATCCTCGGATAGGTAGTTGGGTAGTACCTGTTCCCAATTTGAGACCTCCTTCTTCTTCTTCAACTCACGACTTCTCTTGTTGATTTCCGGATAATATTGCAAATTTTTCTTCCCGGATGATCTCAAGTTCATTCACCTGAGAAAACACTAAACAAGAGTTCAACTTGTTCCAAAACAAAAATAAAAATAAAATAAAATACTAAACTACTAAAAATCATAATTTAACGCGTCACTCCCCGGCAACGGCGCAAAAATTTGACCCGCTCGTCATAAGCGTCAAATTAGATATTTATTTTCCTCAGCTTTTCTCCACTAACTAGTAGTAGTGATAAGTAAGGGTCGAACCCATGAGGAGTGTGGTTAGATTGTGATGATTCGTATTTTATTTAAATAAATAATTGGGGTAGGAATTATGAACTAAATTAATTAACGAAATAAACAATTAAAACGAGCAAGAAAACGATTAACGGAGATTTTAATAATAATAAAGGTCTAGTTCTAGTTCATTTTCCACCCTCGATTCACTCATTTAACCAACCACGATATCATAATCCATTCATCATATGCGACTAAAAATCTTAAGTAGCAATAAGCTCTGCTACTCGAATTTACCCTTACCGTTTACTCAATTAAAATAATCTCTTTAATTGAATCTAATTATTGAACAACCTAGAATAAGCTCTCTAGGTTCAACCCAACAACAACATTAATAACTAGGCAAATAGATTAATCTAGGCAATAAACACATAAGCTCGGTTTATTCAACCTATGTTGTGTTGTCCCTAACGATTTACAATCATTAGTTGCTTCAGAGAAATAGTAATTACGACAATTACACGGAAACAATCCTATTTCAAGCAATAGATAACCAATCCCTAATCTAGGTGATCAAGCAAAATTAAGAATTAAGCAATCATAAATATAAATTAGAACAACACAAACAATCGCATATGAAGAACGAAAGACAATATTTCATAAATCAATTAAACATAGTTTCACGAGGGTTTCAACATCCCTAGAACTAGATAATAAGTTTACTCACTCATGGAGTTAATAAAATAAAAGACGAGTTTAAGAAAAAAAAACATAATCCTTGCGAAAGGGCAAGAAAAGAGATGTAGAACTTGAATCTTGGATCTTGGACTCCCAATCTTCAAGCTCTTGGAAGTTGGGTAGCTTGGACTCCTCTAGGTGCCTTGAAACCCTAGGTTTTTGGTGTAAAACCCTATATTTTTGTGTGTGTTTTCCAATGTGAGGGGTGGGGGTATTTATAGGTGTAGGTGGCTTGGAAAAGGGGTCTAAATTAGGGTTTTCGCCCCTTCTAGGACGTTCATCACTTTCCATACCGGTTGAGCCCAGAGACGATCCTTCTAGAAGACCCAGAATCAGGAGGTGCTGCCAGCCCAGCTTTCTATACTGGTTGTGCCCAGCTACAACCCTTCTAGAAGGCCCAAAACTATCATTTCTTCACCAATTTACTTGTTTTGTGTCTCGTTTCTTCGTGCAACTCCTATGGATCATCCTTCAATATTTAATTCACCAATTTAGCACCTAATTACTGTAAAATAAGAAAGAAATATATAATTGGTGCTCAACTACTCATAATAATAAATATGCGAGAAATAATTAAATATAAGAATATTAAGAACATAAAAATATAGGAATTAAACCATTAATTATCATGCAATTTCTCGCTTATCATGAGACCCAACCGCAAGTAGATGAAACCAAACCGTCCGATCTTATGCATAAATCGACCAATCCATATGTGACGGGAGCATTGAAAAGAAGAAACAATTCAGCAACTGATGAATCAATTGATTACTCGAAGATGTTGACTAGTTATGATCATGTTCCCTTCCCAAGTCGAATTCGTCCGGCGAAAGGAAATAAGAAGTTTATGTTGTTGTACAATTTATTGAAAAACGTGAATATTAATCTTCCCTTACTAGATGTGATAAAGACGATGCCCGCATACGTTAAATTTTTGAAGGAGTTAGTCGCGAGAGAACTGAGATTGGAGACGACACAACGAGTAGAATTAACCAAGGAGGTGAGCGCCATATGCAAGGGTCCGCTACCTAAAAAGGAGAAGGACCCAGGGAGCTTTTGCATAACTATTTCCATAGGAAATGGGCAAATGGCACGTGGAATGCTCGACCTTGGTGCAGGAATCAATTTGATGTCGTACTCACTATATAAAGAATTTGACCTTGGAACAATGAGGCCCACTACGATGCGACTACAGTTGGCGGATCGATCAATTAGATAACCGCTTGGGATAAATGAAGATGTATTAGTGCAAGTCGGCGAACTTGTAATTCCAGTTGATTTTGTCATACTTGATGTCGGTGAAGTTCCAAAAGAAGGCACGGAGCATACTATTTTGCTAGTTTGACCATTTTTGTCCACCTCTCATACATTAATTGACGTGCACTGATAGGCGAGAAATTGTGCTTTATTTAATGGTTTAATTCATATATTTTTATGTGCTTAATATTCTTATTTATATATTTATTTCTCGCATATTTATTATTATGAGTAGTCGAGCACCAATTGCGTGTTTTTAATCTATTTTTCAGTAATTAGGTGCTAAATTGGTGAGTTGAAGATTTAAGGATGATGAATAAGAGTTGCACGAGGAAACGAGAGACAAAACGAGTGAATTGGCAAAGAAAGGACGATTCTGGTCTATCTAGATGGGTTATCGCTGGGACCAACCGTTATAGGAAGCAGGGAACAGCTAACATTACTGCTAGTTAAGAACCGTTATAGTATCCTGCCGACCAGTCCCGCCGACCAGACTGCCGAGCACGGCCGACCAAGCCTGCCGAGCGCTGCCGAGTGCTGCCTGCGTCGCTCGCCCAGTCCACCCACGTCGACAATCTAGATCGGCTGACTCCAGAACCGTTATAGAAAGTCCTGGCCGATGCACTTGCCCGCGAACTCTCTGTCGCGTCGATCCGAAACGCGTCAGTCGATGCTCGGTCGACGCAACTGCCCAGAAAATGCGTTTTTAAGGGTTTCTTATTGCCCAAGACTTCCTAAACCTATAAATACCTCCCTTAAACATCAAAAACATCTCACACATTAATCCTAGGGTTCCAAGGCACCAAAAGGAGCCCAATTCAACCATCCATCAAGAGCTTGAAGATTGAAGACTCAAGATTCAAGATCTAAGCTCTCTTATCCCTTTCTATCTTAGATTTATATTTTGTTTCTTTATTTTCCTATTATTCTATGAACTCCATGAGTGAGTAGATTATTTTATCTAGTTCTAGGGATGTGGAAACCCTCGTAATATTATGTTTTAATTAATTTGTGCGTATTTCTTTCGTTCTTCATATGAGATTGCTTGTGTTATTCTATTTACATATCATGGTTGCTGAATTCTTGGTTTGGATTGGCCACCTAGATTAGGGATTTGGTTATCAATTGCTAGAAAGATGACTGCTTCTCGTGTACTTGTCGTAGTTTCGATTTCTCTGAAGCAACTAATGGTCCCATATCATTGGAGGTAACACAACATAGGTTGAATAAACCGAGCTTATGWGTTTATTGCTTAGATTAACCTATTTGCCTGATTCTTAATGTTGTTGTTGGGTTGAATCTAGAGAGCTTATTCTAGGTTATTTAATAATTAGAGTTAATTAAAGAGCTTATTTTAATTAAATACACAATAAGGGCATATTCGAGTAGCAGAGCTTATTGTTACTTAGGGTTTTTAGTTTCATATGATGAGTGGATTTTATATTGCAATTGGTTAAATGAGTTGAACGAGGGTGGAAACTGAACTAGGACTGGAAAGTTATTTTATTATTATTTCTTATTTATTTCGTTTAATTGTTTTAATTGTTTTCGTTGTTTATTTAGTTATTTAATTTTCGTTAGTTAGTTTATTATCTCTACCCCCGTTTGTTATTTTATTTAAATACGAATAATCACAAATTAATCCACACTCCTCGTGGGATCACCCCTTGCTTGCCGCTACTACTAGTTAGTAGAGGAAAGTCGAGGAACTTTTATAAATATTATTTTTAACGCTTCAACGACGAGCGGTCATGCACAAGGGGAAGATGACCTTATCTGTTTTGGGTGAGATAGTCACATTTTCGCTTAAAAAAATCAGCAACACTCCTACACCGTTTATGAGAGGCGAATGTTCTGCTGTTGATTTAGTAGATTCATGCGTGAATGAACTCCTAAGCATCAGCACTATGAACGAGCTTGATGATGAGGATGGCGAGGATCATTTCAGAGGGGAGGAATTGATCGAATTGCTGGGAATTGACATAGGAGAAATCATAGATGGAATTGCTGATTGTAGTGATGATTTATGCAAGGAGAGTGACGCACCTAAAATCAAGCCAAAAGTGGAGTTGAAACCACCACGAAATCGTTCGGAGTACGTTTCCCTCAACCCCTACAAAAATTTTGATCGTGCGAAGAACAAGGGCAAGGCACATAACAGCAATTGGACGACGAAGAGAAAGAAGTCGAGCAAGGTTTATGACAAGGAGTTTCATGATGAGAAGTTCAAGGTTGGTCAACGAGTGCTCTATAATTCCGAACGTAAATTTGAACCAACCAATATCAAGGCCGCATGGAGTGGACCATTTATGATAAAGGAAATGGATGAGTACGAAGTTGCCACTCTATATGATGAGAATAAGAAGTCGAAATTCCAAATCCACAAGCATAAAATCAAAACTTTCTACGAGAAACGTGGGCTGAATCGCGATCTTGATGAGGAAGAATTAGTGGAGCCCCCACGGATTAAAAGTTAATCGCGTGGAATCGCGTCGAGCATAAGACGTTAAATGTTGCGCTTCTTGGGAGGCAACCCAAGCGATAGTTAGCTTTCATTTTCTTTTCTTTATTTTCTTTTTATTTTTATCTTTTTATATTGTGTCAATTGTCGTGGTACGTTTATGTGTGTTGATGTGCATAGAATACGATAAAATTGCTTATTCTGGACAACTAACGGTTATATAGCGGAAGTTTGCTACCGCAAGGCCTTAGCGCTAGTCCCACTCGAGGAGTTAACGATGATGATCAACCACTGAACCTACCGCTATCCGTAGCAATCAGGGATAACAATGAGCTGCAACCCAGCCATTTATGACGTTAAGCCGCAATCCGGCCGTTTCAAATCCCAAAAGACGTGTCATCGGAAACTTGCGCGTAGTAATTGATCGCAATCTTGGTTTGTTTATTTGTTTGTTTGTTTTTGTTTCAATATGTTTTGCTTCAAGGACAGATCCATCATAAGACTCTAGACAACGGCTAATTGCACAACTTCAATTGGGGAAACTCGACCATTAATTTTCAGGGACGTTTTTCCTACTCCTTTCCTCTTTTGATTTGTTTTTCTTTATATTTATGGCAATCAAGGAATTGCCGAGTTTTTAGAGGGGGGAGGGGATGGTTGATTATGATTTATATTTATTTTTGAGTATGATTTATATTTGAAAACTGTTTGCAAATTGGAGATTTCTACGTGATTGATCACTATTTCTGCGCTAAATTGTGTTTGTATGCCGTGCCTGTCGAAGTTAGCTGTGTATGATTTGATGTTGTTGTCTTTTGAGCGTGCATAAGTGCATAAATTTTTCAAAATTATTATTTATATATTGTAAAATGGTACATGGACGCAATTGATTTCGCAAAACCTTAAAAGCAGCGTCAATTCAAAACTTTTTCATGCAAAAAGCCTGTGAGTAGTCTGAGTGATTATCATCTTTGCATGTGATTGAATGAGTTTCTGATTTGAGATCTCTTTGAAACCGTTGTGTGTAGTTGACTTTGAAAATGAGGTTAAGGCACATATAAAACCCTATTCCGGCCATATCCATATATTTTAGCCACTACAAATTCCGAATGAGCCCCTCGTAGCCAAATAATCCATGCCTATAGCCATGTGTATTAAGAGTCGACCCTACCAACCCATTAAAAGCATGGGGTAGGAGTTAACCATTTTGCTGTTTTAGTGTATTGGAATTTTATAGGGATTTATGAATTATTGTAATAAGGATCACCATCCTTCGAAAAAAAAAAAAAGAGACCCCATCAAAATAAATAAAAGGGGAATAAAACAAAAAAGGGAAAAAGGAAAAGGATGGTGGATAGAGTTATGAAATTGCCTACGCGTTTATAAGGCTTGTGTTTTATTGATTATTCTTTGATGAGCCTATGTTTAAAAGGCAAGAGTTGAGTTGTAATAGGGAAGCATGTAATAAGCTTCAATTGTGATTAAGTGATTGAGCGAAAAGTCGGTTTAGAGTTATGAGTTGGGGAATAGCCTATGTTTAAAAGGCTATGTTATGAGTGTTTAGTAAGGTTTTTGTTTTTGAACGAGGTGAAGCACATTTGCTTCGTGATTAGACTGGTTGAGTGAGTTATTGATCACGTTAGATCGTGAGTTAGCCACACGACTTATATATATTCCATAACCGTCCAAAAAGCCTTACACTACAACCCAAAAAGACCTTTTCTGATTCTTAGTTTAATAACACACTTAATTTGCGATTGAAAAGAGACTGATTTTGGGTGCTTGTTTATTGTGCTTGTATTTGTATGATTTGAGTGTATACACGTCCCATGCAGAAAATACTCGAGTGCTTTAAGCGTACACCTTATATATTATCAATGTGAGGATGCATGAATTCGATTTTTGAGCGACAATGTAATAGGGGTGGAGTGTTTTGAAGTTGTGTTGAATGTATCCATATTTTCAAAATTATCTATGGAGCATCGCACGACTCATTGCTTGGACTGATTTTCATTCTTGTTATACTTTGAATATATCGTTCGTTCGAGGACGAACAAACCAATTAAGCGTGGGGTAGTTGATTAGCGCATATTTGTCCTTATTTTTATTAGTATTTTGGTTAGTTTTTCTTATCGTTCGTTCCGTATTTTTATACTTTCGGCTTATTTTACCGTATTTTGGTCGTAATTGATGAGAATAGGTGATTATTCATTGTTTTTCACCTTACAGCTAAGTAACCGGAAGAGTTCAGCGCATAAACAGATAAAGTTTGATGTTTGAGAGTCGAGAACGAGCTTTCCGGTGAAAGAGTAGCAAAAAGATCCAAAGAATGAGACGTGCAGTGAAGCTGCATCGGTCGACGCAGGCGTCGACGCTATGTCGACGTGACTCTGCCCACGAAGGTCGACACTATGTCGACGCCAAGATGTAACTCTCTGAAGCATCGATACATAGGTGCGTCGGTCGACGCCCAAATCGACGTAACTCTCTGTAGCGTCGATTCATGGGTGCATCGGTCAACGCCTCTTCACAGTCGATGCGAGTGCACCGGAAGCGTCGACGCCGAGCCCCTATTCGCGTCGGTCGACACGAAGTCGACGCGACGGCCCAGAAATGGATTTTAGGGTTACTTATGCTCCAAGACAAGGAAAATCTATAAAAACAACTCTTCTCTAAATCCATCCCAACACGCACGATATACCACTACAACCCTACTTATAGTCCGTTGGCTCAAAAATAATACACCGTTACATCCCATATCAACACATAAGATTAAGATCGGAGCAAGTTCCAAGTACCAACCGTTAGTTCGTGACTCGTTCTTCGGCCAAGATCTGCGCAATCTCTCCAGATTAGCTTGAGAATTACTGCAATTTCTTAGTTTAAATAAGTATTTTAAACTTTCTAATTGTTTTCTTAGTTTAGTTTATGTTATTAAGTAGTAGCTTTTCAATTATTGTTCTTGAATCTTTTCATGCTTCAAACCCTAAATACTTTTGGTATTCGAATTCATAATCTTTCATTTAATTTGATTGATGTTTGGTTATTATTCGTGCTTAGATAATTCATTCCGTTTACTTTACGCTTTAGATAATTTCTTTTCGATTATGCTAGTTGATCTTATTTGAGTTCTTAGATTAATTTCTTGGAATTACATGTTCTAGTTGCTAAATTAGATTACACAGTTTTAATTAATGCTCATGCGTTTCAATTCCTTAGATAATCAAAATAATCAGCTCCCCCCTATAAGTTACTTTGATTGAACAAACTATTCGAGATTCCGATTGTATGTTTCTCGAGAGACGACTCGAATTAACTTTGCCAACCTACACGCGATCCCTTTCTCTTGCGGATAAGTTATTGAATTTCTGACAAATATTTATAAGTAGACACACACAGAAAGCTTGAATCATGTTTAGACTTTCAATATTTTTTCAAGATATTTGGGTCCAAAGTATTGGTAAGATTTGTGTGCTTTCGTTGGTATCATAGGAGGGAGTTCACACATATATCATTCAAAATAGTACGGTGTGCAAAAACTATATTAATGGAAGATTTTTTGAGAGAAAGTGAGAAGCTTCCACTAAATTGCACCGATATAGAAATTAAATATGGAACACCACAAAACAACACATTTATAATACGTATATTCTAATGTAAAATGTGACACGGTCCGGTCATCGATCAAGTGAAAATAGATGCAGACGAAACAACGTCATGGTATCAAAACTTGAAGTTGAACACCTTATAAGGTATATGAACAGATTCCTACGTATATTATTTTATTACATGATATGTAATTACTCGCATATAAACAAATAAAGGGCTAGTAGATTTAGTGAGACTGAAAGTGGCGCCTTATAATGATATAACCACATTATATTGCGAGTCCATATATATTCTGCTAATTTATAAATTGGAATCAAGAATTAAATGATTTCACACAAATTTACTATCTGCAAAGGCAAGTCATTCTTGGTAGGGTTGGGAAATGAATTTATGAAATTTTCTTATTTTGTTATTTGTCTTTTTTGGGCTCAAAATATATTAGGAAATTAGAATTAGAACTCTAGATTTGTTTCATAAATTGTGTCTAGGACTTTATTTAGTTTTCTAAATTATGTTTAGGACTTGTTTAACTTGTTTACCAAGTTTAGGACTCTAAAAGTCTTGTCTATTAAAGACAAGACAAAGACGCAAAAGGATACCTTCGATAATCTTTACGCACGGGATTAAGAGACGCACGGAGTTTTTGAAAACGCACGCAGACGACGCACGAGCAAGAAAGAACACCAGCTGTTACTTGGAGCCACTGTCGGAAATTAAGAATTTTTTCGAAGTTGCGTAACATACGGATAAGATCTTTTTATCAAGGCGACAAGTATTTAGTATCATGTTTTTTATACTTTAGTTTTAATATATTACTTCATATTTTTGTATTGATCGTGAACAAGAAAGTAATATAGTTTTCGAGTTTGTACACTCAAAGTTCACAAGTACTTTTACTTGTGAACTGAATTTAATTTGCTGTGTTCTTAAGTTTTATTTCCGCTACATATTTTTAGTTAAACTCTAGTTGATGTTGGTTTCAGTGTTGGTTAACATTGAAAACAACATCACAAACTGATACTTATTTTCAAAACCATAGAACTTCAAATTTTACAATTGGCATCTAGAGCGGGTTACTTAACCTTTTAAGTACTGATCCTTATTTGTCTAGGTACTATGGATACAGAGGATGATGAATCTCTTGACGAGTACGAGAAGCTGAGCATTGAGCATAAACAATTATTTGTTAGGTTGGCAAAACAAGTACTCAAAGTCAAGGATCTTAAGATCGAGATGGACAAACTAACTCAGGAAAAAGATGACAAACTGAATATAATTGTCCGACTGGAGTCATCCCTCACCAAAAAGGATGATGAGCTAGAACGAGTAAAGACCGAGTTTAAGAAAGTCCAAGAAACCCTCACAAACCTCAACAAGGGCAAGGCCAAGGTGGATAAGATTCTGAAATCGAGTATCCTGGATTTTTCAAAACACGGGATTGAATACAAACATGTTCAAAATCCAGATTCAAGTCAAAAGGTGAAGTCGGTCAAACGCCGCAAAAGGAGAAGAAGACAATATGTGTGCCATCACTGTGGTGAACCTGGGAACATTCGACCATACTACTGGAAGCTTATTGGGAAACAAAATCAATTTAAAAGGTCAAGACTGTCTGCTGAGTTCCGTGTTGGTACCCGTGATGGTTTTTGTGTTCCCAACACCAAAATCAACACCAGAGTCAAGCAGGTTTGGGTCAAAAAGAACGAGATCAAATGCAACATGATTTATTCCTCTCTGAAGTCTCACATCCCTGGAGCCTGGTATTTTGGTAGTGGATGCTCTAAGCACATGAACCGCTCGGAAGATCTCCTCTCGAATATTGTCAAATTTCATGGAGGAAAGGTGAAGTATGGTGGAGGTGCAAATGGCCAAATCATTGGCCAAGTAAGTCTTCATGTCCCTGGTATTGCGAAGCTCGAGAACGTGTTACTCGTTGAAGGCTTAACTGCAAACTTGATAAGTATTAGTCAATTGTGCGATGGTGGTTTTAATGTCAAGTTCACTCATGAAAAGTGTGAAGTTTATGACGAGGGAAATACATGTATTCTTACTGGTCAGAGGACATCAGACAAATGCTACCAAATCGAAGATGCAAGTGTTGAAATTGAAGAAATTAGTGATGTTGGTTTCGATGACGGTTCTGAGAACTCAACATCAAACCCAACATCGACTCAAGCTGATCCAAAATCAGACTCAGATTCAGATAAGACGTTTGCTCCAGTCACTCATATTGAATCGATGGTAAGTGAGTTTATTACGAAAATATCTGATACATTCGAGATGAGCATGGAAGGTAATCTCTCTTACTTTCTTGGTTTGCAAATTAAACAACTGGATGATAGTATTTTTCTTTCTGAGTCTAAATATGCTAAAAATCTTATATATTGGTATAGAAAAAAATAAAATTGCATTTCTCTTTCTACAGCTAACGCCGAGTATATTATAGCTGGAAGTACTTATACACAGTTATTGTGGATGAACCAAATGATATAGGACTACGGTCTACATAGAAGAACATTGACTGTGCTCTGTGATAATTCCAGTGCCATTGATATCTCAAAAAATCCGGTCCACCTTTCTTGAATCAAACACATTGACATAAGGTACCACTTTATTCGAGATTTAGTTGAGAGGAAGATAGTTAGCCTTGAGCATATAGGAACAGACAATCAGCTTGCTGACATCTTCACAAAGGCATTAGATTTAGAGATTTTTTCTCGTTTGAGAAGAGATCTCGATATGTGCATTGTCTAAACCAATTTTGGTTTTGATGTTGTGACACACCATACCAACATCAGTCACAACATCTGTATATTTTTGCATGCATTTTTATTTTTCTTTTCATACATAATCAAAATGCATTAAGTCTGGTTAAAAGTGAGATAAAGCCTTGTGTTGCAATAAAAGTGATGACAATAAGACTAACCTCTTCAATTAGGTGATTGTGGAGCTTGCCCGCAGAAACTAGTTTTCTCCCAGGTCCAAAAACAAGAGGTGTTAACAGCAATTGCTGAAGATAAGTTATTTCTCTTCAAATCCCTAAAAAGAATGAATAGAATCTGGATACAAATTGATCCAATTTTTAAATTTCACCTTCTTGAGTGGTTTTGACGTAGTCATTAATTTGGGTCAAGGGGTAAATTCCAATGACTTCACCTAAGGCAATGTTGGTTATAATGTCATCAGTAATAAAAAACAACATTGGATCAAGTCACTAAAATCATTTTTTTTTATAACCTTTTAGGTCATAACTTTTAGGCATCCCGTAGGACATTCATACTTTGAGAATATGCCTTCTTGCGTTACGTACTATTGCTTGTGTTTTTGTCTATCTTGAATCCTCTTAATCTTATTTTGAATCTTGCTAACCGCGTATTTCAGTGGAGTTGTAACTAGACAGTTGGACAGGTAATAAAGATATTGATTTGGTGAGTGGGGAATTGCTTTGCAAAGGCTTTGTTCAACTATGGTGATGGTTTATAAAAACCTAGCTCTATCTCATTTTTAATTTGTAATTGGAATTTGTGATTTTTATTCTCCAATTAAGAGATAATGGGCTATTTAAGCATAGAGATCGGGTGTTTTATTTTGAGAAAGAAAATTTTGGGTTTTGAAATTTGTAGTGGGGGGTTATTTTTTCAATTTATTCTTTACTTACCCATTTTCTTACCTACTTCGGTCATCTTTACCCAAATTGACAAGTTAAGGTTTTTTACTTTTCCTTTCTCTTAATTTTACTACCTACGGCACTCGATTTTGTGTTTGTGGTTGTATCCAATTCTCTTGCAGAATGTCAAATTCACCGTCACCCAGCAAAGCTCCGAAAACATACTATGCATCTAGATAATAAGAAAGTTCCACCCAAAGAGAGAAAAGAAGAAGTTCAAAGCTGTCGTGTCAGCCCATGTTGGTTCTGGTGATGTGACACTGAAACCAACATCCCCTGCAGACAATCCTGCCTCTTCTCCAAGTTTCGATTCTGGTAATGTTCCATCTGCCAGTGCACCGATGTCAATATTTGCCTCCGACCACTCTGCTAGCTCTGATGAGGCTCCGTCTCAAGCCGTCGAGATTGAAGACATGGAACCAATCTCCACGTTCTTGACGAGTGAAGCTGAAGAGCTGTTCTTAGGATTTCAAAATCGAGGCATGATTGCTGAGCGCCAAATCTCCTTTGATGTTTTCGTGAAGCAGAATCTGACTACCTTCTTTAGGCACCCAAGCGCCTCTTCGAACTGGTGTCATGTCTGGTATTGGTTCTGGTATTCCCAACATCAGTACCAACATGATTCATCTTTCTGCTCCATTTGTCCGAGCCCAGATTACTTTGTTTGATAATCAGGTTGCACAGCACCAAGCGCTTTGGGACTCGTTTGTTGAGGTCGTTTTGCTTTCAGAACAAAAAGGGGAAGAAGAATGTAGAAGACGCTGCTGTGAATGTGATTCGTTTTTGTTTATTTTAAACAATGGTTACTTCATTTAGGGGGGGTTTCTAATTTGGGGGGAGTTTTTAGTCTCTTGATCATTTTCATGCGTCTTAGGTATTTTGTCCAAAAAGGCAAAAGGGGGAAATTGTTGGGAAATTAATTTATGAGAATTTTCTTATTTTGTTATTTGTCTTTATTGGGCTCAAAATATATTAGGGAATTATAATTAGGACTTTAAATTTGTTTCTTAGATTGTGTCTAGGACTTTATTTAGTTTCCAAGATTGTGTTTAGGATTTGTTTAACTTGTTTACCAAGTTTAGAACTCTAAAAGTATTGTCTATTTAAGACAAGAAAAAAACGCAAAGGGACACCTTCGATAATCTTTACGCACGGGATTAAGAGATGCACGGAGTTTTTGACGATGCACGTTGACGACGCACAAGCAAGAAAGAACACCAGCTGTTACTTGGAGCCACTGTTCGAGATCAAGAAGTTTTTCGAAATTGCGTAACCAACGGATAAGATCTTTTTATCAAGGCGACGAGTGTTTAGTATCATATTTTTGATAGTTTTGTTTTTATATATTACTTCATATTTTTGTATAGATCGTGAACAAGAAAGTAATATAGTTTTCGGGTTTGTACACCCAAGTTCACAAGTACTTTTACTTGTAAACTGAATTTAATTTGTTGTGTTCTTAAGTTTTATTTCCGCTTCATATTTTTAGTTAAACTCTGGTTGATGTTGGTTTCAGTGTTGGTTAACATTGAAAAAAACATCACAAACTGATACTTATTTTCAAAACCATAGACCTACAAATTCTACAGGTTGTATGACATACCATCAGCTACAGTTTAAACCTGTCCGAATCCCCATTACATGGAGAAAGCTTTATTCTGTGTCTATGTTGGTGTTTCTAAGGGATTACACACACCAGCATGGGTGGGCGATTTCTTTTGAATGTGAGCACAATATATAAGCAGTCACGGATTCAAAGATATTTACTCCAACTATTTAACAGGATAATTCCACTCTCAAAGTTCAACTAAATTCAAAGGCTACTCTTCATAAAGCACGTGAACAGTGTGAATAATTACCTTTGGAATGCCTTAGGGTGCGTTTGGATTGAAGGATTTGAAATTCGATAGATTTCAAATACCTTAAATTTAAATCTACTTATTTCAAATCATTTATTTGGGTGTATGTGTTGATTTGTCAAGATTTTAAATTCATTACAAATTCACAAACAAAAAATTACAATTGTTATAAATAATAATAATAATAATAATAATAATATAAGTTTAATTAAGGAATGTGTGATAATATAAAAAAATAATAGCTAGTGTGAAATATGTGTTTTATGTGTATAATATGAGATTTTGTGTAGTATGTGTTTTTTTTGTATAAAATTAAACTTTTCAGCATGCTAAACAAATCATATCGAGTTATACCGAAATACCGTGATTTCGGATATGGTATGGTACGAATACTATAATTTTTCGCTCGGTGCGATACGTATCGAATTTCAGTAGAATATGGTATCGTAAATCGAAAAAAAAAATTAGTATATAATTTTAGTACAGTATGCCGATCGGAAATTTTTGTACGTTGCCGTACCGAATTTTGGCATAGTATGACACTGATATCAAGATTTTTGGTACGGTACCGTATCAAATTTTGGTAAGACATGGTCCCCATACCGAAATTCTTGATACGATCCATATCAAACTTTGGTATGTACCCATACCCAACTGAATTGAATCTATTTACGAATATGAATGTATTCGATACGCATAATATATATATATATATATATATATATATATATATATATATATAATTCTTATTTATAAATGATTATTTATATTTTTTATTTTATTAATATATACTAGTATATAATTATTTGAATTATAATTCATATCTTCTGTATATTAAGATTTATTATATTGGGCACGTTTCATTTAGGTTTTAATCGATATTTTTTTGAAAAAAAATCATTCAAGTTGATATTCGAATACCTTTTCGAATCAAATTCGAATACATTTTTCGAATCAATATAAATATTCATATATTAAATGAATACAAATACGAATATTCATTGAATCTTTCGAATATGTTGATATTCGATACGGTCATTTGCAACACTAGTACACGGTATGACCTTAGAAATTCGGTATACAGTACCATCCCAAAAATGAAATGTGTAGTGTGTGCGGATGTGGGAAGTATTTGTGTGTGAAATATATGTTTTGCGAGTGATATGCGTGTGAAATGTGTGAGTAGTGTGTGTTTTGTGTGTGTTATGATTACGAGAGAGGCGATGAATTTCAAATGACTAGATTTTAAGATGAAATTCAAATCCACCGAATATGAACTAAAAATAGAGAATGGATTTGAAAGAATTTTAAAGCTGTTGATTTGAGTTTTATCCAAACATGTGAATGGATTTGACGAAATTCCTTCCCCAAAATCCCTCGATCCAAATGCAACCTTAAGAGACTAATATTTGTATTTTATTTCTAAATTATTCGGCAGCCACATATAAATTGTTAAAACAGTACAGTAGTTGCTCAATGAAGGGTGAATCAGAACATGCTCCAGTAATCAAGCTCTCATGGTAGCAAAAAGATAGATATACTTAAAAAGATGGATTCAGAATTATATCCTACAAAGTCATTTTACAAGCCGTAAAAAGATAAATAAATAAAAAATTAGATAGCAACTCAAAACCTATCGCTTTTGTGCCTTTCGCCGTCTCGACTGCGCTTTCTGCCATTTCTTCCTCGACACCAGCTTGCTCTTCGGTTTTAACTTTATCTCCGGCGAGAATTTATAATTCGGATCCCTCATACGGGCCTGAATATCCTTAAAAAACTGCATGTTCAATCTTTTCGGCCCGCCTTGCCTTAGCTCCTCGTACTCGGGCCCCGATATAATATTCTCAAACGCTCCGATAAGAACGTCCAAATCACTCATAACCTCCCACACATTAACATAACGCCCGTCGGGCCCCTTCTTCAGTTTCTTCAAAGCATTCTGCACGGCCAGCTTTCGGGCCTGCTTCCCGGGCGATAGCTCCTCGGGCTCCTCCTCGTCTCTCATCGCTTGGGCTAGCGTTCGGTACTTGGGCTTCTCGTCGAACTCGAACAACTTGTCGATGTACTCGTCGCTCCTCTCGTTCGGAAAGGGCTCGGTGGGCGTGTCGTCATCGTCGTCACCTTCGTCGCCGGTCCAAAGGGATTTTTCGTCGTCTGATTCCGACCAAACGCTGCGTAATTCGTCGGAATCATCGCCGTCGATGGGATTTTGTTCTTTGGCCCGGTTTTTGGCCTTTTTGATATCTTTCTTGAGCTGGCTGTGATCGTCGCGTTCAGCGTCGGACTCGTCTTCGCTGGCCGTCCAGAGGTGGTCCTCATCGTCCTCCATACGTTTGGCCCACTCTTTCTTGAATTCCTTTGATTTTGGTATTTTGCCGCCGAAAAGATCGTAGCTTGAGCGCCTGTTGTCGCGAGCGTAAGAACGAGCAGCTGAAACATTAAATAATTACAAACAGATTCAAAAAAGAAAAACTAAGAAAAAAAATTATTGAAGTCTTCATTGAGGACTTTTGACAAACAGGTGGGATGCAGGATTTGAAAGATGTGAAAAGCTAGTTTACCTTGATAAATGGGGTGAGAGTAGCCAAGAAAATGTGAATATCTGAAAGTAGCATCTGAAACGACGGGGTTTTGGAGATGGGTTTTTGCGGAGAAGCTGAAAAGAGAGGGCAGGCGGGAAAACAGCCTCCGGGCCATTTTCGTTTCTCCACCTCAGCGACTTCGTAGTTGAAAGAAATACTAAAAATAAATATAGAGTGTTTTTTTTAAGATATCTGGGATGGGGTATCTCGACATTTGTTAACTACATCTGCAGTTGCTCCAATCGAATTTCTTAAAATCTAAAATTGCTCTTATTCATTCAAGAACGTGATTATTAAGAGAATTTAGCTCAACTGTTAACTACTTTTAATATATTTTCGGCCAACCAAATTCTTCATTCATCACAATTCATATTTATTTAATGAACCCTTCAACTCGTTTTTTGTTTTTTGTTTTTTTCTCTAATTGATAACGGGAGATCCCGTTTATAAACAAAGGCATCCCGTGTAACAACACTAGACAAACCTTGTTCAACAAATTCGACCAAGTTGTGTATATGTGGTAAAGATTCAAAACATCTTTATATACGAGCCATGAAATGAACTTGGAGTCGAAACTTACTATTTTTAAATTGACATGAAGTTTTACATCAGTCATCACGGCATTGAATGGCTTCATTATTTAGTTAATTACCATGACAACCCACTTACTTTACGTCCATACATTTAGTGAAACCAGAATTAAATGGAAAAACTCATGGGATAAAAATTCAAGATATAACACAATCCTTTTTTTTTTTTTCCCTTTTTTACTTTCTCCCTCTTTCTGAGATGTGACTGTGTATAGCTATTGTTGTATTGAATGGATTTGATCACTGTCGCAGAAACAAAATGCAAACACCAACTTATTCATATATCTCGGCCTTGTATTTGACTTCAGGGTTTCGAATATCATCTTGACTTTGGATCAAACGAATCTCTAAACTGCTCGACTGGCAATCGTGTCCAACCCTTGTATAGTCATTTACAGTCTTAACCAGAAGTGCCTGCAAGAAAAAGTATGCAAGAACAAGTATTCTCAGGCAAAATGGTAAAAACTCAAACTTAGCACGTCTTTGATAGGACTGAAGTATTTAGTAAATAAGCAAGAGCTTTTTACTATCAAAACTCAGCAAAATTATATTAGACGATGGATTGTTGATAATAATATCAAGTAAATTACCAGCAAAAACCAACAGAAAAAATTACCTGCAAGCTTGATACAGAAAGCTCTGCTGCTTTGTCGAGGTTGTCAGGGTATTTCTGCATAACAGGGAAAACGTAGAATAAGAAATTGACATGTGCTCAAGGGACCCAATTTAAGATTTTTCAGGCTAACATTACATTGCTCCATCCTAGTAAAAGTGCAGTCATGAGATCTCCGGTTCCCTACAAACAAGAAAATAAACTATTAACGTGCAAGATAATTATTTCATGTTGAACGGGGGAAATAAAGCACCGCACAAAGACAAAAACTTGTGTCCAACCGCATAACGGATTACATTCCATTAGGCAGGCCCAAAGTTTAGTTTGTTTTTTTGTTTTTCTTTTTACTTTTTTAGGGTTTTCCAGTTAGGGCTCTTTTTTAGTTTTTAGTTTAGTTTAGTTTTTCTTAGGGTTTTCCAGATTTTCAGGGATATTTATTTATTGTTTATATTTAGGGTTTTTTTAGTGTTTTTAATTTTTCTTAGGTTTTCATTTTTATAAAATTCTGTTTTTATTTTTTTCTAGGGGCAATTCCCATATGATCCAACAGGTAAATGTTTTATCTCAAATACTTTAGTGAAAACATTAACTTCCCATATAATCAATTATCTTCCCATTTAATCCAAACTACTATATAAGAATACTACTTTACCCTTATTAAGGATTTCCTTTTCTTTTCCTTTCAATTTTCTATTTCTTTATTCAACATTTAATACAACCAAAATTCATACTACTATTATCAAATTACATACTATTATATTTTAAAATTCATATTACCATTATCAAATTCATAACTCTACTAAAATTCAAAAAATCAATAAAAAATACTATTAAATTTTAAAATTCATACTACTATTATCAAATTAGATACTAACCCTACAAGATTGCAAACTACATTATCCAATTTTATTTTTTTCAATAGATTGGACAGTCAAATTTTATATTAAATTGCACAAGATAATTTCATACTACACAATATCTTCAAAACAAAAATACATACTGCACCGAGCATAATTTCATACTACTCATTACATGTGGAGCAAAATTCCATAGGCCATCATCACCATCATCATCATCATCATCATCATTATTATTATTATTATTATTATTATTATTATTATTATTATTAGTTTTTTAGGTGTAGGGGTAGTTTTGATCCTTTAAGTTGTAATTTTGATTAAATAGGATATGTTTGACTGAATGGGATAAAATATTTTTCATTAGATTATCTAGCAATTAATGGTAATGGGAGTGTAGTAAATAGGAATTTCCCCCTTTTTTAAGAGCACCCGAGAGGGCAAGGGCAGGGGTTGAGGCGGGTCCCACCAATCTGGCACATTACCGAGCCCAGAACCGACCCCAAAACATATATCAGGTGCTGCCCAAGCAATGACCAAAAACGGGCCATAACCCAGATCCTATAAGTCAATCAAAGTACAAGAGGCCCAAGCCCACAAGTTGCACCACCAACTGGAGAGCCTAGGGTTCTGTTTTTAGTTTTTAGCTAGTTTTGTCTTTTTAGGTTTTATTTTTTATTTTTATTTTGGTATTTAAAAAAATATATTTTAAGATTCAGTGTGGGGTACATGCCTAATGGTTAGGCGGTTTGAGAGGAATGTGCCCCCCATACAAAAGTTTCTCTCTTTTCTATTTCTTTACATTTTGTCAGTATTCAATAGAGAGAGAGACATGCAGTTAGTTGTCATAATTATCCGATCAGCTAAAATAATATGTTGCCACAAGATTAAAATAATATGTAGTGAAAAAGCTATGAGGGAAAAAAACACTTATTTAGAATAAAGCCTTGACCCAAAGATATATATGATGTTTCCTCAAATCACATATGTGAGGGTGCAGGAAAGAATCAATTTCCATACCGTGAAATATGCAGGAATTTTGGGAATTGAAATCCGGAACTGCGCAGGGGGTTGACCCTATAATAGTCAAAATTGTTTGCATAAGAATGTGAATACGTATAAAACCAAACTATTTATTACTATACCAATTTTCAAGGTATACCATAAGCAATTCAAAAGAATATGTTCATGAAGATGCATACTGGCTCACAACTAAGAGTTAGGCCGTTAAAATGCAAAAGAGAATCATTGGCACAAAAAATTAATCCCACATTAGTTCACCCAATTAGTACGGAAATAGCAATCAAGTTGCAATTGTCCATACCTTCTCTTTCTGATGGCTGCCGATTAGACGAAGATTTCCGTCTATATTTATGCTCGTTATGACAACCTGGAAAAAAAAGTGTAGACCATGACAATTGTAGATAATAATAATAAGGATTAATTACAAAAATCACAACAAAAAAGATATCTAACTTTCAAAATTACAAAAATATCCCTGAGGTTTACTTGTCTTACATTTACGCTCTTCACTTCATAAGCAAAAAAAAAAAAAAAAAAAAAAACACCCATTCACATTTATAAAAATATTTACAGTTACACTCTTCACTTCATAAGCACCCATTCACATTTATAAAAATATTTACAGTTAGCCCCTAATCTTTAACACTGAATCAAACATCACTTTTTGTAATTGTACTTAATAATAATAATATTAATAATAGTAAGAATTAATAACATAGTATGATTATAGTAGTTTTAATTGGTATTGCACAAAAGATGCATCAAATTCATTGAATTTGTAGCTTTGCTAATAAATGCATCCATCAGCAATTTAAGAATTGACAATCCGTTTCATTAGCCATAGATCATTAATAGCGCTGGATTTGTTAAGGTCAGAGATAATCAAATGACAAACTTAATATAAGAAATCTAAGCATGTATACAAACCTTTGATGGTCCAGCAGCATGAAGACTGTTGCAAGCTTCCCTACCATCTTTCTCAGATACAATTCTAACCAAAATAAATAAATAAATATAGTATAACTAAGGAGACACCGCAATTAAAGCCATGATCAGATATTATTAAGGAAGAAAAAAAGAGAGAGAAACATGAAACGTGTTTTTTCTTTAGTTTCACCTTTAAGTCATGTTTGGTATCACGAGAGTGGAGGGGAAGAGAAAGGGGTAAGATGGACAAATACCTGGAACCCGTCAACAATTCAGCTTCAAATTGATTTGGGGTCAACATAGAAGCAACAGGGACAACCTATTCAGAAGGGTCAATTCTCACTTTTACCATTGAAATAAGTCTGATAATGGAATAGAATATAAGTAATTTGGACATTAAACGGTTTCCCTCTCTACTTAATATTCCTTTGTCACACATTCAAGAACCATCCACACTGATACAGAAAGGCATAATATACATACTTATTAACAGATATTTACATTTGTCAACATAATAAAACACATGAAATCAATTCTTATGATAGCAAATTCGAGTAATGGCATAAACATATCATTAAACCAATAAAATAACTTCTACAAGATCAATATTAACTAACTAATGGCTGCCCTTGTGCAAAAATAGAGCATATATGGGCGTTAGCATGTCATGAAGGTCAAGAAATTGAACTTTTAAAATAATAAGTGCCCTCTTCTTTTGTAGCCGAAATATAACAAAAATATGTCACAGAAACTAGTAGCAAAATAACTGGATGTGCATATTTGTAGTAATTGCTTTAGCAGGATAAGAAGTGTCGAAAAACAATTGAGCCATAGTTTAGTTACTTACCAATTACTTTCCATAAATTAAATCATATTCCAAATCACGCAAAAGAATATGTTCTGCAGTCTGCTAACTAAACACAGCAGTTAATTAACACCCTACTTGAACTAGTTCCCTGACCAAATTGATAAATTTGACAACTGATGCGTTAGTTAACGAGAAATCCACTTCAAAGAAGATAAATTACCTTCTCCCGATATACCGATACCATTTCCTGGGGGACATAGAGTTTTCCTTCATCTCCTAGCACTGGATCACAAACTGACAAGAAAATGTCCGGCTACAAAATTAGGAGGTAAACTAGAAAACTCGTATAAAGGTCATATAAAGATAAAGATAATTACAAAAAGTACGCTTAAGGAACCGGACCAGTCATCAAACCAGGGAAGATATAGGTTCAATGGTTCACAGCTATAGGTTCAATGTTTCACATGTTCGACTGCGGTCGAACCGGTGATAATTAATTTATAAATTTAAATATTATATAGTACTATAAGTAATAAATTAATATAAAAGCACAAAAATCAATATTTAATTAATATAAAGGACTAAATTATTTGACAAAATAAATGATAAATTAGAGAAATATTTAAATATGTATTTTTATTTAAGCTGAAAATAATTTATATTACATTCAAAATAAAAATTATTAAAAACTTAAAAATAAAAATCACTGACTGATTAAACCGGTTCTTTGAACCAGTTTTGACTGGTTCAACCGGTTCTTGGCCGGTTAAACCGGTTTTATGACAGGCAGTTTTGGGCGGAGAACCGGACCGGTGGGAAGAACGGCTCCCGGTCAACGGACCAGTCCAGTTTTCAAAACTAAGGGTTTAACTTAATTACGAATGAACCCAGCTAACTTTTGAAAGTACAAAACATACCCCTGACGTTTGATTAAGTGTTAAATTAAGGGGTTAACTGTAATATTTTATAAAAGTGAAGAGAGATTTGAATTGCTTTATTTATAAAGAGGTAAATGTTTGATAATAAAATCTCAGGGGTGATTTTTGTCATTTTGAAAGTTGGCTGTTTTTTGTAATTTGGTCAAACCTTAGGGGTACATATTGTAATTAATCCTGAAAGATATTTTCATTACCAAGATCAAAGATCCTAGTCAGATTGAAGAAACATAAGATAACATATAGAATCATACATACTTTTACAGAAACTAGCGGAAGTTCATTCGTAGTTTAAAAGGATTGGGAAATCAAAATTTCTGATCACAGTCAGCCTTAAAAATGACAACTACGAGTGTACTTACCATATGTAAGTCCGGGATTGATAGATCTAAGCTTATCTACAGCTTTCAAAACAGTATTCAAGAACGAGGCCGAACCGATATAACCTACAATGTGCAAAGATACAAGCAGATGAAACATTGATACTATTAAAAACAGATATCTATTTCGTACCTTAAAAATATCAAAATCAAATTGAAGCTTCAAATGAAAAATGGAAACAAGCATGTCCAACTGAAAATATAATGACGAAATAAAAATGAGAAAGTATATAGACATTACCAAGAGTACATTTTCCTGTCGGGTACAAAAAGCTATCATTGTTTTAATTCACAAATTGATTGTGCAGTAGAAAATACAAAACAACTTAGACTTTGATTAAACTGCAGTAACTACAGAGAAATAATCCTCCAGTGTAGCACTGAAACTTGTATCATTTTAGGATACCTGTAAGTAGATGTGTATAGTACAGTAAATTATTTGCTTCGAGGCCCTCTATAATATCCCAAAGTTGGTCTCCATTCAAAACCTGACCCTTAAAAGTAGGATACCCTGCACAAGTCTAGTTATGATTAGGTCAAAATATGTTTCAGGCCTCACATTGTTTGAATTTAAGTGATATAAGCAGCTTGCCTGTGTGGTTTGAGAATTGTACTGAATTAATAGGGTCGACATCATAACCTAGTAACTGTAGAGGGAATACAGCTGATTTGTTGCCCACATATCCCTAAAGAGTAAAAACAGAATTTAGCAATGGCCACAACATAAACAAAAAATAGCTAAATAACCAGCAACACAATAACGATGTCATCAAATAGAAAAAAGAACATAAGTTAATGCAATAAGAAACGACCAGCCTAATATGGATCTATTGATTTGCTTTTGTTCAAAGAAATGGAATAAAAGAGATTATACATAAACTTGAATCTCATCAATGTAGGGTTGTGGAGCCTGAAGTGTTGTACTTCCAAGCCCTCGTCCACGGTTGTGTAAAATTATAACTAGGGTTTTCTTGTTATAAATAGTCTGGTTGTGTAATTGTAATCCTATCTCAAAAATTATTATAGTACAAACTCCTGGCTTGGCAGCGCCCTAGACGTAGTCAGAATCTCGAATCTCGAATCTCTCTCTGACGAACTGGGTAAACAATTTCTTGTGTCGTTCTTTATAGCTTCTCTTTTTCATCATATTATTTGTAATCCTAACAATCAATTACCTCTAAACTAGTAAAGTTACTCAAACATCAATTATTCCACATTATTCAATGACCATGAACAAAATAAACATATCAGAAATAAAACAGAAAACACATAATAAAAACCCAATTTGAAATACATTAAAAGGAGATACCTGAACAGTGTGAGACTGAATACTTAGAACCCGACCCGTTTCTGATGGCAGCGCTAAAGCCAGAACCGGTGGGGGCGCCATTACCCAATTCTTTATGCCCCTCGTCGACCTAAAATTCACACATGAATACGCATTTTACAAAAATACATGCAGATATACAGTACAACGGGAAAAGGGGAGATTAAAAAAAGAACCTGGAAATGGAGAAACTTCGAATGGGTTCTGATTGAAGTGCAACGGATTCAAACTTCAGCATAAAACCATTTAGGTATAATCTGAATACGTATTTGAATTGAATACTTATTTGAACAATCTCTGCTTTAATAAATTAATTAGTGATTCGCCGAAATCCAAGAGATGGATTTAATGTAGCGTGGCTGACTGGGTGCTGATTCGGTAGACCGCGCAATGAGAAGGGTAATTAGGGAATTTAAAACAGGAAATAGAATTTTATTTGGCTTTATGTTTTTACACCATTGCAAATAGAGATGCACATTCGGTTAAAACCGGCGGTTATTAACCGGCAATGAACCAGTTAAAGTTACAGTTAAGACCGTTTAACCGTGCTCATTTTTTTTTTAAAATTGAATTTAAAATTTTAAATAAAATTTAAAAAACTAGCCGTTATAATCGCCGATTTCGGTTAACTGGTTAAACCGCCGATTTTTTTTAAACTCCAGTTAACCGGCAATTACGGTTAGCGGTAACTTTAACCGTAACCTAACCACCGGCTTTCGATTGACAGTTATAACTTTAACCGAAACCGGCGGTCAACGGTCAACTGGTTACTAACCGCCAGTTAACCGTAACCGGATTGACATGTCTAACTGCAAGAGTAATTGAAAGTCATAAATTATTGACTTTGGGGCTTCAAATTAAATATTGCAACTCGAGATTTTGGCAAATACTCAAATGTAATCGTCACATGGGTTTTTAACAAATTGAGTTTCATATAAATAAAAAAAAGATAAGTAAAAAAAATTCACATTTTCGCCATCAATTCAAACTCTAAAAATTCGCCACACGTCTCACCTCTATGCCCGATTCAATCACTTACTCGAACCCTGTGTAAATTTTCACCACAACCTTACACCGCGCCTCGTGAAGAACTTCAGTTCAAACCTAGACAAGAATTCGCCATTCGCCACACATCTCACCTCTAAACTGAAAATCAGCCACATTTCTGAGACAATCCTTGCGCCACGCCGCACCTCACCAGAGAACTGTAGGATCCCGCCGTTTGGAATCGAAATTCTAACGATCTCAGCCACCTGTGACATTCTCGAAGGTGCGTCATAATAATGCATCTCTCTTGCTATTTTCTGCGTTTAGAATCACATTTTTAGGGTTTCGTTGTTTCTTCGTATTTGATGAGATTTTTAGAGCTTTTTTAAGCATTCTTGTTATGATAATTCCTGCAGCGTTCTGTTTGTTCGCCTCTTTTTTTATGATATTTTATTCATCAAATAATGTTTTTTCAGAAATATAGAACACTTGGAGTTTGATTCTTCACTATAAGTTTTTGTGTATGTATTTTGTGAATTATTTTTATGATTTGGTATATTAGCGTATTTGGTCTCTAATTCATCTTTGTTCTTGTTCATTCTAATCATCAGTAATTTTATCCTTGCTTGTTGGTCAGTAAGTTTTATCTTGATACTTGCATGTGTGTATTTGTGTGTTAGATGGGACTGAAGCAGGTCGTCAATAAAAGGAAGCATGAGCTGGTGAAAGATTAGCCGGAGAAGGATGCAAAAAATGAATTTCAAGAAACTATGGAGAATCAAGAGGTTGAGCCGGTGAAGCATCAATCGGAGAAGCAACTGTAAAAAATATGCGATGATTGAAGAAACAGCAAAAGTAGCTAAAGCTGCAACCCAAGCAACTACGACGGTGAGAAATCAGAATCGACTAGTGAAGGGTGCAAATATAAAACTACCAAAAAAGTTATAACTGAAGAAACTGCAAGTGAAGTTGAACCTCAAACCCAAGAAACTGAGTCGTTGGAAAATCAAAATCGACTGGAGAAGGGTACAAAAAGAAAACTACCAAAAAAAGTTACAACTCAAGAAAAGAAGCTGAAGCTGCACTCGAAGAAGCTGAACATGCAATCAAAGAAGCTGAACCTGAAATCGAAGAAGCTGAACCCATAATTGGAGAAGCTGAGCCAGTAAAGAATCAGGATCGATCGGCGAAGGGGGCAAAAATAAAACTGTGAAAAAAAGGTTGAAATTGAATAAACAACAAAAGAAGCTTAACCTACAATCGAAGAAGTTGAGCTGGTGAAGAATCAGAAGCAACCAAAGGAGTGTGCAAAAAAGAAGCTAAAAAAGAATGTGACAGTTCAAGAAAGTGCAAAAGAAGTTGAACCCTAAAACCAATTAACCGAGCTGGTGAAAAAAGGTGGGAAAAAGAAAATAAAAAAAGGAAATGACAGTTCAAGAAACTATAGAAGCTGCCGAACTTTTAAGCGAAGAAAATCTGCCTATGGAGGAAGTTAAGAAAGTTGTAAAAAAAGAAACAGGTTATTCAGAAAGTGTAAATACCAGGAAGAAATTGAAGGTGGAAACTACAACGGCAAAGGATCAAGCTTTACCAGTGAAGGATCAAGCTTTACCTGCAAGTGAAGAAACTCCAGATTAAAGGGAGTGAAGAAAACCGTAAAAAAAAAAAATTAAAGGCAGAAACTAAAGATGATGAGAGGTTAGTATTTTTTCTTAAAACTATTATTGTTTCTTCTAAAATTTGTCCCTTTTGATCTTATATTTATCACTTTTTTCCTTATATTTGTCACTTTTTTGCCCTTGTAATCTGTATTTATTATTGTTATTTTTCTGATAATATATATATATATATATATATATATATATATTACATAAATTTTGTATCCAAAAGTAGACGTAAATGCTTGTTGATGTTGTATGTGCAATGTGAGCGAAACGAAAGAAGACATCAAGAAAATTGGATTTGGGGGCCTGTTAAATATGAAAGTGATGTAGCTGATCACCGAGATGTTGGAGTGGTTGGTTAGTGGGTTTAACGGGATGAGTCGGATGCTGAACATTGATTTGAACAAGAAGTTTGTTGTAACTACTGATGATATTTGTGATATATTTCTTCTTCCTAGGAATAGCAGGAGTGAAGTGATACTTTACAAAACAAAAGAGGATGTCAAGATCGTGAAGGATTTTAAGATGAGGTGTGGGATTGGTGAAGTATGCTCTATTGTAGCTTTGAAACTATTGCTTTTGGATAAAGTCGAAGAAGGTGTGGATGACTTCATAAGGTTGTTTATGTTGGTGAGTTATCGAGTTTTCTTGCACCGACTACAAATGGGAAGGTTGATTTTAATGTTTTTAAATCATTGGTTGACGTGGAGTTAATTCCAAATCTTGATTGTTCTTCCTTTATATTAGATAGACTTTGTAGATCGGTAACCAAGTTCAATAAAAAAATTGATACTCGTAAGCGGGTGCGTATTGTTTCTGCAAATTGTTTATTTCTATAGGTTGAAATGGAAGGGGAAAATTAAACCATCGTCTCTGTCGCTCATTCAACATTGGACTGCTGAAAGCATCCGAATGATAGTTAAAGAAGAGAGATGAGCTGGAGAGTTTGGACAGGGAGAGTAGGTGGACATATATCTAATTTTAGAACCTCAAAATGCTATTGAGAAAAAAAACACACAAAGAGAAAAAAAAAAATGGATGATGAAATCATTGAGGAAGATGATGAAAATGGCCAATAATTCATACAAGTCAAATTACCGCCAGGTCTGTCTTCAAATAAGGAGATTCGGAAAAATGCAAAAGATGTGAGTTTTTATTTTATAATAGTTTTCCACCTTTTCTAATATTACTGTCACTTTTCATAACATTACTTGCGTCATAAGTGTCACTTCTGTATTTCAAATTATAATCATCGTTTTTCACATTTTCTTTTCCCTTTCATCTTGCTTAAAAGAGACATGTCTATCGTTTCTGAACACTACATAAAAAGACTAACAAATATGAAGAAAAAATTATTGGATCCCTCAATTTTATCTTCGTAGCCCCCGACTTCGGTTCCATCTTCGTAACCACCGACTTCGGTTCCATCTTCGCTGCCCATGACTTCGGTTCCATCTCAATCTCAGAAGATTAATGCTATTGGAGAATTCCTACGATCGACTGAGAAGCTTTGGACTGATGAAACTATCCAGCAAATGTGTGCTGATGAGATAATTTTTTTTAGTTTTATGCGGAAGCCTAATGAGGATATCCCCACTTTACACCTTCTACCAACTAAGCTTGAAACACCGATGTGTAAAGATATGAATGATGGTGATGATGTAAATGGAAGACCGGATGCAGTAAAGTCGACAAGTGTTAGACAACACAATCAATATGGTGAAGTATATGGCCCATTGTCATACGAAGTTTTCACGTAGGTGAGAATATTGGTTATCTTTCCAGCTTTATGTCCCAAAACAAGAGGCTGGTGGTGGATATGGACGTGCGAGAGAAGCAAGTCCTTGGTTTTTGCTTGTTCGATGCAGAGATATTTTATGAAGAAATGTAAGTTACTTTTTACCATATCAGTAGTGTTACTATATTATTTATAATTATTTTCATTGTTTGTGTACTTTGCTCTTTTTTATTTTCATTACTCAAAAGTGACACTTTTGGGATGCAAATATGACTGTAATAATGGAAAAAGTGTTAGTTTTCTTACACTTTTGTTATTGAATCTTTTTCAGTGATGTCCTCTTCATGAATGATGGCCTCACTATTTCAAAGAAAAAGATGTTATCGTTGAATCAAAAATAGTGGGTGTTTACTAACGTCATGACGCATGGGTGTTTATTTTAAATAAAGCGCATGATGTTGATAACAGTTGCAAATGAATATTCTTGGATACCACACATAATGTAAGTTTACACATTAGTGATTTATATACTTTTTTCATAATTAGTTTGTATATTGATAGTTTTAGTATACATTTTAGCAAAAGTATTCTCTCCAAGATCTTGCAATGGGTGGGTAAGGCTGATGAGCACGAAGCAGCTACTAAATTGAGTTGGGAGGTATTTATTAGCAGTGTTGGCAAGGATGTAAACACATTTGATATGGTTAGTGATCTTTTAATATTTATCTTGTTTATTATTTGGTGAAGTACTTTTGTTAATGAATGTATTATTTTTAAGTTGTAAAGTAACAAAAAAAATTACTACTTCTGTAGATTTTTGTGCTAATACACTGGGATAACCATTTTCTTTTGTACCGTGTTGAATTTTCATGATGGAAAAATTCATTTTTGGATAATATGGTGGATTTTGATCTCAATGAATATTGTCAAGCTATTGAAATTGTGGTACACAAATGATTTGCTTATTCTTTGAATCTGCTTTTAGTTATCACTTTTGCACTCAAAAGTGTCATATTTTCATAAATAAGTGACACATTTGTACACTTTTTTAACCTATTTCTGTCACGTATTCAGTTAAAATTATCACTTTTACACTATACAGTGCCACTTTATATCATTTTTAGTATGCTATTGTACTCAACGTATTTTAATTCTTTTTACTTTTATATTATGTAGCATAAGCAAATGGCTATATTCCTCTAAGAAAAAAATCACCCTAAAGTCAAGTTTGTGTGTGACTATATAATAGAGTTTGTGAATATCCCATGTCAATCGTCATTAGAGATGGACAATTGTGGAATGTTTTTGATGCACCACATGGGGCATTCCAAAGGTGAACCTTATGCTAGCCAAACGATTTGTCAAAGATATGATTTCTTTCTTTTTTTTGGTTAATCTGAATGTGCCAATTATTGTAAAATGCACTGAATTATTCATTTGTATGCTTTTTTCTTTTGAAGGCTTTAGTACGTAGAGTGTGGAGAGACAAGATATGTCTTAGGGTGTTTATTAGTGATCTTAATGTGGCGAGATCGGTTGTTTTGATGAAGATTCTGGATTTTTGCTTGAAGAATGATGATTTGAAGAAGGAAGTCGAAGAAAATAAAAGGGATGATGTTGAGTTGAAGAAGAATAAGATATCCAAAAAGTAGTGTTAGATTTTTGAAGGATCTTTGTTGTGCTTTTGGTGTGACAACATGTGTTATATTTTTTCTGGTGTGAAAAACTAGTTATGGATTGTGAAAAAATATCACATTTGCACCAAATTGTGTCACTTTTATGCAGAAAAGTGTCACCATTTTGCTAACGTATCTTAGATGTTAATGGTAGTAGCTTGTAATCGAGAAGTGTTGCAGGTGCTATTCGAGAAAAACTAGTTGATTTACATTTATGCTTTATTCGAGAACAATTATCCAATAATCATCGTTATTGTTATTGTTCATTTTTTATGCAAAATTGTGTCACTTTTTGTTAACGTCTCTTGGATGTTAGTGTTAGTAACTTGTAATTGAAAGTGTCACATGTGCTATTCAAAATCAATTAGTTGATTTAGATTATGCTTTATTCGAGAACAATTAGCCGATAATCATCTTTATTAGTCATTATTTGTTTTTATGCAAAACACTGCCACATTTACTCCAAATTGTGTCACTTTTTTTGCAAAAGCATATTACCTTTTGTTAACGTGTCTTGAATTTTAATGTTAAGCTTGTAATCGAGAAGTGTCACAGGTGCTATTCGAGAACAATTAGCCGATCAAGATTTATGCTTTATTCGAGAACAATTCGCCGATGACCATTGTTATATTTATTTTTATGCAAAAAGCTATCATATTTTCACCAAGTTGTGTCACTTTTTTTGTAGAAAATTGTTACAATTCAAATTATAGTAGTTAAGTTACAATTTCACATATATATGTGCAACTCTTGAATTAAAATTAATAATAATATAACCAAATCAACTCACTTATAACATGATCATTCATACCAAGATGAATAAAAAATAAAACTCAAAAGGTATTTGTGTCACTTTTTAAGATGTTACTGTCACTTTTGTCAATAAAACGTGTCACTTTTTAAGATATTATAAAACGTAATAATTTTACAAAAATAAAATCACTACTAAAATAAACGAGTGTTAGGAGTCTTGGAACCAAACTTCCGGGCTTGATTGTCAATAGGAACATTAGTAGTCTTCTTCTTCTTGCTCTTTTTAATAAGACCCTGCTTCCTTTTACTTCTTCCCTTTGTAGTAGAGCGAGAAGGATCTAGACACATAGTCGATGAACTTGAAACATAAGATGATTTATTTAGCTGTGGTTAATTCTTCAAGGCAGAGAACAAGAGAATCTCTAACATAACCCTCTTCGATGATTTTTCTTATTTCCTCGGCCGACCTCAGTGGGCATAACACCCGCACGCCATCGGGGCCGACCAGGCACGCCAGTCAACCTCAGCGCATGGAACACCCGCGCGCCTGTGGGGCCAACCAGGCACACCACTCGACCTCAGCGCACGCAACACCCGCGCACCTAAGGGGCCAAACAGGCCTGCCAGCAGACCAAGCATTCCAGCCAACATCAGCACACGTAACACCCACATGCCAGCGCGGCTGACTAGACCCACCCGCCGACCTCAGTGTGTGCAACTGGGGCCGACCAGGCCTACCGGTCGACCAAGCACGTCGGTTGATCTCAGTGTGCGCTTGCTTGACGCTTACGGGCTGACCAAGGGAAAATAGCCAACCAGAGCGCACAGCTTATGACGGCCGACCAGGTTACGACAGTTGACCAAGACTCTTGTTGCCCAACCGAGGAAGGTCTCGTGTGAAGACCATCCGGATTGACCGAACACTCGAAAGAAATATCAAATCCGTTTATCCCTCGCGCCTACCTTGGGGAAGGCTCAGAGAATAAGAATGATACAGCCAAGGCTGATCGATCATGAGGAAAGGTCGGCTCGATGCCAAGGCAAGATGAGGGCGGCTTTGAGGCGGCGGACAAGACATAATCAAGGTTAACTACCCTAGTTCACTTTTGGTTAGATTTTTTACCAAGTAAGTCGGTGACCACGAAGGTGGTGACACGTGTATAATTAGGGTTTGGAAGGAAAAGTATAAACAGCCTCTCCGAGAGAGAGAGTAAGGATCCAAACTTTTAGAGAGAGAAACACATAGAGAGTTTTTGAGAGAGAAATCTTGTATTAAGAGAATTAACACTTGTAAAGAGGATCCGGTCAAGGCCGATTCGACTCGAGTTTCAAAAATAAAGTCATGCAATTTTTCTACTCTTTATTTACTTGTTTTTCTACTGATCTCCTTATTTTTCATATTACATTTACTTAGGCTACTCTTAGCTTAAACACGTACACCTCCAAGGCAACACACGTATTTTATATGAGAAAAGCTCCTAATGATATCCTCTATTAGAAAGATGAACATCACTATCTCCCGTCTCTGCCATCTATCTTATTAATGAGATAATTTCTCGTCCGAGTTTTCATAGATTTAATATTTTGAAAAAAAGAGTAAAGTAGTGAACAAATACCTACACAATATCATAACAAGATATAAACAAAATAAGTGCTGGATTATTAACAAATAAAATACTTTAATATCGTAAAAACATTAGTCATCAATCTACTAAATATTAAGAATCAAAGCAATTGTTCAAACATGGTTAAATATAACATGTTTGTAAAACACATGAGAAAACTTAATCTAATAACGATAAGAGAGTGGAAAACTATTCCGAGCCAAGGTGACTGGTGGGAAAATATGTTTTGTCATCACGTGGATGAAGGGACGTAAATCCTCCATCATTGGGCTCCTTATCTCCTAAGATATGATGTATTATATGATGTGTATGATCTAAAATATCACGTTCAAGGGATATAATGTATTTATAGGGGTCTAAAAACCTTGAAAACTCAATTTTAATTATTATGTGTTTTGCGCTGCACCCGACTTGCATGTCGAGTGTCCAGTAAGATCCTAAGTCGGGTGTAGATAAGACTTTCTGCAACTTATTCCAACCAATTAGTAAGTCAAGTACCAAGTTGGGTGTGAGTACAGTGTGAACTACAACTTGTACACACGAGTTGTAAGTCGGGTGGCAACTCGGATGTGCCTTCTGCTCTAGTTTTCCCCCTTAAAACTTCCAAATTAGACATAGGTGTCTTCATTAAAGTTGTAGCTCTATCACTTTTATTTCTGCAGACACTTGATTCACCTCAATATATCTCATCATAAGAGAGTTATGACTCAAATACAAAACAATTATAGCTTATACTCTTCAAATCTAATACTACCGCTACCTTAGCTCCTCTTTTCTACTTCTTATTGACTTTTTTCCTTCATCATGAATCATTTGGTCATATATCCAGAGTTCTCAATTCTTGTGTTACACAAAGGCTCAAAAACCTGTCATATAAAACACAAAAAACACCAAAAGCATAATATATTTCAAGAAACACGTAATCCAGGGAATATCGCATGAAAAGTGCATGCCAATCCTATAAAATGATATAAAATATGATCTTCAAAGCACTTAATTTTTCACAAGAACACAACACCCTAAATTAAACATTGGTAATCAACTAAAACCCAAAAGTTTGCCCTATTAAAAATTTATCAACAATCAAGATACAAATAAGAAAGAGTCATGCAACTATTAACCAAAAATAAAGTCACGTCATAGCTAAGCCTCGTGAGTCCTCCAAAATGTGAGTGAGTCTCACCAAATTTTTAGACGATGTCGTTCACAATCCACACAGTATAGATGCAAATCTTTTACTTACCACTCGTGTATAAAGACGTCTATATGCTAAAATCAATTCATTATGCACTTACCTCATAGGCTTTCCAAGTGTCATAAGCATACTTAAAACACATCTATGTTGTCTTTGAATAAATGGTCTTTATACAGGTCCTAACGTTAAGCTCTTTGGACAAGGTAGGGAATATGGATAAAGTGACATATACTGAGCATAAAATTAATTTCTATGCTTTACATCAAACCTTTAAAATGTACCAAAGCCTTTATAATGTAGGTCAATCTATACCCAAGTGTATACTAAATTAGGTAAAACAAAATAAAATCTAAGGCCTTTAATAATATAGGCCATAAACTAAAACTAAAAACTTAAAATAATAACAAGGCCATATGTTAATGATGTAGGACAAAAACTCTAAAATTACAACGTATAATTTTATTCCTCCATATTTTTTAATTTTTCTCTTTTCTTTTTTCGTGTTGTTTTTATTTATATTGTCATTTTCTAACAAATGAACAAAGAAGATGCAGACAATATATAAGATTAGTCTCTTCTGTTTCAACGTACCATTACATAAAAATTTCTCATATGCCACTATACTCTATTCTACGTACATAAATGATAAACTCTAATCATAAAATAAAACTATAAAACCAAGAGTATAAATACATCAAGACTACACAAAATTATGTGGCGAACAAAGAATAGGTTAAAGGCTCAAACGTGCTAACTAGAGATGATTTTATTTAAGTGAAGGTACTTTATTTAATAAGGCTTGAAATAACGAACATAAATTGCCAATAAATTTAGTCATAAACAAGACCCAAGGTCAGCAAACCCATAGATAATGAAAGAATCACTCAAATAGGCATATGCTTAAAATATTTTATAATGCTTTATATGATCTCACAAACTATGTGAAGTGAATATGACTATTGAAAGCTCTAATGGATCTACAAGTTCAAAGATAATTGTTATCATTCCTCAACTCGACCACAAAACAGTCAGATTTTCAATCTCAAGAACACACAATAAACCCTCAAATGGTCCCATAATTCAAACCATTCCATGAGAAACTACAGGATATCTTCTCTTAAATAAATAAAAGAGAAAATTTAAAGAAAAAAAAAATACTTAAAGCAATAAACATGATAAAAATGATAAAAGTCCTAGCATGTAACTATATAAAATGCTAGATAAGGTACATTTTACTAATCTACTAATACATATCCTCAAACCCAAACTTAAATAAAATTATATGAGAAAGCAAGGCAATGATAGAATTTTGGGGAAAAAAGTTAGAAAACGTGCAAAACACCTCAATTAAGAGATTACTGTTACTTTGAGCACCAATAGGAGCTCTTCTCTTCATTTTCATCCGATCTCAAAACTTTTGTAGGTTCATATATCAAATCCCTCTCAAACAATGCCAAATGGGATGGTGTAGACATCGTCTAATTCGCCTCTCAACATAACATTATAAGATCGTAAGAATTCAAAGGGAAGGATTCTTGTGCATGCCTTGTTTTACGGAGATAAAAACACCAATTGTCTCGCATTCTAATTAAAATTTATGTTCTTCTGATAAGGTGCTATTAATAAATTTTGGACCATTTATCGGAGTATGTCCTTCCGTACTAATACCGAAATACAAACAAAGAGGAGTTTTAAGATCACTGATGCAAATATCACTTCCTTATTTTGTGGCTACTCTCCATATATTTTTAATAAACAATCTCCTAATGTTAATTTCCTTATCATAAAGGATTAAATAAAGCAACTCTATCTCCCGACTGGTCACCTCCTCAATGTCGGAACAAGCAAAAAGAGTGTTTGCTAATATTAAGTGCACATACCTCAAGATGAGGTTTCTTATTAATTTTGCTTCAATAGACCATGGGCAATGGTGTCATTCCTCTAATTTTGTCAGATTGGTTATAGATTGCCAAAACCCAACACAGTCTCTAACAAGTATTGCTTCATCTTCTTATTCTTCCCCCATGTTTTATGTTTCGGCTTTGAATATGTCTCTTTCCAATTGCTCCACCAATAAGTAGTGAGGCTCATTCCCCAATTGGAAGCGAATTCTCATCACGGTGCATAGGCTCTCTCCCTCGTATTATAAGCTACTAAAAATTTCAATGGTTGGTCCCATAAACATATCCCAACTCTCAGATGATGAATATCACCATCCCAATTAATCAAATAAAAGCTTGACTTTGCTAAAAGACCCAACTCTCACAAGCAATCAAGATCCACAAGTCGACTTGGCACTATATTGTGCTTACGTATTATCCAACTTTGTTTCATTTGCTCTCTTTCGCCATGAAAATCATAATTAAACTCAAGTATTCTTTGATAAGTTCTTCCAAGAATAGTTTACACCATGATTCCTACAAATTAAACCTCATAAAAATTCCATCCCAAACAACAAGAATGATTTCAATAAACTAACATCAATAATAGAATCATGTGATCATTACAAATCCACTCAAAACTCATGCATAGAAGGGTGAGAATAATTCTCCAATGAAAAATCATAAGATAAAATAAATAGAAAACTCTATTCATGCTTTGAAATATTTCTAAATCAACAAGGAAGTTCTATTGAAATAAATAAAATAACAAGAACAAAGATTGAATCCATAAAATTAAACCCTGGTTTTTGAAAACTTACAAGATTATTTTCCCCCAAACTTGAATTCTTGCAAAATATGATTTATATATGAATTAAAAGTTTATGGTATTTAAACAAAGTAAAAGCATGTAATTTGTGTGGAAAATTATTAGGGGTCAATGGACGTAAGAGTTCTAAAGAATATATGATTCCTTGTAAAAAATACAACGTCTTCAGCCCGACGCATGTTAAATTTCTAGAAAAGTAAAAATATTTTTTGGTTGGGTTGCCTACCCACAAGCGTTAAATTTAACTTCTTTACTAAACACATCTTTAATTCTAATGTTCGTCCATCTCCATGTGCTTGCCAAGCACGCCCTTATCATTAATTTCTTTGTTACTAATGAATTCATCACAAATAAACTCATCATTGCTAATATCAAATGAGTCATAGAAAAGTGCAAAGCAAATAAATTTTATCAAAATAATAACATATAAGAACTCCCTCATTGTGTCGATTGATGCATATGTTGTATATCGATATGTTCTTCCAAGAACAAGTGACACATATCCATCATCTTCTATGTCTATCACCATAAAGTCCACCATACAATTGAATGATCCGATATTGATGATTACACTTTATGCAGTTCCTCTCTATCAAGTCACTCTTTGATCCACTAACGTTAATGTTATGACTATCATTCTCATCTTTATAAGGCCTAGTTTATGAAATGTAGCTTACGACATCACATTCACACTTGCTCCGAAATCACAAAGGGCTCTTTCATACAAAACTCTTCAATATTGCATGAAATAATAATAACCACTAGGATCCTTGTTCTTCTCGAGGAGTTTAAGATGCATAAAAATATTACAATGCTCATCAAACTCTTGTTTATTGATCCTATTGGGTTCTCCATGCATCCATTACATACCACCATTTAGAATGATAACATTGTATAACTCTTTTAGATTCATTTTTATATAGCTCGGAAACTTACTCTTCTCACCAATTCCTCTTATTGTCTTCACCAATTGACCAACGTGAGTATCAAGATTTTCAAATGTAATCCCATCATCTTGGTCAAAACCATGATTTGGTCAACAACCGCATCTAATGCCACCTCGTTCTTCAACAAACGTTGAGATGACTCTTTCATAAAAGCATTAAGAATCGCTTCTAACGATTGCTTCTTCTCTTCAACTACCTCACCATTAACTACCTTTTCAAAGGATGTTGAAGTATATTCTTCGCATTACCATATAAAAAGTTGTCATTATTTTGATAATTAGGATAAACTTCTCCCTGGTTTTTATTGTAAGGCCGACCTATATAATTCATGTATAATGGGTCAGATGGATAACCTTCGTTCTTTAATGGCTCTCACATGTTTTTTTTATTGTAATTAATTTGTTAGCATTGCTAATTAAATGTTAATCTCCTTGATAGAATCCACTTATTTACCTCGGATACTCTCTCCATATATGGCCTTTTGTATGACTAATAATTTATCACATCTATGTCTACAACGATAGCAAAAGGATTTATCACACTTTTTCCCAACACCTCTTGTGGCCGCATCGATCAAAGCTTGAGTTTAAATCCTTAACCCATGATAAAAGAAACATATTTTTTGTGACACATCATTTATTTTTGAATATTGCACACTTGTAGGAAATGTGGAAGATGCTCGTCAAGGTTTTTGGCTGGTGTACCCCCAAACTGATCTTGAGAAACTATTTGAATAAAAGAATACTTGTTTTCAAAATTATTAGCTTGAATAGAAATGTGCGTCGGTCCCCCGTAAGTCTGCTTTCTCGTATTTGAAGAATTATCACGAAAAGGAGAATGTGGAGTCTCCTCGTGAATTGTCTAGCCTCCCATGAGCTTGTTTCTCACTTTCAGCCTGTTCACATTCCATCACTTCTCGTGCTTGTTGTTTTAATAATTCCCATTCCATTGCCTCCTGTACTCGTCATTTGACCAATTCTCGTGCACGTTTGACCCTTATATTCTCAATATGCTCATCCTCGGAATCGTTACCATTGCCTTGTATATCTACATCACCCCATCTCTATATAGCTCAATTGGATGCCTTCAACTTTCTAGCGGTTTCTTCGAGCTCCGAATCAAGTGGAAATATTTCACCCCTTTTAGAACGTGTGGACATGCACTAAACACAAACAAATAAAAAAACCATGTAACAAGAAGAATAAAAATAAATTAAACACTCTTAAATCTATTCTAAAGTAAAGATACTTATCACAATATAAATTCGATAGTCCCTAACAATAGCCCCAAAAGCATGATCGCTTTTAATTTTATCACCGCAATTATACAAGGTTCAATTGTGATAGTGGTTTTAGTACATGTATTAAAAATATATATTTTTTGAATCAACGGTGACTATGTACTAAGTACTTCAATCACAATAGTTCGATTTTATATAGATGTTTAAATATGAACTTGGTGTTTATGTTAAGAGTAACATAACCAAATGTAAAACAAGAAATAGCAAGGAGAACAGCAATAAGATAGCAGAAACGAGTGGGAAAAAGTGCTTAACTTTTATTCCTCAAAATCAGTTCGGATCGGCCTTAGCCGGACCCTTTTTATAGGTGCTTGACCTTGAAATACAATCTTTCTCTCTCTAAAGCTCTCTATGTCTCTCTCTCTCTAGAAAATTGGGGATCCCCCGCTCTCTCTTGGAGAGGCTATTTATAGTGTTCCATCGAAACCCTAATTAAACACCTGGCACTCTCTCATTGGCTTTCCGAAAATATCTATCCTCATGCCCCCGGCCTCAGTGCCGATCTCAAACATTTCCGCCGACTTAAAACCGAACTCAAATGTTTCTAAACTCGAACCTATCTGGATTCACTAGTCAAATATCGCTGTTGGGATATTTGTGCCCGGCAGCTCGGCTCCTCTAGCGTAGGGATTTTACACACAAAGGGGATTGACGCCGAGCTGGACATTTGCTCGGCATGGGGCCGAGCTTGCGATGCACTGGGCGGCACTCGGCGCAGGGATTCGGCAGTCGCGTGCGGCACCTGGCGGGAATCTCAGCTCGGCATGGTGCCGAGCTCGCGATGCTCTGGGCGGCACTCGGCGCAGGGATTCGGCAGTCGCGTGCGGCACCTGGCGGGAATCTCAGCTCGGCATGGTACCGAGCTCGCGAGGACCTGGGCGGCACCCGGCGCAGGAACTCGACAGTCGCGTGCGGCACCTGGCGGGAACCTCAGCTCGGCATGGTGCCGAGCTCGCGAGGACCTGGGCGGCACTCGGCGCAGGAATTCGACAGTCG